>CM030835.1:11075915-11240915 GCA_018105865.1 Metaphire vulgaris | reverse complement strand
CTTATAAATAAACTCCAAGAGCAAGTATATGAAACATGGAAAAACTAAGTATATAGAAAACTCAATATTCATACCAATAACAAGCTCTTAGGGCCTATACAGTATACTTCGATGTATCGTTAAGTATAAGTTACAAGACATGGCATTGGTGAAACGCCAACAGCGTTCTTAAAACCTGCAAGTATAGGCCTACACCTCCTCCTCTTCCTCCTCCTCCTCCTCCTCCTCTTTCTCCTCCTTTTTCTTCTTATTCCAATTCACTGTGGCTCTATATTATAAATCGCAGAAATAAATTATCGAGTCGGTCCGATCTCACTGATTGACAGTCACGTGTGTGACACGTGACAACGGCTGACATCTTTGTTAAGTCAATAATATTAGAACAAAAGTTCGGGAAATCAGACCAAACAGCGACGCAACAACATGGACGGCGTATTAAAACCCCTTTCGAGATTAAGAGGAGAGGATGAAAGGGGCATCTTGCATCGAATGAAGTGTCACAATTCCTGACCAGTATCTGCCGAGGCCGTAATAGTCCGGAGGCACCGTGGATGACACCGAGCATCGCAGCCTCACCGACCTCTGGGTGGCCAATATCTCCGCCATGCACACAATCAATCCATCAATACTGATATAACACAGCAGCGTCAAAATATAAAACAAATGCCATTTTCATGCACAATCTATTTGTTAACGAATTATTATCCATCCATACATACTCCATAGCCATTTCACACAGCCATTCACTGCATGTGCATGTGTGCCTGTCTGTCTAGGTATCTGCCTGTCTGTCTGCATTTGTTCGCATTAAATTCACGTCAAAATCGCATTTCGTGTCTTCTACGCCGTTACGCTGTAAACTAGCATTTGCATTTACGACACATACTAAGCTTCATCTGCATACTTATTTACTTACTTACCGATTCCACTTACTGTCGGTCGACCGAAGGGCGTAGCCAGCGGGGAACAGATGACTTCCCTGTAGGCTATAGAGAAAAATAAACGTTCCCCGTTGTTATCAATTTCAACAAAGCATCACGCGACATTTCGACTATTTTAGAATCCTGATGAAAATATGATTGGTCCGCTAAACAACCTCGCGTATTATTAATGCAGGATTAAAGAATAAATTAATCAAAGAATACGACTTACGCAGTGCGCAGAAATAAAGCTTCCAACAGCAGCAACTGTAATTTCCTGTTCAATCCGAGGACAGAACAGGTCATCAGGGAACCCGCCTGCTAACAATCGAGGCCTGACGCCAGACTTTAATCTCAAAAATAATCACTCAGTGCCCATAAATCAGTGACGCCTCCGTTCCAAACATAGACTTCGTCCCTAAAAGTCCCAGATTCTGCTTAGCTATTCCGACGCGGGTGGTACTCTGGCGTTCTCACGTCCAGAGGGGTGTATCTTTAACCCTTTTTGAGCGTAACGAACCTCACAGAGAGTCGAAAGGTGGGAGAGGTCGACAAGGACTCGATTAAAGAGTCACGTGGCTCAGATTACATCTATGGTTTCTCCTCTTGTTCCAAGCCGCAAAAAACCCTCTGTACGGAAATAGGACGATGATATTTCGTTTTGACGTGTTCTATTATAATGGCTCAAGACTCAGAGTTTGTATATACGCAGTGTTGGAGTTGCCCGGGGGTTGGATCCCCCCAGCTAACTTTTCAACCCTCCCAAAAATTGCATATCTGGTACATGCAGTTTCTCTCATGTATTGATTTTCAGTCCTCAACCCCCACCCCAGCTCAAATTTCACAACTCCAACACTGTATATACGAACTTTATCGATACATATAAAAAAGTATTGAACAAGCGCACATCACTTCAAAATTTCAGCTCATCAAAACGCTATGTCCTCGTCCGGCTTCCGTAGTCCTAATCTAATTTTAAGCTTCTACGGCGCCACTTCAAAATGCGCATAAGCATCAGCCGGTAGCACGCCAAATCAAAGTCAATCAATCAATCAATCAATCATCAATCAGTCATCAATACTGATGACGTGATGAGAGAGGAGTGAGAAATAATATAACTGCCCTGTGCTGACGAATGCTGGCCTTGCTCATCATCTGGTCATATAGATTGACGCAACTAAAAATGGTCGAATACCCCCCCACGCCTTGAGATTACGTCAAAAGTTTCACTTCTCGGTTCATGCGCTATACAAATGTGGTGCGGAGTGAAAGTAGTGCAAAGAATTAGTGCAAATGTAATGTATCTCCATGATATTACTGTACAGGGTTCTTGATTTCTTGCAAACTTTTTTGCAAACTTTCACGGCCACTATGATACGGTTATGGAAGCCGGATCTAATTTTGAACCGCTATAAATAATTCAGCAAGTAATAGGTCTGCACCGGTTAGTTAGAAGAGATAAAAAAATAGGAGGAAAGAATATAAATAACCTACGATGCGCAGATGACAAAACACTAATGGTAGAGGCGGAAAGAAAAGTACAAAGGTTTTAGACAGAGCGACAGAAAAGAGTGAAAAAAGGACTAAGAATGGATACAAAAAAGACGTAGGCCTACTATATGATAATAACAAAAAAGAAGGAAATTCCTAGGCGCCGATTGCAATACAGGGGTAGAAATAAAACAGGCAACACAGTTCAAATATCTAGGAAGAATTTTCACAAGCGATGGAAGAAGTGAAAAGGACATTGAAACCAGAATAGGAATGGCAAAGACAGCCTTCACGCAACTTTAAAAGATTCTCACAAACAAGCACATTATTACAACAACAACAACAACAACAACAACAACACGGCTAGCAGAATTCTTCAAAGCCATGTTTGGGCAGTTCTGATGTACGGATCAGAAGCATAGCCGTTGACAAAAACAACAGAAAGGAAGCTGGAAAATGCAGAGATGTGGTTTCTCGGACATATGCAAAAACGTCATGGACAGAAAAATAACCAATGTGGAAGTAGGCCTACTAAAAGCTTTTGGTATAAAAAGAAAACTACTAGAAACCATAAGAAAGCAACAGTTGGAATTTTTCGGACATCTAATTAGAAAGGATGGATTGGAAAATCTAACCATAACAGGAAAATTAGAGGGGAAAAGAGCAACAGGAACTAAAGGCAACATCGAACTGATAAGAAAAGCCAGAAACAAAGATTGGAAATCCATGGTCGCCGACGTAGCAATACATGGCACTTGAAGAAGAAGAATATGGAGAAGAATAAGAAGTAGTAGAAGAAGAAGAATTCGTAGTAGTAGTAGTAGTAGTAGTAGTAGTAGTAGTAGTAGTAGTAGTAGTAGTAGTAGTAGAAGTAGTAGTAGAAGTAGTAGTAGTAGTAGAAGTAGTAGTAGTAGTGGTTGTTGTTGTTGTTGTTGTAACAGCAGCAGCAGCAGTGGTGGTGGCAGTGGTGCAGTGGCAGTGGTGCAGTGGCAGTGGCAGTGGTGGCAGGTGGTGGCAGTGGTGGTGGTGGTGGTGGTGGTGGTGGTGGTGGTGGTGGTGGCAGCAGCAGCAGTGGTGGTGGTGGTGGTGGTGGTGGTGGTGGTGGTGGTGGTGGTGGTGGTGCAGCAGCAGGTGGCAGCAGTGGTGGTGCAGCAGCAGCAGTGGTGGTGGTGGTGCAGTGGTGGTGGTGGTAGTAGTGGTAGTAGTAGTAGTAGTAGTAGTAGTAGTAGTAGTAGTAGTAGTAGTAGTAGTAGTAGTAGTAGTAGTAGTAGTAGTAGTAGTAGGTTAATAGACTGCAATGTACCAAAACTTATTTTTATTATACTGCAACAACATTCTTAGTCAGCTCTGATAGACTTCATTTTCGTCGAATTTTCCATTGGTTTAATGGGATGTCTGTTCAGCCAACACTTATAAGTGATTTGCGCTGGTTCAAGGCTTTCATCATAAGAGCAATGCCAGCCTGGACTTTGAACCAGCCAGCGGCCAAACGAATTCTTCTTCTTCTCCTCCTCTTTTCTCTTCTTCTTCTTCTTCTTCTTCTTCTTCTTCTTCTTCGCAATATATTCACCTATTAAAAACTCAAACGTCTGTTGCGCAGCGCTTTTTTGCTGTAAAAGGTCCCGTACTCAAGTCAGAGCATTGGGTTCCGGCGCTTATCTCCGGTCCAGGAAATCAGCGACGTAGGTGGTATAAGCCATTAATCTGGGGTACGTTCCCATTACTTTGACCAGACCCACGTTTTATCTCGCAGCTTAACGCTGCTCCTCAGTTTACAACCGCCCTCTAGCGATTAAGGCTGAGTAGACCTTAGGGCTCCTGCGGGAATTGAACCCGCGACCTCCTGCTCCATCGTCCAACGTTACCACTCTGCTATCTTATTCCAAGACGTTTTGATCTCCGTTAGAGGTGATCGTATTGATAAGAATTTCCAACCACACGAAAATAAATTGACCAATAATTGTTCGTGCGTTTGACAGAAATCCAGCAAATTTGTATTGTCAAGTCGGTCACCTCACAAAACATGACAGCGATTAGAGACTACAATCATCCGCGTCACCTACCTGGGCTTTTACGGAATTTTTGAACATCCATAGGCCTATATCTTCGAATTTCAAGACAAAGTCCACAGAAAGTCCGCAGAAAATCCGGTTTTACGAACCACTACGAATTATTTTTCGACCCCCATCGCTTAGTTTGCCCTGCAGCCGAAAACAATGCAAAACACCCAACGCTAATTTGAAAACATGTCCAGAAAACGCTTAGGCCTACAGGCCTACTTTCAGCTCTTTTCAATTCCTTTTCAGCTCAAAAAGGCAAGATGACGACAGAACCAGACGATCAGGTTACAGTATCAGGGCCAGCGCCGCCAAACAAGTGCTCATTCGAGTTCAGAAGACGCGCAATTCGTGAAATCCACGCTAAAAGACAAGACAACAGAAAACGCCTACGTCCGATATCTCCTCCTTTCTGTCGACGAGATTTTACGAATACGTTGCCAAAGGCACAATCTTTTGTAATTTATCTGACTGCGCCGAACAGAAAAAGAGACCAACCGAAGAGAGAGAGAGGGAGCGGGAGATGGAGAGGGAGGGAGAGGGGAGAGAGGGGGTACGAAGATCGAGAGCCTTCGCTTGAACGAAGGAGTCGAGAGCAAAGGCAGACGATCGCAGGCGCCCATCGGCCAAAGGCAACGGTTGTCCTCTACCGCATACAGGCGATCAGGAGATAGAATATTTTGCTATGGGAATGCACCATCTGTCTGTCTATCCATCCATCCATCCATCCATCCGTCCATCCATCCATCCATCCGTCCGTCCGTCCGTCCGTCCATCCATCCATCCATCTATCTATCTTTCTACCCCACCCAATGTACCTGGATGTTAACCTGTCCCTTCACTCTTAATCCCGTGTCTCTTGAACAGATGACCAAAATCCGTGTTCTTTCTTTACCTGCCCTAAGGGTCCAGATGCGCACGTTGTCTGTTGCCCCAGATAAGACGCCGACTCACCTGTGGGTCGGGTGGGGGTGGGGCCAAACGGCGCATACGAGTGGTCAGACTCGGAGGATGACCTCTTGGTTGGCGATGAAACATTTGGAAGAGCCTTTCGAGCGGAAATTAACGGCTATTCGTTGAATGGGCGCTATATAAGTCTTGTCATCGTCTAAGTAAGTAAGTAAGTAAGTAAGTAATTACCTGCAAAGGATAACACGTTTTCTTTCTTGCCTTCTTGTACAGTAAATATACAAAGTGCATACATTAATATCATATTTCCGTATCGTCACAGCGTTGTCACGGACCCCGATGGATCACATAGCTTGGATTTTCAATTGAGAATCGTGCAGAGTATGAATATTACAGTATCGCAGGCATATTTTTACAAGATCTGCCTACCCGATAAGCCCAAAATTCCATAATTGTCGTCTAATTCTTCTTAAGTATCGGTTAAGCTGCTTGAAAAACATTCCATTCTTACTGTGCACATACCCTTTGTGACTCATTTAATGCGGGCTGCTTATTATTATTGGTACGGCGTTCTAATAATCAACTTCGCTGACAATGTCGGGGTTAACTGAGTTCATGCAAACAGTTTTACTGATTTTCCGCAACAGAAGAGCCTTTCGAGCGGAAATTAACGGCTAGTATCTGCTTCGAGAGAAAATATGGAAACAGCAGAAACGGACAACTGCAACATAGCGGTTGTACTGTTGTAACACGTGATAAGTAAACATGAATGGAAATCCGAACGGTAAGCCCTTTATCCAACATTGTATTGCGCGTGCTCTGCAACATTGCGCTGAAGATTTTTGTCTAATGGAGTAGCTGAGTAGCTAATAAAACTACAGTACTGCATGTATCAGTCAATTTATCTCTATCGTTACAATTCTATTCAGCAATTTGACAGTATTAATACGAATGGCTTCCAAGCCAAAATTCTAAATATTTTTAGCAAAAGAGCAGAGAATAATAATGGGATTGTCTGGGAAAATTGACTGGAACAAATCGGGTACGCCACTTTACACCCCGTCCCAACGCTAAGTCATCAACTAATTCGAATGCCAACAGATGCTGGATTTTCATATGTTCCTCGCTTTAAAGCAGTGCATAATTCTCTGTGTAATGACATAATCTTCACAAATTTCCATGCCAGTGAAACAATCAGCAGCAGTCTCGCGTTTTGCGTGGGGGACAGCCTGCTCTAGTCATAAGTGAAACTCATAATTAATTTTACCAGCTGCTCCGATGCACATGCTGGGTTTTCACATGCCTATCCTCCTCATCCTCCTCCTCCTCCCCTCTCCTCCTCCTTCTCCTCCTCCTCCTCCTTCACCACCACCATACTAGACCATCTGTTGAATGTGACCGACGATGGTCTGAGCGTTATGTCGTCTGCCAGTAATTTCGACGAGAACGCAAGGGATTCGGTGTTGCCGCCATGATCACAAAATAAAACACGCGCCACCCCGAATAAAACTGACAGAAAAACATATGGAAACGCGCTTCATGACAGGCATCGCAGTTTCGCGTAGATCGGGATTTTTCATCTTTCCTATTATCGCAACCCTCAGCCTCACTATCTAAAGACGTGAAAAGTCTGCGAACACTTTTCCCTCGTCAAGGGAAGAAGACAGACTGCATGCAGACAGCCTCTTCAGCATTCCAAGATAAAGGTCAATATACTTATAGCATTAAGCCACACCGACCCCGGTTCCCGGCTTTTAAGTGGTGTGGAGGTTAGGTAGGGTGGAGAAGAGGGGTGGGGTGCGGTGGGGTGAGGTGAAGACGAGAGGCACTCTGATCAGAATTCAACAAGACAATGGATTTCGTTGTTCCCTTCCATTGTAAATGGCACAGGCAGAAAATACGCATTCATTTGTGCTTTTAGCACAAATAATGGACAGTCTAATAGCAAAACGATAAATGCGAAAACAAACACTATAGCACAAATGCCTCTGTGTTTTCCAGGGCAAAACAAACACAATCTTAATAAATAAAAAGTAAAGTGTGCCGGTCTGTTCGTTTGTAAGTATGTAAAAACTCGGAAGTTCTTGACAGATTTGTTCGAAACTTTTTAGAAACCTTGCATTCCAACGAGAGGGTATTTTTACTATGTTTTTACGTTAAGATGGTTTCTTGCAAATCTGTTCGATTGATTTGCGTTCGAATTGAAGCCCTTTTAGCGAAATATCTCCGATAATCGGGTTAGTTTGTGCATACGCGCCTGCGCTCACCATAAAACTTGGCTCTAAAATTAGATTTTCAAAATCCCAAAATCGTGCTATTCCCATATAATATAACCGTAACGGCAGCCAATTGAAATGGAAAACATCACGTGACCTGATAAAAGCAGAATCACAACGGTAGGCAAATGAGCTAGATAAAAAACACAAAATGAAAACATCGCGTGACTTGCGAGCGGCTTCTTAATTAAACTAGGAATTTTCATTTATATTTAGAAAAGAGGATAAAGTGCAGATAGATACAGGGTGCGATTTGTGACTGGAGCAGTGGAGAATATTTGGGGGGAAGAGTTTGGGGGATATAGTTGTTGGGGAAATGTAGCAGGGGTATATAGTGGTGAAGGGATGTAGCAGTAGGGGGATGCAGTTGGGCAGTGGGGGGATCCCCCTTCCCCCTACAAATCGCGCCCTGGATAGATAATATGGGATCTATAGTAGGACTAACTATGCAACTACAAATATGCGTGTCCACCTGCAAAAAGATAAACCAGCTGACAGCCTGACACATTCTCACATCACTGTTACAGGTGCCGAAGAGGGACGGACAGGGACCTCCAACAACTGCTAGAGTTGCCGAAGGGAGCAGGAGAGGGAGGGGAGAGGGAGAGGAAGAGGCAGAAGGAGGAGGAGAGGAGGAGTGAGTGGGTAGGAGAGAGGGAGAGAGAGAAGGAAAGCGACGAAAACGGGAAAAGAGAGGGAAGAGGGAGATGGAAAAGATGATAGGGGAAGTGGGATTTCAAGGGGTACGTGGGAAAAGACATTTGGGAAAGGGTGTGCCAGAGAGGGTGAGGGGGAGGGAGATTCAGACTCGGTGACAGTAACGCGTCGCTGGGTATAGCTAGTATTGAATAAGACTAAACAGCAGCATATGTTCGTTCAGATGAACTTCTCAGCCGATTAGAGAATGGATTATCAAGCCATTCCGAAAATATTATGAAATAAACTGAAGAAATTTATGACCTTTAGGACATCCAAGTACTCACGAATCAAAATATTGCCAGCCAAAGGCGATTGATTGATGTTTGTTTGCAATCAAGTCTGTGTGCGAAAACAGAAAAAGAAACGTGGAATTCTCTCTTCCTCTGTCTGTCTGTCTGTCTGTCTCTGTCTCTGTCTCTGTCTGTCTGTCTCTCTCTCTCTTCTCTCTCTCTCCCTCCTTCCTTTTAGACCATCGATGAAGCAATATGCCCGTCTATACCCGAAGTCAATCCATTTTCCCTATTTTTCTCCGCCCCTTCCCCATCCTCGTCTCACCTTCTCCGGAGCAGAGGGCAGTCCATACACACTCATTTAGGAAGGGGCTCTGCCTTATACTGTCTCTTGGCGTGTCTAGCAGTCATTAAGGGGGATGCAATCTGCTCCTCCATCTCCCTCTCCCTCTTGTCTGATTCTTGCTGTACAGTGTTATCCGTATTCTTCTCCTCCAACATCCTCCGAAGGCGGCGTCAGAAACAGAAACATCCGCTTAGATTTATCAACGAAGTATCCGGGGAACCAATCAGTCGACCAAGAATCCTCCCAACCGAACTCTGACCCCCCCCCGCACCCCTTCCCATCGAAGAAGATAACACTGCACGACCTATATAGTCTTATAGTCCTTCATCGCACAAGATGACATCGGACCCAAGAAAATTTCACGCCGATCTGACGACAATGGTGGTATGACTACTAGAGACAGCTGAAATACGTTCTCTGCATGGACAAACTATTGTGTTAACCCCTTAACTGGGGATCCTGGATATATCCGTCCATTTTACATTGAGTTACAGTTAAATACACGGTTAAGGGGTTAAGTTAACGCACAATTTCTACGTTTCCGGTCTGATATCCCGGATTTGATCTGGACGGTCCTGCGTGGTTTTGATCCGGTGTGCCGTCGGCTGATGCTTCTATGCATTACACATTGGCGCTATAGAAGTTTAAGATTAGATTAGGCTATCACAGGCAGTAACAGCTAAAGCAATAAAATGATTAAGAAGTTATCTATAGGAAAACTGGGCTATTAAATGTTGAGGACAGCTATTAGACTTGCATTAGAAAAGATTCAATCTACAGTGTACAGTAGATTATAACTCGGAAAATGATTTACAGTGTAATTTTCGATAATAACTCGGAAAGGGTACTAATAATGTTTCATCAGCACACTGATAGCTTTGTATCGTCAGAACCAACCGTTGCAATTTCGCTTCTCCCCGTCTACCTACCCACCCGCAATATAATTGTCCGCTTCGCTTGAAAATTATGGCGAAAATTACCACTGGCTACGTACACAAAGAGGTTAAGTTTTTGGTACTGTATCACGTGTCACATTGGTACGGGCATCAATCTTTTAGCGAACTGTCCGGTGCTTCAATATTTAATGACAGCTCGATCAAAATTCTACAGGATACTACTACTACTACTACTACTACTACTACTACTACTACTACTACTACTACTACTACTACTACTATCAGGGAACCGTCATGTATGGATAAGCATACAGATATGATGAATTAGAAGTACAGTAAGCTTAAACAGTAAGCAATGAAACATAATGACGTAGAACATGTGCATACACAGGCCAGCAAATTGTTGGCAACAAATTCGGGGCACGCCTGTACTACAGAAACGGCGTGGAAATCAGATAACAATAGCGATCTGTTCAGCTTTTTTTTATCAAGAACAAGTATGACAAACACAAGTGTAAGAGATAGTCAAAAAGCATAAATAGCCATAAGGCTCAGACTTTACAAAGACATTACCCCCGGTCCAATATATCATTCATCTTGAATAAGCATTCTTATACCGTATACTGGTTTTTCATTTACAGCTGTATACCGTCTTATAGTAATTCACTATAGGCATACACTACGGCATAGGCCTATACCTTTTTGGCTATAGCTATTTCAATTTTATATTTAAGCGCCTAAGAGTAAATATCTACTGTAGTACTACTCTAAAAGCGCTGTATAAATTCAGTAGATTTTTAATTAGTTACACTATAAAACAGAAAATTTCTTACACCTCATGAATAACAAGAATATCCATTATATAGGCCCTCTTCTGTATCAACGCCTGGAATTTAGAAATATGGGGGCTAAAGCCCACGGCAAAAGCGGCAACTTCGAGTTTAAACTTCTTAGAAAACAATACAAATTATCATATTTTACGCGGGTGTCAATACTGGCAGGGCGTAGCCCCCTCCCCCCCAAAAAAAAGCGCATACCTGGTGACGCCATCGCCAATTATTCACGTGGGGTCTGGGCTAGAATATGGAGTGGCCTTTCACACGCGAGCAGTTTCGCTGGATCATCGGGGCCCCGGGGCCCGGAAGGAGAGCACAGACAGGCACTCTGTTTTTTATAGGAATTCCCGAGGCACTCAACTTGACTCAAGACATCGATAAATTTCAGCGATCTATAGCGTCTACTTTACTTGACTGACTTGTCTTTCCTCGAGGCTGAGCTGCTGTAAATCTTCCTGCGCAGAACTGCTAACTGACTGGGGGCAATGGCAACACTAGACAACAAAGACAACAGCAGCGAAGAGATAACAATAACACGCCGCGGGAGGAAGGCAACATAGATGCAAGCATTGAAATGAACGTACAGTACGAAAACACAGTCTTATACAGTAATACGATGCAAGAATAACATTACAGATTCAGCCCAGTTCAACGCAGATATGCATGAGATACTATCTGATATCATAAAGGCATAATCAGAGACATCGCAAAGCAATGAATAAAACCATTATATTAAAAGCCAAATAAGACAGCGCAAACTAGTAAAGAAAACCTCTCCAGAAGTAAAACAAGCAGATAGACAGACAACGGACTGTGAAAGGCAAGACAGACAGGCAGGCCTATACGCTTAGGGTATAGTGTATTAATATTCTTGAGAAACTAGAGCAAAACGCAGCGGCAATAGAAATTCGTAAAATTCTTTCTGGTTGTAAAAAAGTTGACTTATGGCACACAACATAAAAGCACAATCGGTCTAAGTGACGCAATGAATCGTTAGCATAACCGACGACACGAGAGAAAGGGAGGGAGACGCGCAAATGAAAACTTACCCTAAACTGTGGAACCAGCGTCTGATGGAGCATGTGACGCGCTTATTGAATTATTATGAATTATTATTATTTATTATTATTACTATTATTATTATTTATTATTATTATTATTATTATTATTATTATTATTATTATTATTATTATTATTATTATTATTATTATTATTATTATTATTATTATTATTATTATACTATCGTCATATTTAAGACACAGCGCGTCGAAAATGGCGGCCTTCGTTTGCTTTGTTTTTCAGAGATGGCTGTGCAGTTCAGGGACTGTGTTAGAGTCTCTGTGGGTGTACGACTGTACGTCTGTATCGGCATTGTGGTACTCGTGCATCCGGTCGTATCTCAGAAGGGGCTGGGAGAGGGGTTGAGTTCCATCGAAAGAACTAGAAGTCAGCATAACGATAATGGATGACAAACAACGTTCGTCTTTCCGACATTAACCCTCTCGATTCCAACAGCCAAAGATCCGCGTCTCACGTGAACAAAGACAAATAAAGCGATCCAAGACAAACGTCGAACAGCGCAGAAGACATCGAGAACAAAACGGAAGAGGAATTACCTTATCAGTCTTTGTTCTCAGCTCAATTAATCCGGAATATACTATATTCGCTCGATTATCGCCCAAGACTCGTCTTCGATGACTAGAATTTATTTGTTGCTTGAAGCTGTCTTGGAATAAACAGAGGCAACGTTGAATACGGTTTCGCTTATGGTCAGCTGCCTGGGGTTTATTAAGTGAGGATTATTTAATCGTCTGGATAAAGGCAGTTTTATTCTAGGCCTGTTTTGGGGGGGAATCCCCCAAGTTTTAAAATCCCCCTAAAAATTGTATATTTGGCTTGGGGGAATGGAAATTTCCTCCCAAAAGCGTGGAGAGACAAATCTTGTCCCCAAACATTTCAACCCCCCCCCCAATGTCAAGGTGGCTAGAATAAACACTGGTATAAAGGGGTTAAATTGAGCCGGATCTTGCCGGATCTCCGATCCGGGACGTCTGGCATGAGATCCGGAACGTCTGGCATCAGATCCGGAACGTGCTTTTCATTCGTGTGATCTTTTATTGTTTATACTTTAGCACTTTGCATGCACGGGAAAGAAAAAGAAACATGAACTGCAGTGTAAATGTTCGTTAAAAATGAATTTTTAAAATTGTGAAGAAATTTTGTGGCCGGAGGAAAAATAAGGAGATCCAGCACCTCTAAAAAGTAATATAACCACTATCTGGATGTAAAACAGTAAAAAGAACCCGATTGTAATTCTTCTGAATTCATTTTTGAAAAGCTACAGTATGTAGTACACACCGATAAGTTACACGTATGCTACTGCTCTTTGGTGGGTAAATCTAGCGTATCAAGATTCGCGTTTCGTAGAGAATCTAGAGATACTGTACTATATGAAAAGATACCATTGCATGCGCACACTGGTAATAAACTTCTCGAGAAGTAAACAAATATAACGGGCGTGCATTCAGACTTCTCTAGCTGGAGCCATCAATGGCACAAGCTCAGAGCCCGTAACGTCCGTGATGGGTCGTAGATGCGAATACCTTAGAAGATCCTGCAAAAACTTAAGTAGTATATATAACTCGTGTTTGAATGAGTCCTAACCTGCCCATACATTCAAATTACGAAATTAGTCAAAATTAGTAGGCGAGTACCAAGTTTGATTGATTAATCAATGATTTATTTTCAAAATAAAAACCATTACATTTCAAGTTGCTCAGTTGCAAAGAAGCGCGTACAGTTTTTAGCTCTAAATTCATTGCACAGTATAATTAAGGAAATAACAAGCTACTAATGGAACAAAGGTTCCCGCATGACAGTAGCGTGTAAGTAATAAATAAACCTCAAACATTGAAGCGGCAAATTAACATAATAAATAGTGATATTAACATAACATAACTCATGATTAGAATGAGTTCAGGTGACGAAAATGATTCTGTGTTCTCCCAACGGCCTAAAGGCTTCGCCTTTCAGCTTTCATCTGGGCGCTGAGGAAAGCAGAAAAAATAGGGCCTATTGTTTTGTGTATCGGGGAGCCTTATTATTACGCGAATGGAATCAGGTGTGTGCCAGGGTTAATTATTCGACATAAGGGGCAAAAATTCACAAGATTCAATTCAATGAACGATTTGCGTTACTTAAGTTGAAGCCGGTTAATCTTACCCTATGGCTCCTGTACCTCGACCCTTTGTCCATCGTTTAACATGGGATTAGTATCAAAAACCTTACAGATGTGTTATAACAATCCGCGTGTTAAATTACTGCTAACAAGTTAAGCCTATTCAGTCCTTTGACCTGCGTGCAGAAATTATTCCTGACCTTCATCTATAGTTCCAGACAGCATCTTTGGCTAACTTAATCCGAGAAAGAGGCAGGTTAAGCTTATATAAAATAAAGTCACTTAGACATCTCTGTACAACTCCAGAAAAGAATTGAATACATGCGCATGCTCCACCCCTTAAAATACCAGACATAAAGGCACGACATTTCTCACTGTCCCTAAATCACATTGTATTTTTAGACAAAAAACTAGTCGACAATAAATATAGTTATATACATGCAATACTGCACATAATGTATGAGTGATTTCATTCACGATTATAGTAAAATATTCTACACTTCATATGATATTCAACCAATTTCCATACGTTTATTAGCAGTCGTTTACTATTTTTTTCTAAATCTCTAGCGGCGCGTTGCAGCTATTCGCGTTAACCTCTGACCTCCAGATGCCATCTGGATCCACAAAGTAATTATACGCGAAAATCTGCGACGTCAGCAGAATATTCACAACTCACGGCAGACGATCACGTCGATCACGTGACGTCTGCCGCCAAAACGAGGCAAGATGCCGTCGGAATATATACGGGACGATAAATCTGAAGGGGAGTCTGGACCAGCGGTGTTCTATCCAGACTCCAGGATTTGGGGGGGGGAGGATTGACTTGGCTGGAGGGGAAGAGACACAGATCAATGCAAAAATGTGTGTCAGTATAATGGGATTTGGGGGATTCATGAGGGTCTTTTGACGGGGGAAATCCTCCCTTATCAGGCATGTATAAAACACTGGCCGGGATCGTTTTCCCACGTGGACAGAAGACGTAGGCTGCGCGCGTATAGGACTATAAACAATCCAATGCCGCTCTGAAAGGATTTCCAATGACCCCGGCACGTAAGGCCGCCACGGACGGTAAATGGAAAGCAATGGAGTGTCTGTCTCCCCGAATAAACTGTAATTGCTCGATTTACATAGCGCCTTTATATCCTAATATCCTAATGCACTGTGCAGCCTACATATTAATCGTAAAGGTGACCACTCGCGTCATGCAACCAATCGTATAGATTCCGAATGTTATGCTTTAAAATCAGGAAACTGGTGCGAAATGTATAAAAGACTGGCAGATTTAAGGCACGTATGAACATTGGACAATACTGTAAATACAATAGCTTGGGATCTCTTTTCCCCAGAAACAAAACTAGCATCTGCACAGCCGGTGCTATCGTGGCGATATAGAAGTGAAAAGTGAAGTGATATTACAATGATCGTTGCAATCCGAGTTTTCTATAAGTAAAAAACCCGTTTAGGGGCTGTCCATTAATTACGAAAACAAAATAAGGGAGGGCTTGAAGAAGCATGACAATTGTTTTCATGAAGGAGGGGGTCACGATAAACTTACGTAGGCCTAAACAAATTTATTTTGTACAATAAATTTAAATTTAATAAATCCAAAAAATAGGAAATGAGTCGATGCATTGGTCCTACATGGTAGGCCTGCACATTCGCTATAATATACAGTGACAATTGAAGAAAATTTTACTTAACCGTGGGAAGATGATAGATGCTAGAATTCAAAGTATTATAGTCCGTTTGACATCTGCTAAACAAGTAAAAACTGTAATAATTTTCTATAGATTTTAATTTCCATAATTATATTATAGCATAAAAGTCAGCCGTATAAAATACTGTTAGCTTGTAGAGGGTGAACAATTTTTGACATAATTTTATTAGAAGGTCACTGAAATTTTGACAGTTGTCGACAAAGAGGAGTGAGGGTTAAAAATTGCCTAAAAATTGTTTACGTAATTAATGGATTACATTACTACTTAGACTACATAATCATCATCATCATCATCGACGTCGTCGACGTCGCCATCGTCACATCATCATCGTATTCTCCTGAGATATGTTCAGGGCTCCATTGTTTCCATTCCTCTCTGCGTCTTGCCTCCTCTTTGATTCCTGCATAGGTTTTGTGATGCTGTGCATCTATTTTCATCACTCAGTCCAGTAGCATTCTCCTTGGCCTTCCTTTTGTCCTTTTCCCTGGCACATCTTGCTCCATTAGGCTTACATGACATAAGAGGACAAAATATGAAAACGAAGCGAATTTATCAGCGTCTGGTTAATAGTAGATTCGTCAGTCAATAAAAATAGCCTACAACGATTAACCGACATGAAACAATTCGTCTCTTGCTTTTCCTATGACGGCTGTAGAGACTAGAGAGGCGGGCACACGTTGTTCCAGAATATCTGTGAAGATGAGAATGCGGGAAATCGATTATAGAATCCTTAAGATTAGAGTCTCCAGAACTTCGAAGAACAAAAAGCAAAGATTCTGCGACGATCTGCGATAGAGCGCCGGGGGCCTGCGGAAATGGACAGATAAACAGCCGATGGGGCGCCGTGCTTATATCGGCGCTGCACTCGCTAGAAGGAATAGGCTTACAGGAGACAACACACACAAACACACACACACACACACAAACACACACACGGGCTGCAATTTGCTGCCAACGAGGTCAGCGGTTGGAAAAAGTGCAGTGATTTTTCACTCACTTCTGATGGATTCCACTCCCACGGGTGGAAATAAACAAATGAATGAAGCGGATGAAGATCGGACTGAGGGAGGGAGAAAGACAGACAGGCAGAGAGAGAGAGAGAGAGAGAGAGAGAGAGAGAGAGAGAGAGAGAGAGAGAGAGAGAGAGAGAGAGAGAGAGAGAGAGAGAAATAGAGAGATCGTTAAGAGAGTCAGAGAGAGACAGAGAGAGAGACAGAGAGAGAGAGAGAGACAGACAGACAGACATATATGTACGCCCTTTGGTTTGAATGAGAGTTGAGCTGTGTATGGCGCTCGACCGAATCGATGTTAACAGAGTTAAAGCACCAATCAACCAATTGTATCAACACATAACAAAGGTACCGCTGCCCAAGCAAACATTGAACCCAAATTTCTCGACTACCTTGAACTTCTCTAGCGATATTTTAGAATAATAATAATGAGCTTGGCATTAGTCGACTCGATTTTGCAATCGAAACGGATGGCGTTGACACCTCTGTCACTCTCTGTATCTGTCTCTCTGTGTCTCTCTTACTCTCTCAGTATGCGCTCAATTTTCTATTCCGGTGACGTCACTACCACGAGTACCGCACTCGGTGACACCGATTCTCTTGTGACGTCACTGCTGCGCCATTTTACTTAATTATTTTTCGAGTATCTATTGAAGTGAACTCGAGACTATATCCCGGGGGGATTCTGTCACGGAAATTTCCAGAAGGAGTTCAAAGAAGCAAATATCTGCATAATTATGGCCGGCTTTTCAATAATTATGTCACCTGAGGTTAAACACCTGACAAAATATACCGATGAAAGACTCAGATGAAATGTTGCCGCTGGTAGTTTTCGATGATACGATTGCACTCAGGCAGCATTGCCTTCAGAAAATGAATTGCATCAACGCTTTTGAAAGTCAATGTCATACAAATTAATCAGTAGGCCTAAGTCGATGCAGCCTTCTACTTTGAAACGTCTTTTAATGGCTTATGTGTTCTTACTGTGTTTGTCTTGGTTTAATAATAATAATAATAATAATAATAATAATAATAATAATAATAATAATAATAATAATAATAATAATAATAATGTCACTACCTCTAAATACATGTCCAGATAAAAAGAATGCCAACTCCATTTTCACCATGACTTTAAGAAAACTTGACCGATTTCCATACAAATTTGCAGTTTGACACAGGAATGAATTAGCTTAAGATAGACAGATAGACGCAAACATTGCCCGAAAAAGGTTATAATAAATATTCAAAATGTCCACCGCCTGAATTAACGCATGATTTCAGACATCGTCGTCACCGATGAATTTGATGCTGCAATATGACGCTGTGATAGAGAGCTTTACCCACTCACTCACTCACTCACTCACTCACTCACTCACTCACTCACCCACTCACTCACTCACCAGTAACCAATCTCTGCTTCAGCTCTTCCAGATTGGAAATGCGTGACCGGTAGACTCTTTCCCTTAGAATACCCCCACACAGAGTATTTCACCGGGTTCAAATCTGGTGAGCTTGTTTGACACGGTTTGGGTGGCATGAAAGCAAGACAGTTCCCGCGCAGTAATTCAACGGTGTCACGATCACGATGTGCCGAAGCACCGTCCTGCATGTTGGAAGATGTACCAAATCGCCAGAAGAAACAAACTCGAATAGCACGTAGTAGCATCTCCTTTAGTAGCACTGTTTCACCGCAATAGCTGCCATTGATTTTCACACTACGATCCAAGAAGTGCAAATCATAGAGTTTAATTTCACATTATATAATTATGCCGTCTACCTATGGCAGTCAGCCCAAAGTTGAAGCCAATTTGCATGCCACCATCCTGACATCACTGTTGTCCAGTGTTTATTTTAGGCCTTCTCTGGAGAGAATCCCACCCACCCCCAAGTTAGAAATCCCCCATTTTGTATTTTGGCTTGGAGGGGTAAAATTTCCCCAAAAATTTGACGACGGGGGGGTTGCACTTGGAGAGGGAAAAATATAAGGATGACCATTTTTAAATACAATGATAACCTTTTTTTACTTGTCACGCATTTCGAGAAGGAAAATTATATAATAAGGATGCTTGTCAGGATTTTGGAGAGGAAAAAATACAAAGGGGGGTCGGCCCGTTGTTACGTTATATTTTAGGGGTCTGACGTTTTGTTACGTCGCGTTACGTAGGGGGGTTAAAAAGTGCAAAAATCGCGTCACGTAATTTATAGACGACCCCTATAGATCTATTCCAGCTTTCGCTTGTCAGTTTGGAATGCTTTGTTTGCTTTGATCTTATATTTGTTCGTTTGAGTATCGGCCGTTGTGTTTTTAGTATTTTGCTGCAGAAATGCGAAATAAAGATCCGTGGAGTGCGTCTGAAATGGACGCCAAAGGCCATCGACAACGTCCGAACGAAACGCTTATCAAGAAGAAATGCAAAGACAGCGAAACACCGAAACAAAGCGGATAGGGCCTACTGTAATTCTGCACGAAACAAGCATCCCGTCAAACATCGCGCAGACGATATATATAGGCGAGCACATAGCCTAATTGACAGACGCAGACGATGACACCGACTGATCATCATCACCATCACATCTTCCGTCAAAAATGACGGGTATTGCCTTCTGAAAGAGTGCGCTCATGTAGCGCTACAAGAGCCCCTCGTTGTCATCGATGGATGCAATCAGTTTAACCAAGAACGCACAGCGACCGTCAAAGGCCTCGTTGGCTTCTCCGCCTGTCACCCTCCATCTAGGGCCAATATTAAACAGCCCGGCCCGTTCCAGGCCGATACTCGGTTCGGCGTGACGGCGTCGCTCGCTCTACTCTCGCTTCTTCAGTCAAACAGAACAGAATGTCGCCGTAGCCGCTGTCTATTATACGAGTGATATTTTGCGGGTGTTGACACGCCACTGGATCCCACTTTAATTACGAACTCCGTGCATCCGACGTGTATGGGCGGAAGTTGGGGCGGGGGAGGGAAAGGGGCTCGTGTCACGTGTGTACCCACGGGCAGAACAAACAGAGGGTACGTGACGGTGAATGACTCTGACCTGAAGTACAGTCGTTGCTCATTCACGACGCGTGTTCACGGACTTCCTTTTTTTCTCTGCTGCCGCTGCGGAGAAGCCGTCCATGAACCGTTCAACAAACGCGCTGTGAAGATAATCCGTTTCGAAACAAAAATTGCCTTTCTGTTCATGGAGACTGCAATACCGGCAAAATGGCGGTAAATAATAAGGCACTGTAGTGTACATGCATTGCACAGGACACATTGTAGAACCAAATTACTATTAAGCCTATTATGTTAACCACAGACATAGGCTACGGAGAAAAATAAGGGAGAGAATAAAAATAGTGCGTTGGATAGGCTAAAATGCTAAATGACACATGATAACAACACTGTTGTTGTTCGCATACTGCATAATGGTCGCTAGAAGTATAATGCATGCAATACACCGAGGACTGGCGATCTGTCATTCTATACTGCGTTACTTTCGAACATATAGACAGGCCCCAAACCGTCCGGCCACAAGGGTAAGATTCATGAAACTAAAGATTACAAATGTTATGAGGTTTTTGCGTCGATTGCTTCGCGTTTTTCTTGTCCAATAACAACGGCCACAGACAGCCGCGTCTGAAGAGTGACATCCTTATTATAGACGGGTTTCTTCTTCGACGAATCATTTGCGAAATACTAGGCAAATAATCGCGCTTGTAGACTGCTCAGCTGACAGCCAACAAACATAACGATGGTACGCGGTCAGTCAACGGGAGCATTAATATTTTATCACTGCGAAGCACGCTCCAATTAAAAAGGAACGCAGTTTGAATACGAAGGCAGAAGCAGAAAATTCGACGAAATAACAGCCAGTAACTTCCGAGAAGAATAATTGTTTTAGACAATTACGTCTAGAGACTCGAAGCAGACATATTTCATCCGGCATGAGACCATTGCGAACACAATAGCATCGGAAAGTGCTTTTGCCAAAGCCAGTGCCAGCAGTGGGCCCTACTGAGTAACATAGACCAGAGCTTCTCAAATTTTCTGATGCTGCGAACCGGTAAATGATTTAGATAAATTACTGTGACCCGACAACCTTTCAAACCTTCAAGTTGCTATAATGGCTAATTATATTATAGTTGCTGATCGCTGATAGCCTACTGACGTATTTTTTTAAAAACATGTCCTGAAGTAACGAAACTAAAAAAACTAAACCTCCGCTGTCCGACCCTTGGTCGCGACAAGCGTCAAGGAGTTATTCGAACATTCACGTATTCTTTTCGATCATGCCCCCAAAATTTTACAACGGTTGTGCGCAAATTCCACAACGTCCCAGCCGGAATAGAGGGCGGCCCTCGTGTCCCCCCGTAGATACGCCAATGCGGGACACGCATAGATGTTAGATTGTTTTATGCGTAGTGATTATACGGCAGAACAGGATGTGCAAACTACGGCCCGCGGACCACATGAAGCCCGTCACCGGATTCCATGCGGCCCGCAAGATCATTTAAAAATATGCAGACGAGCAGCAGAAAGTGAGATAATTTCAAATTTTAGGGAATTTTTTTAAAATTATCTTATGGAAACATGGCACTTTATTTTAAAATCTTAGAGATGTTTAATATTAGATAGTTGGTATTTTAGCAACAAATATTTAATATCGTAATCTAGTCTGCTAAAGACTGAATAAATGATACTAAAAGTAGCCTATGATCATGATGTATGTCAGCATCATAATTACTTGTATAAAAATTTTGTCTTTTTGTATATGCGGCCCGCCTAATGTAATATTTGATTTCATCCGGCCCTTTAGGGGCAAAGTTTGCCCACCTCTGCGGTAGCACCATGAAATATTAAAATTTAATGTGTTTGGACGTAGCATATCAGTGGTTATATTACAAGCAAATCAGATCCAGTATGAAAGTACCGATACACTATCACACATAGCTCTGCACACACCAGTAATTAAGCTGATACTTACCTTCAAAATGTTCAATTGCTAAGACTGTTAACAAACTGTAATGCAGTTGAGGTGTCATGTGTAGGAATCCTCTTATAAGAAATCAACTCACACCATGAAATCTGTTGCAAAGCAGTCTGTTATGGTCTTTCAGATACGTAACTCCAAACGCAAGTAAAACAAGCAAAGAAGGCGGTCTCTCACAATATTCACAAGCACAAAGATATACAGTTTTGTAAAACAAATATGCAGAACAAATAAGACAAAGCCAGTAGTATTGAACAATCCTTGAATAATGCAAACAAGTACAGAACTTCAAATACACTACAAAACTCTATGTACGTTTTGTAATATTTTTTCATGCATAAGAATTCATTTAATCTGTGTAAGTACGATCTACGCTAGTATAGGACTCATGATTTAACAGTTTCATGCACATGTTATATTGTATAAAAGAAAATGAAAATTGAGCGATGTATTTCCACCGCAATTTTTCAATCGTAAATGGCTATGATGGAAATTAGCATAACTCTTCATCAAATCATGTAAAAATTGCTATCATCAAACTGAAACTGCCAGTGTACAAACATTTGAATGCTAAAAGTCAATGATCAATGGAAACTAGCAAGCGACAATGACAAACGTAAGCTTTACATCTGAGAAGCAAACTAGATTGCACACGGATTTATCAAAATGTTGCTTCATTGGGACAATAAATTGTGCAACAGAGTTTTAAAGGTAATCTACTCTACATCTAGGCTATGCCTTGAAATCAATTTTCTTGTAAGCTACTTAAAAACAGCTTCTCATTTCAAATACTTGATCTCAATCTTTACCATTATTATGACGCACAACCTTTAAAACCAAACTAATTTCAAATTTTCCCATGTGCCAAACCAGCACCAAATATAGTAACAACTATGCTAACACAAAACTATCAGAACTATTAGTCATTGCCAAACACCAGAATTTCTCTTAAAATATTGGTTACTTTAATTTTGAACATTGCCACCACATTCAACATTGGTCATAACCTAAAGCAACTTATGCTAAGGTACATTGCCCCAAAGCCTAACGTAAGAGGGGGAAATGACCGTTACGAGAATGCTGTCAATTAGTGCATGGTCGTTAACTTTTATTCCAACTATAGTGGTTTTACTATACTTTTATTCCAACTATAGCGGTTTTACTATAACCAATATCAATACATTTCTAATTTTGGCAGAAATCAGTGAACTGGGAAGTTTGCGTGAACTATTCATAAAACAAACAAGTGATCTCAACACATCGATTTATTATAACTGAAAGCCAATAAAAGCACATGCAGAGACCATTAATAAAAGAAATTCGGCATCTTTCAAGATCACAAATATAAGCACACCCCTCATATACAAAATCGTTAAACCAATTACACTTTTAAAGATTTGACTACAAAACTTTCAATGCGGTGGCCAGTTTCCAAGGGCATAAAACCAGACAACATACCAGGGCAAAATTTAATTTAATCCTTTTAACGACTGACGGCTAAACGTGGCGAGATCAAGTTTCATCGCTGCTCTCAGTTAGCTCGCCAGCTTTGATTCGGATTATTCAGTAAAATAGCGGATTGGTTTTTATCCGACTTATGATTCGCCGTCCTTAATTTCTTTCAACCCCGCCGTGTCTGAGATGTTAGGCTTTTCGATGACACCATTCGACAGTGCCGAAGCAAAGATGGTCGCCCAAGGAAACACTTCCCTGCACTTGGCTCTGTAGCTGTCGATGACTTCACTCTCACACTTTCCAAATTCACCGTTTTCCAATGACTTCAGCAATGAGGAACAGGTCTAAAAACAAGAATGCATCCACTAATACAATCCCATAAACAGAAACCATAACATAACATAACTACAAACAAGTTAACAAAAAAAGACAAAAAAATTCAATGATCAACAACTTAGCAGCAATATAAGTTATATTTTTTATAATTAACAATAAATCAATAATCTTGAGCTACTTAAAATTACAACCAAAACAGAATTCTAGTAAAATCACTTTGATGCCTCCATAAATTCTTACAGATAATATTAAAATAATTTTTAAAAATCAGTAATTTTAAAACAAAGGCTGCTAGTGCTAATCTGTAAGTTAGCTCACCGAAACCGTGCAGCCATCTAGTTCAGTGGACAAAGCTGTGGCCAGAGCAATACTCTTCGCTTGCATAGAAATATCGAGACGACACATCATTTTTGCACCTGAAAATGAAACATCTCACCAGCTGTCACTTGAAGCAACAGAGCACTGATCAATATTCTCTAATCATTAAAATTACAATTGAGAAAAATCTAATACATGTTATTGGGAGCACTTCTGCGTTCTTGTCCAGAAGAAGAGCTACATAAATAATTTACTACATTACATTACAATAAGTAAGAATAATAATTTACTAGTGCAGTGAGAGCAAAGGCCTGAAAAGACATACTACAGCAGAACTTCGTTACAACGTACTTAGCAGGTCTGCAAAATTTAGTACATAATATCCAAGGTATGTTATATGGAATACCGTTCAATGCACTAGCGCATCACACAGTACTGTACACTGCTGCACCTTATATTGAGCATGTGCTACAACCGAGTGTCTGTTATAACAAAGTTCTACTGTGCACCTAAAGTCACTTGAATCCAATTTGCCATCGGAATAAAAATCTTGAAATTAAATCGCCGCCTGCTTCTAATACCACATTACCATCTGCCACTCCCACAATTCAAAGAGCACCTAAGATATCTGGTGCATTACTTGCAATTCGGTGAGGTAGGGAGTTGCCGTGCCGAACGAGAAACTCCGAATTGAGAGAGGCCACGTCTTTCTCACCGACCAAAGGCTTCAGCTCCTGTTCGAGAACCTTCCGCACAACCTCAGGGAGACCCGACTGGTCTCTCACTGCGAACAAGAAAAGATCATGCCTGTCTAAAAATTCAATACTTTTCGAATCTTAACAGCAGACATTGATTGATCGGGAAAATCCGCAGAACTTGTATTGTCGCAAATGCCAAACACTTCTGAGCTAAAATAAAAGAGGTGCTGTGTAAGTCCCATAGTACATTACATACAATGCATTACATTACATACCAGCCAGAAGGAACACGACAAGACATTCGTGCAGTTGTGGATGGTTTGGCTCAACGACTCGGCCGCGTTTCAGGGACTGTAGCATCAGCAACAGCTTGCCTGCAATGAACAACAACAACAAAATTCATTACCAGCCTACAAAGAAAACTCTTGCTTCAATAAACAAGTATATAAAGTCCAAACCATTTCGTGCCACACTTTCAAAGTGTCGTATTAAGAAGGGCTTGGCATTAACGCAAGCGTAGACAGGGCCGCATCGGACTGTGCTTACTGCCCATAGTAAAAAACTAAAAATAAGTAAGTAAATTTATAGATGTTGCTGTAAATAAGCGGTAAAACAAGTAGACAGGCCACAGTGACTTTTCAATTCTAATCAAATGTAGCCTGATTAAAAAAAGAATGCCACTTGAAAACACAGTAGTGTCGAGTTTCAGTAACTCCCTTTATGATAATTTAAAACTCTGCTAGCATCAAGAGATGTGACTTCACCAATGGCACATAACAGTCATTTAGAAAATAAATTCAAAAACAATAAATAAATAATCTGTCAATCATTTGCACCAGAGTTAAGCCTTGTCAGCCAATAATGCTTATTGAATAATAATGAAATAATGTAATGTATCAAATATAATAAATCACATATAAATGGTACATCAAGCATTTCAGCTGACGTGCCTTTGCGGCAGTAGATATTGAAGGCCAGGATGTGAGTTTCAATCGAGTTCATGGCAAACAGCTGAAGCGGCTTCAGGAATCGAATTGCTTCTTCGAGAGGGTTGCCCGGCTATCAAGCAAAAGAATTTCCACACATAAATTCAGAATTTTTTTCCACTGAATCGACTAAATCCAAAAGATTGCCTAAAATCTGATAATCCGAGTTGTGAGATTTCAAATATCGCAATGCTGGAAATTGTTGTTACACGGACAAAGTTTACTCAGTGGTGACATATAATTTACTTAATGCCAGAAAACAGCATCTGCATCATGAACCGAACAAACCTTGAAATAACTTCTGCATTTCAGGAATAATTTCTTGACATTTACTCACAATAATGTCGGGCACCATTTAGAACCCGAAATCAAGGTTGCCAAATGCATTTAACTTCAAAACCAGACCCAGTATTAAACCAGCAATAAAACCCGCTAAACTAGAATTCTAAAATTTGATAGCATCAACACGAGAATACCTTGACCAGCTTATCTGGATTAAGTTCCTCTTCTTTGGGTCCTTCTAATTCTGGATCCTGGTTCTTGGCCTTGCTCTGCTGTTGTTGCTGCTGCTGTCTCTGCTGCTCCTCCTGCTTCACCTTCTCCTTCTGCTTTGCCTCCTGGATCGCCTTTTTCCGCTGTTTGCTCTTCAGTTTTCTCTGTTCGGCTGGAGTTAGATTCTCTGGAAATACAGCAAGTCCAGTAGACTGTCAAATTTGTGATATTACTGCAGTTGTGATGCTCTAAGCATAAAACTGCCTGCTTTCCACCTTGTCATGCCATTAGCAAGACATGGGATGAATGACCACACTGTCTCAACAGTTTGCAAGAAATATTAATTCCATTTGGATATGCTCACTTTGATCCAGATCCTTTTCACCTGTATTGCCAGTAACAGGATGGTCGTATAGATGCAAATAAATCTAAAACACAAATAAAAAATTCACTATATATATATATATATATATATATATATATATATACATGCAAAAATGAGATAATAAAAAAACCCAAAGTTAAAATAATTGCTCAAAGTTTCATTCGAGATTAACCCTTTTGCACTGTAAGGTTGATATTTTGGTTTTATATAACCTATTGATTATATGGATTTCCATGCTCAAAGGGTTAAGTAACAGACAACCAATGTGCATTCCTGTTATTGAGGTGTGGGACAGTACATTGACTACACAACTATGCAATTCTATGAATAAACTTCAGGTTCACCTCAATTGCTATGGAGGCAGCTCTCAGATAAAATGAATGAGAGCGAAGTACATCTTCCAATCGGAGTAGATCGACGTAAGCTCTCAGCGTCATTTTTCTCACACAGTATGTGTGAAAGTCAAACTGGTCCTCGATTATTTCAGTAAAGTGCTGTGCATCAAACCATCATATGCTCAAAAACTGATCAACCATGCGCAAAATAAAAAAAACTAATTACATCTCATTTTCATTTTTCAGAACTTATCTATTCCTAAAGAAAGATTTATCTTTAACAATCAATAATTTTATCCAAGGTTCTTGAAAAAATTCCTGTGGTACAGCAGCAATTTCTTCCATTGCCAAATTATTTATTATATATAAACCTGTAGAGATTTAAGTTGGAAACAACCTGTAAACAAACCGCGTTGATTCCAACCTAATGATATTAATATGATACAGTATCAGAGCTAAACTTTCTCTGAAGACGATAATGAATGAAAGCCGATATTGTCTAAGATAAGAACTCACTCGGTCAATCTCGTGGCATTTTTTCAGTGCTTCACCATATTTCCCTTGACGCTGATAAAGGGCAGCACATTCCAGTTCGAACCACATGCACTGCATTTCATGCAAATTCTCTGCAGCTGAAATACCTTCCTAAAGCCAAAAAACAAATCTTTAAAAAGCAATGGAAACGTGGCCAGACAAAATAAAATGTCCACGGACAAAATGTCACAGACAAAATGCCATGGGGACAAAATGTCACGGTTTAGGGTTAGGGTTAGAGTTACATTTTGTCCACATGACATTTTGTCTGCGGACATTTTGTCCTAGCACCAATGGAAAGGATGTCAAAAAGATTGACAACTTGACATGAAATAAATAAAATGAATGCCGACTCTGTCACTCGATTAACTGCACAAACAAAAGCAGACCAATGGCTGAACATACCCGAGTGAATTTTGAGCACATATCTTCAGCATCCTTCAGCATGTTTGCACGCAGCATGTACTTTGCGCACTTGGAATTGATGTATCTATCAGCGGTGTCCAACGACTGCGCCTCGTCAAGACATCTCACTGCTTCGTTAATATCACCTGCATGCTATAAGAAATTAGACACATGGCTCATGACTTAGGCCTTATATTATGAAGATGCACTGGCAGTTTTCTAAACCACAGAATCCAGTAATATGAATAAGCTGACAAAAAACACTGAAATTTTCTTCATCAGTAGAAGTTTTCATAATTAATTTATAAACAGAATCAAAGAGACTTTCTCTGATAAAATTTCAAGATCATCATAAAGTGCATTTTACACACCCCAATCTTTTTGTGATGTTTATTCTGTTACCCTAATAATGTTGCCGCAATTTATCAACTGTGCGGATTATTAAGAATAAGGTAAGTCAGTTATTTATTTAGTACAACGAAATAAAATAAAAGTATTCAAATACAGCATCTGAAACACAAAACAACTAAAGAAGTTAGTAAGACAGAACAAAATAATGCTTAAAACAAACAGAACATTCTTTTCTGTACAACATATGCATTCCAGTCGCCATTCTAAGCACCGAGTGAGAAAAGTAATGAAAGATATTCAATGATTAATCAGAATCAATCTCTTTACATGATCACATACCTTATAGATCTTTGCTTTGACAACATAAAGCTCAATTAAAGTCATCGTATGATCGAGTGCCATGTTTATGTACTCAAGTGCTTTGTCAAATTGACTCAGACGATCGAAATGCTGTGCTAAATAGTAGAACGTCCAAAGCAACGACGTCGGACTTTCATTTTCGACATCTACAACAAACAACAATACCAGAATGTTCAGAATTGTTCAACATAGAAATAGTTTACAATGGTGTGCAAAAGTTTGGAGTTGTTTTCTCTTTTTGAAATTATCTTTGCAATCATTTTGATCTACCGCACTGATTTAACCCTTTCACTTCTAGTCCCTTCGGCCCTAAGGGTTTCTAGACTCGGCCTTTTCCATGACCCATCAGGTCGAATGGCTACGTACATCCATAATGCATGGTAGTCCAAAATGCACCAATGGTATCTAAATGTACGGGTAAGGGTTATGGTTAGCACGGGGTGAGGGGGTTTGCCAGAGTAACAAAAGGGTTAAGAAAGATAAATAAAGAAGAAAAGAAATAGAATCTAGAAGAAAAGAATTTTAAAATCAGAATGTGATTTCCGGTTTTTGCACAAAGTTGTACTTTGCCAACATATGGGGAGCATGTTACAAAAAATAATGAAAAAAATATGTGTATACAAATATAAATGATTACAATATTTTGTTAAGCAATACAAGTCAAAGTTGTAAAGATACCATTTTCATGAAATTTCTCGTGTGTTTTCAGTGATTCCACGTAACCAAGCGTCAGTTCTTCAAGAACTTGTACCTAGTTGTGGAAACAACAGAATGAAACTGAGGCTGGCAAAAAGGATGATGCAGATACTGTATATACTGAAACACTAATACATTTAGCAAGTGTCTGTGTGTGCAACATCTACAGAACCCTTTCAACTGGTCTTTACAATGAAAGCAGCAGGTTCTTATAAATAGAACTACCAAATTTACCTTAAATATAACAATACGACTTACTTCACCTTTAGTTAGTCAAACTGAACAGTACCGAGCAGGACAACAATAACCTTTCACCTCTCTATTTAGACAAGAATTGCAGGCCAAACAATAGCATGACTTATTATGAACAGGGAAGAACAGAATTTTATAATAAAAGGTGTCCCAATGTGTTCTGATAGCATGGAATCCATCGTCACCTTCTCCGGATCATTGTACAGCGACCTGAGATTTTTGAACAGCGGCGGAACTCCTTTATGTAAGGCATGCGTCAAATATCTGTCCACAGCGGTGCGGAATAAATCCCCTGAAATCAAACAAAGTACAATTTAAAAATCAATTTGCAAGTTTTGACAATGCAGTATCCAATGTAAAACAAGGTTCTTCTGCAGAGTGTCAAATTGGCTTTCTTTGTGCCAAAACTGTGACGAGGATCCATTTGTTTAGCTTCTGCAAAGTACCAGATCCAACGGTTCCTATGAGAATAACTAGTGTAGCATACAACTTTACATGTATATACCATAATGCATCCAACAAATGATATCATGAATGCATAGAGAAGTAAAACAAAAATGACGTATGCACTATGAAGGCCACACTGTTACATAAGAGCACCATCTCACATATTGGTCAACAGACACGAGATAAACTGAAATTGTGCAAAATTTCACTTCTTAAAACTTGAGCCAACTAAAAAATTTCTTTCATACCATACACATTATCAATTCTACAAACAAACACCAAACAACTGATTCTCAAAGATTACACAGACTGATAAAAATCAAGTCATTCGGATTAACTTTGCTCTACAGCCTCCGCTATGCTGTTACACTTTTCAGCAGAATGTCGCATAAGGAACTGCTAACAACCTGAAATGAAATCAAGAGGAAGTCGTCTTGGAGCAAGAGCCTTCGGAAACTTTTCAGCCATGTTCACATATAACCTCAGACGATCATCGAGTGTCTCTGTATGACAAAGAAACCAGAATTCAACATGAAAATGTTAAAATAAAATCACAACACAGAGCATTTCTGTCAAATAAAATAAACATTAGCCAATCCAACCCTTCAGACCTGAAGGCATATTGACCATTCTTTAGTACACAATATTTTTGACCAATGGACAAAAAACCATATGTCAATAAATATATAGAAATGGTATACTGTCATATTGCTAGATGGTCTTTAAAAATTTCAAATATGGTTGGTGAGGACATTAGTACATTACTGTAACCAATGCAGCTCATGTAGCAATCATTCATGCAAAATCTCATTTCAAATATGATGCGTGCCAATGATAAAATCTGTCATATTTTTACATGTCCGCAACATATGGCCTAAGGCAAATCTGATTAATGTAAAAAATTACTCTTAAATATAAACAGACAGCAACAGCAAAAGCTGAAAAAGCTTAAACATTTCCAAAAATCTGAACTAATTCATAAAAGTTTTAAATTCAAATGAGCAAAATATATACCCAAGCAATGTACAGCAGCATCAGTGATTATGCCAAACATTCCAACTTCTAACAGGGATTCACACTAAAGAAAAGTATGCATATAACATTAAAGAAAAGTATGCACATACGTGGAGCAAACGTCCGTTCAAGACCACGATAATATTCAGAATTTTCCGGATTGCGGTCCAGAAGCTCCTGGTAAACTGCGGCTGCCTCTTCTAATTTCTTCTGACTCAGAAGCAATTTGGCTAAATTATCATATAAAAACAAAATCAATGACACTAACAAATCATTTTAAACATGACAACAATAGAAAAGGAAATTTATAGACACTGTCATCGTAAAGATTAGGAGCTAACTGGATCTTCAAAAACAGAGAAAAATACAACTACTATCCCATTCTATATATCAATACTTTCTGCCAAGCAGTTAAAATATCCAAAATCAAAACTATGGCCACATCAATGATGCGTACCATGTCATAAAATGTCTTTTAAAAAACTAAATAATTTCAAAATTTTGCCATATGTCCAAAAAATGAAAGGCCATAAAACTTCTTTTCACCACAATGATGCAGGACTACAGAGTGACAAGAAACAAAACTTTAAACCTGCCTCTTGTTTCTGATATCGACAATTTGTCTACAATCTGCGTTTCGTATGTTGTCAGGTGCTGTACAGCTTCATTTTCTAATCCAGCCTCAACCATTACCATGTTCTGGTAGAGTAGCATTTCACTGTGTTCATAATCATATGGCTTCACCTGCTGCAAAACCAGCAACAAGAATTTCAATTTTCACATTTTCACCAAGTTCTAGACGGGCAGAATCATCTAAGGAAAAAGTTCAGAAAGGAAATGGTTGGCAGCATTTCGAAAACAAGTGATCAGACGAATACCGTGCATCAAACTTCTAGCAAACATACAAGATCTATACCACACACACACACTCTCTCAGCCTGAAGGAAGCAGATGCTCGTAACAACAGACCAATACACCTCTTTTATTAGTACAGTATACACTCTAAACTCATGCACAGTACGAATGACTGGACGATGGGAAAGTAAATGGCAAAGTGTGTACTTCGCAGGTACAGCTTATACCAAGTCATTCATTCAATACTGGCTCAAGCGTCTAAAAATGTTCTTTAACCCTTAAACCAACAGGTACTTTGTAACTACATGCAATATAACTGCGTATACTAAGTTCCGGTGGTTTAAGTGCTGAGTGACTCACAGGCTGCGTTTTCCGGAACTCCTCCAAGATCTTTAGTGCCATGTCAAAGTCTTTGAGGAGGTGAAACGCCATTGCATACCCTATCCATGATGCCTTTTGTGCAGGCCTCAGCACCAGAAGTTGATACCTTGTATCCTACAGAATGCAAAATAGACAAAATATGTTAAAGAACCAAGATATAAGATTCCGTTGTCAAATTAACAAATTACCAAAATAATCGTTTTAAACAGGTCTACGTTTAAGCAGTAAGTGCAAAAATCTTACAATATAAAGTCAAATAAGAGGATTTTTAAATTTACCCATTACAAATTAATATTTAACATAAACAAATTTTACTTATAAATTAATTTAATTACATAAAACATCACAACATTTTTAATTATAAGAACTTATCAGTGACCATCAGCCTTAATCGCCAGGGGGCTGTTGTAACATCAAAAACTGAGTAGCAGTGGCAACATTGCGAAGGTAACCATAACTTCGGCGGAATGACTGGCCACCATCCGCCAATGAATGGCTTAGCAACCTATGGGCTGATGGTCATGAAACCAGGGATCAGCACCGGCACCTATGGGCACTGATCTTATGGATGAACTTGACTTTTTTATCGGTATTATTATTACTGTTTTCATAGCCACTGTTACCATTATCATTTCTATCATCATTATCCTACATGATAGGAAAAGATCTAAAGGAAGACCGAAAGACGATGGGTGGATGGATTGGAAGAGGATCTGAACATGGCTGGACTGAATCTCAACAGAAAAACTGATGAAAGACACCGAATGACCTTAGAAAAAATAGCAAAGGACAAAGAACTTTGGAGAGATGTCATGGAGCAGTCAATACATGGACACAGCTGGAAGACGAAGACCTGACCTGACCTGAATCACAAAACCCAAAACTACATCAACGTACCCTGTAGCCTTCAAGATCCCTCATCTGAACTTGAAGCAGAGAGAGGTCACGAAGAATTTGCAGGTTATCCTTTAAAAAGCATATATTATACAAGAACTAAACACACTAGGACAATGAAATATAAGCAATAAACCAACTCTCCATTTTCCCTTACTTGCAACCTTCAAAACTGTTAATAATTGGTTAAAATAATGTTGGCACAATTTTAAATATTAGGTTTGACACACAAAATTCTAAAATGCAATCAAAAAATTATGTAGAGATTCCTGTTGGATTAAATTAAATGAATGGCCGAACCACTTTTTAAGCCCCAGACCATAAAATATTTCCTCCCCAAATCCAAATGATTACATTTCTGTGCCAAAACCAATTACACGCATTTTGTAAGCCTACAATACAACAGTGCTGAAAGTCAAACATTAGAATTTAAAATACTCACATTTTTTTCAATGTTTCATAACTTTAATGTTTCATAACTTTGTATAAATGCTAATGTGCCAGAAAAACTTTAATACAAGTGCAGTCAAAAGAAATTCCTTATTGAAACCAAGATTTGCATAATTAGGACCACCCCTACATAAGGAATATGCAGTAACTCTGACCTACTTAAAAAATTTATGAATATGCATTATTATGCATATGCATTTATTATTAGGTTTATTTTTTTTTAAATTATTATTTAGTTTTGTTCAGTTGATTTGTGTTTTCCTTGGTTGTGTACTACTGGTTGTGTACTACTTTTTTTATGCTGTGCTTGTCACGAATAAAGATGATTATTAACCTTGTCCCATTTCAAAGCATTTCTGTAGCACTTTATTGCTTCGTCATATTTCCTGTCAGCACGCTGAAGCAATCCATATGCATGCCAACCTTAAATGCTCAGCTAAGAAAAATACTTTCAAGAAATCAGATGAAGTCATCAATATATAATTGTGTATAACACATGCTTCTACAATCTAAATACACAACAACTGAAAATGTAATACATCTCTGCTACACTACTACATACTTTAGAGACCCTGAATATTTCACCTTGTCATTAATATAGTCAATATTTTCATGTTGGCTGTCTACCAGCTGCATACCAAATCAAGTAAATACATATGTACAGTTGTACATGCATAATGTATACATAAATGCATATATATATATATATAATACAGTACAATTTAACAGTAGATGTACACATGTATATGGTAATTTCAAAGGATACAGACATGACTTTTGAGATTGTTGCGCAAGCCTCGTCTAACAAACTCATACGCCTCATCTTTTTTCCCAAGACAACTCAAAGTCAAGCCTTTCATAGCCAGGGTTTCTAGATTTTAAAAAATGATGGCATAGTCATCAACAACATAATCAATGACATAATCACTGGCATCATCCTTCCCATTATTCAAAGCATTAAATAAAGCAGGTGGAAATAACTTTAAAATAAATTCCAGAAAGTAAATCACCAATTGAAAAGGTGCTGCACTTCATACACAGGTTATTCTTTAAACATATGTACAAGAACTAAATGGCCCCTACAGCAAGTCAATGGTGGCACGGCTGAGCCGTGCAATTGGAAGGTTGTGAATTCAAATTCTATCCACTGCGTAATGACCTTGAGCAAGCTGTTCGCCCTAATTGTCTGCGAGGAAGGCAACAGCAAACCACTTCACTTATCTCATTCACAGGCATGGTGGCGCAAAAGCCAATTAAACCTGCCTTAGTTCAGAGAACTCATGGATGTCAGTCATCGTCACTATCACCATCAACATCATCAAAGCTAGTCAGTCAAATTAACTATATAAATTAACATGTCATGTCATGAAGCCGTCGTCACTACGCGAAGGTTGGCTGCAACGTTGAACAATAATTCTCCACTGCTCCCTTTCTCTAGCAACTAATTCAAATTCATCAAATATTTCCATAAATGGAGCCAAATGAATAAGTCAATGGTTATGATGCAGCAGAAAAACTATAAATTACCTCCATGTTCAGCAAACTTTGGATTGGACAAAATCTGCTTTGCAAACTTTAATCCATTTTTATACTGCTTTTGTTCATAACATCTCTGAAATATGTTCAAAACAGTAAATACTAGAATTAGTGCCATCGACTGAAGAATTCAATAATTTCAGGCAAACCCAATAAACGTACGCATATAGGGTTGCCAGGTGTCCAGTATTTGACTGGACTGTCCGCTATTTAGGTAATTTGTCTGGTGAAAAAAATGGAGGCAATACCGGACATGCAGGTGTCCGGTATTTTCTTGCAAACTACCAAACTACAGCATATAAGTCACTCTCAGTCTAGTACAATCTGATTTCTGGATTTGACTTTGCCCGGCTGACCATTAAACTTCGGATATAGCTATTTCAACTGTAGTCTGTACCCTGTAGAACGACACGTTCAAACAATTAATTCTGAATCCTCATTTCCTATAATTCCTGCATTATCTCCTCAAGTCTTCAGGCCTAAACTTAAATCCTTCCTTTTTCTGACATCGTTTCCTCCATAGCTGTAACAACCTAGCCTCACTGCCCTTCGGATATTGACTATTGCCTGGTTGATCTTTCACCTTTCCCATAGCTATTTTAAGAGAGGCTGAGCTCCTAAGAATGAGCAGCTACTGTTGTGCTTCTTTCCAAAGCGCTATATAAATATACGATATTTTACTTTACTTACTTAGAATATATAATATAGAAATTCACGATATTTTACTTATTTTTACAATGGTTTGAGGAAGCAATGAACCAGTGACGCAGACTAGAACTATTCAAATTTTGAATCGTTGGATTAGGGTTCGGGTTATTTTTTGCCACCTATACTGGTGTCCGGTATTTTGGAGACAGGGACCTGGCAACCCTATACGCATATAATGAGTCTAGCTTCTCAGATGTCTGCCGCCCGACCACCACTACGCTCTTCCACTTCCTGTATTTCATTGGCGACCATCGACCTATGTCAAGCCAATATTAAAATGGCGCTAAAGAAGTTCTTTAACTAGTAGTGAATATCTACAAGACGGACTTTCCGGCATTTAGCTCGACCGAGACCTCCCGTCGTTTTAACTGACCGACGCGTTTCCCTTCGCCGTGATTTACCAGGATCCGTTTGAAGAGCGCGTTTTCCTTCGGAGGAAGATGATTGTTCGATGCCATTGTCCGGTATTTGACGGTTGAACTTCTTCTGTTCGGAGGTTGGATTTCAACGGAGAACGCGTGCAATGCCAAACCATCGATCACCATTCGACGACGGCCATCTTAGCTGGACGACGAGTCCCGCAGATGACGTTCGAGCGCCGCAGAAATAAAACTCTTTAGAAAAGTTTGTTTCTGATTCCCAGACTTTTGCTTCAACGCATTTTATGACTCCGGTTTAAATTTTAAAATTACAAATTTACCTTGATTCTCAAACTGTACTGTTATGATATGGTGCCACTATCATAATACCCCAATGTGTTTTCTTATATGAGGAATTACTGTTTGCATTGTTGTTTCATTTCATTTCATGGTTCATTATATAACATGGTTTTGAATACTAAAAATCAGATTTCATAATTAATTCGGTATTTGATAGGATGAGTTGAGTTAATAAGTCAGTGAATTTCTATAGCGCTTTCAAAAAAACAGGTTCCAGAATTTGACGCGTGACATTCAATTGAACACTCACTAAACTTCTATGGCGCCCAGGCCCCAGGACATCAGCCGATGGCGCACCAAATCCAAATTGAATTAGAACCAGTCCAAACCGGAAAAATCAGTCAGAACAGCGGGGGCCATCAAAGTGGGATAAGCCAAGTCAAACAGATAAGTTTTAAGAACTGATCTGAAAGATGCCAAAGTGTTATAGTTATGCGAAGTGATATTTGTAATGAATTTTACAACCTAGGGTCACACACTGAAAAACAACTAGCATGCCAGTGTGTATATGTATAATTTTATAGTTTGGATACTATTCTCATTCAATCAATCAACTTCTATAGCGCCACTATCATAATGCCCAGCTAGGGCATCAGCCGATGGCGCACCAAATCCAAATAGCATTAGAGCCAGGTCAAGCCAGAAGATCAGTTCGAAACGGCGGGAGAGTAATCTAAGGGGCTAAGCCAAGTCAAACAGATGTGTTTTAATTAAGGCCAGATCTGGAAGATGATAAGTTGTTAGTTATGCGAAGTGATGTTGGTAGTGAATTCCAGAGCTTAGGGGTGCACACTGAGAAACAACTAGTGCCAATGACTGTGCGAGAGTAGGGAACAACAAATGAAGGTCCTGCCGAATACCTAGTGGAATGATTAGTAGGTCGAGGGATAAGTCGCATCTTGAGGCAATTGTTCGTAGAACCGGTTTAGTCGAGTCATTGCAGCGTCAGAGGGCTGGGCGTGCGACGACGTTGCTATTGGTAACAATTGTTCGCAGCCTGAGGTAGTTGCAACGTACATTTTAACGTACACAAAAATACATGTACAGCGTCACAAATGGCCACAGTTGCGTGATTTTAACGTACATATGCCTAATTATTACGTGGCGCAGAGCTTGGCTAGGTGGCGATCATTGAAATGTTGTTCAGCATGAATTCAATGATTGGGTATTAGGTCTAGGTATTGGATTAGTATTATCCTGCACTGCGAGCGAAGCGAGCGCGAGCGAGCATGTTTCTAGCTTTCAAAAAAGCAGGTTCCAGAATTTGACGCGTGAAGCCCGTGCTACATTAACGGGTTTTGCCAGCCAACATGTAGCCCAACTTAGCCAGCCAACAAAACCGCTTGAATGTTCATGCCTGTATCAAATGGAGCCTGCTACACTAGCGAGTGCATGCGCGCCAGCGCAGTGTGGAGGGGTCTAATGTTGGCCTACTTTGTCTGACTGTTCCTGTCTACACAATATTCCTGGCTTTGCTGGCCAACATTTTGACATTTCGACCAATCAGGTTATCGCTCAGCGCGCCAACTGACAATAACAAACTGGCTCGATTCGACCGTACGATTCTCAAGTCAGCGGTAAAGATGTCTTCAAAAAGTGAATTTGACCTCAACATTTTGGCAGAAGTTGCTGCACGCCCATTATTATGGGACAGTCGGATGGACTCATACAAAGAAAGTGAAAAAAACCGGCGATATGGTTGGAAATTGCTGAAAAGCTACAATCCACTCCCGGTACGTAAACTTTTGACGATTTATTATGCGCATTGGTTAGCAGCATGTAGTATAAATCATATAGTAATTTCATTTAACGTGGTTTAACGTGATTAGGGTTAGGGTTAGGAGACTAAGTAAGCCTGTAAGCATGGGCTCAGTGTCGATTGCTAATGCGGTTACACCGGTTGTGGCCAAAGCATTTGTATGGTTTCAATACAACTCAATGACATTTATTATTTAACTCTAGTACTGCTATTGTTGTCATCAGAAGAAGTTAAAAAAGAAGCACAATATCATGAACAGTTTTATCCGATCTAAGGTTTAGGAGATTTAAGATTTCTGACAATTAGACAAAATATCAGAGGCATATTGCCTATCAAAGCATGATGGAGAAAAAGAAATTCGACCGAAATGGGACAATTTTCTACATTTTGTGTCTTGAAATGATTCTACTTGACATCTACAAATAAACAATTGACGTCGTGTCCTTTATTTACAGCTGTCATAAGGGCAAGGTATGAGAACATCCGTGGGTCATATCGGAGATATCGGACAGCTATGAACAAAGCCTTAGCACTGGGAAAAAGTGGATCTGGCGCAACAGTTCTCAAACAGCCAAAGACATATAAGTATGCAGCTGAAGCTGCATTCCTAGACGCAATCTTTAAACTTGAAGCAACCTTAGTCGATGGATTCAGACGAAAACACTGTCACTGAGGTAAGATTTTAATATCCTTTATTTGGCTCTCAACGCCAAAGCAATAGTTGTCGAGACAAGTTTTTTGAAGCAATCTCAAAACAGGTTAACTATTAACATAAAGTTTTATTCAGAGTCTAGTTTAGAGCATGCCACTGCCACTCAACTGCGCCTCTCCCATGAAATAGTCCGATAGCTTTTCCTCACATTTTTACCCTCGACATTAACTCTACCTGCCATGTATGGCAGTGACTTGAATGCCTTCGACATTTGTTAAATCTGTTTCGCTATCATCACTGGCCACCACAGTTGATGATGTATCAGAGTCAGATTTGTTAATCTGCCTATCAAGCAGGAAATTGTGTAAGCACACACAAGCCAACACTATGCTTCTGGTGGTTGACAATTTCAGTGCGATAGGAGATCGAAACACACTGAAATTTGCCAGATAAAATACCAAATCGTTTTCAACTACGACGAGCTCGAGAGTCGATAATTGAAAATTCTTTGGCTTAAGTCCGTTGACCGCCGTGAAAAAGGCTTCATGATGTCATTAACGGGAATGCATCATCTGCAACGACGACATAAGGCATAATTACGTCAGTTCCGCTCAGCAAATCGGGACAAGGAAGGCCGAGTTCATTTTTTTGGATGGCACGGTAGAATCTGCAATTGTTAAATATGCCGGCATCGCTGATCCGCCCTTGAGCACCTACATTGACGTACATAAACCTGTAGTCTGAATCAACTAGAGCCATTAATACGATACTAAACGTGTGCTTGTAATTGAGAAACGTCGATCCAGACGCTCCCGGTTTATGTATCAAAACATGTTTCCCATCCAGAGCACCTACACAGTGTGGGAAATTCCACTGATCTTCAAAACGTTTGGCCACACCTTTCCAATCATCTTGTGTGCTTGGCATCTGAAAAATGTAAATAATTTCAAGCATTCAGCTGTGTTTAGTTAAATGTTCTCATTTCCTCATTCAGTTGTAAAAAGTTTTACATTGTAGGTTGATGACGACTTGGCGGACAGTTTCCTTTCAACTGGAGAGAGTTCAGTGCAGGAGTCGGAGTGCAGCGGGAAAAAGGAAAAAGGACCACGGATTGGATTCGGTTTCAATAAAGTTTTCATGGATGCTGTCCAGTCAATAACTAAACTGTCCGGTTCAATCGTGAAGCCCGGAAAAAGGAAAGGGACGAGGTGCAGATGAAGACTGGTTTTTTATGAACACAATGTACCTCAAACTGAAGGAAATTCCTTCAGGATTGGACAAAGATCTTTGTAAAATGCGCTTCGAGAATGAAGTCATGAAGTTAAAATACGGTGTGCAAAATTTGGAATGCACACAGGCTGTGCTGACCCAGGAAAATATTACAGAACCTCAGCAAATAGCACAACGTAGAACCATCATATTACGTCGACCCAACCCAGCACCTACTACCAACATTCTGTAATAATGTTGCTGAGGTTCTGCGATAACACCGTGTGGCAGATGCAGCACAAAAGACAATTTTCTGATGCTAAAAATCTGTTACTGCTTGACAATTATTTCTTTTCATAACATGAGCGATGCTATTTGTTCAAATCGTTAGAATTACGAGTAGTTCTATACATGTCTGTAGATAGACTATGGTATGATATGGTGATATGTTAGGTTAAAATATGGTTTACAGATATGACAATAGAAAACTTGTGAGATCACAATGCTGGTTATTTGTAGAACACACCTTCAAGTAATCAGACATCAGGCGTTTATAGATAGCATTGCAAACGTCTTCTACGGCGTTGCTCACTGTTTGCCGTCCCACACGGAATTGGTAGTGAAGGCTAACCATTGACTCTCCTTGTCAAAAAAAAAAAAGTATAGAGTTAGGGTATTTAACTCAATGTTAAAGCAACCACAGCACTAAATTACTTTGAATGATTGACTTAGCTCTTCTACATATTAAGTGTTTGGACAAGACATTTCACTCCATTTTAAAGCAATTGTAACACTATGTCAGTAGCTTTTATTAAGTATATGAGTAGGTCTCTGTCTTAAAATCAAACTCAGAAATACCTGTTGCTAAATATCGGAGTGCTATACAGAGTTGTTCTCTGCCTGACAAACTTCGGCGCATTCGGGTGTGCTGCTTAGTCAGGTCATGCTCAATCCAGTATAGTAGATCTTCAAATGCAGCTACATCCATACGCACGAAATTGCTAAAGGCATGTTGGTCTACTTCAGCAAGCTCCTTGAATAAGGTACTGTAGGCCCCATAGAGTTGCCTACACTGTATCCAAGGTCTCACCCAAACCTTTCTCTTCTTTTTGGGTTTTTTACGCCCCATTAATGCACGCCTAGCTGATGCAACTATCACCAACATCATCAAAACAAAAACAGCTTCAATATCTCCGTCAGCCATTTTATTGTACAAGCGCTACTAAATCGTTCGTAGGCGTGGCTTCTTTTATGCCAGCGTGCAAGCTTGATCGTATGCGGTTATCCCGGCCTATTGCTGGCTGGCTAAGTTGGGCTACATGTTGGCTGGCAAAACCCGTTAATGTAGCACGGGCTTGACATTCAATCGAACACTCACTAAACTTCTATGGCGCCCAGGCCCCAGGACATCAGCCGATGGTGCACCAAATCCAAATTGAATTAGAACCAGTCCAAACCGGAAAAATCAGTCAGAACAGCGGGGGCCATCAAAGTGGGATAAGCCAAGTCAAACAGATATATGTTTTAAGAACTGATCTGAAAGATGCCAAAGTGTTATAGTTATGCGAAGTGATATTTGTAATGAATTTTACAACCTAGGGTCACACACTGAAAAACAACTAGCATGCCAGTGTGTATATGTATAATTTTATAGTTTGGATACTATTCTCATTCAATCAATCAACTTCTATAGCGCCACTATCATAATGCCCAGCTAGGGCATCGATCAGCCGATGGCGCACCAAATCCAAATAGCATTAGAGCCAGGTCAAGCCAGAAGATCAGTTCGAAACGGCGGGAGAGTAATCTCAGGGGATAAGCCAAGTCAAACAGATGTGTTTTAATTAAGGCCAGATCTGGAAGATGATAAGTTGTTAGTTATGCGTAGTGATGTTGGTAGTGAATTCCAGAGCTTAGGGGTGCACACTGAGAAACAACTAGTGCCAATGACTGTGCGAGAGTAGGGAACAACAAATTAATGAAGGTCCTGCCGAATACCTAGTGGAATGATTAGTAGGTCGAGGGATAAGTCGCATCTTGAGGTAATTGGGTTCATTATATAACACTAGAAACATGCTCGCTCGCGCTCGCTTCGCTCGCAGTGCAGGATAATACTAATCCAATACCTATACCTAATACCCAATCATTGAATTCATGCTGAACAACATTTCAATGATCGCCACCTAGCCAAGCTCTGCGCCACGTAATAATTAGGCATATGTACGTTAAAATCACGCAACTGTGGCCATTTGTGACGCTGTACATGTATTTTTGTGTACGTTAAAATGTACGTTGCAACTGCCTCAGGCTGCGAACAATTGTTACCAATAGCAACGTCGTCGCACGCCCAGCCCTCTGACGCTGCAATGACTCGACTAAACCGGTTCTACGAACAATTGTTACCAATAGCAACGTCGTCTTCGAACATCGTCCACCAACGCATCGCGACGTAAGGACTAAACGGTCTAAACCGTCTACCAATAGTCAACCAATCAGAACGCTTGAAGGTAACAGACAGAGAGACATACAGATAAGGATTTTAATATTATAGATGGTTTTGAATACTAAAAGTCAGATTTTATAATTAATTCGGTATTTGATAGGATGAGTTGAGTTAATAAGTCAGTGAATTTATATAGCGCTTTTAAAAAAGCAGGTTCCAGAATTTGACGCGTGACATTCAATTTACTTAGTATGTAGGCCTATTCCGTGCAAAACGGTGCAATACAACTTTGTTCCATTGGAATTTGGAACCACCTTTACCAGATTTCTAGAAGCGCGAGCGCCAAACCGGCGATCAGCGTTGTTACATCCGGGCTATTCGCATAAACTGATTAGCGGCTTTTGTGTGATAAGTAATTTTATCGAGAAAGAAGTCCATTAGGAACTCTTACATATAATCCGATCTATTTGGCGTAAATGGCGACCGGAGATGTCGACGGGGTGGCTGAAGAGCTGGAAAAGACGTCCGTCGTTGAAAATGAAGCGAATCTGACTTTCGCTGGACGCGGGTTGAAGATAGACTCTCACGAAGACGGTGATGCATAATTTTATTATTATTAGTGAACTTGTATAGCGTCATTTTATGTAGTGCATTTGGAATCAGTCGATGGTCGTTCCGGGTTTGAATTGTAATTCCCATTGCATTTCTGTGGCTCAGAAATTTTGAATTCACTCGCTTTGATGATGACGATGATGATGATGATGATTATTATTATTATTATTATTATTATTATTATTATTATTATTATTACCAAACCGACAATCTGTTATGCGCTGTTCGATTATTATAGTCAGGCAATTTGGTTATGCCGTAAAAGCCAAAATCAAATGCTTTGTTGGCCGGTTTGACGAGTCAATCAGAATCAGAAGATGTCTGTCCTGAAAGTGCATTCAAGTGTTATGAAGGAGTTTGCTGCCATGGCAAAATCTGGTAATGAATCCAGAGAAAGCAGTGTACAGTATGAAAATACTTTCACAGCACTGACATCTCATTGAGTGTGTTTAAGAAATGGTTGCTGATGTCAGAATCAAGGGCACAAAATCCAGAGCCAAGTTAGAGCCAGGTCATACACTAATGAACTTGACATGTTTTATTATAATGATGTCTTATTATATAAGTGTTTTGTGGTAAATTAAATATACTTTATTAGTATCATGTTTTATCTGGTAGCTGCTGATATAGTAAATGCCCTCAAATCATCCAGAAACGTCAATAGTTTGGACCTAAAGGGCAATACTCTTGGCGTAGATGCAGCCATGGCCATTGGAGATGCACTGAAGGATCATTCCGGTTTAAAAGTATAGTCTCTTGCAGGGGTGGCCAAACTGCCGCTTGTGAGCCACGTGCGGCTCTTCTAGCAGAATCTGCGGCTCACAAAAAGTTTAATAAGTTTTTTTTAGCAGATTAACAGGTCAACAGAAGCATACAATTGCCACATAACAGTCATAATATTGCCTGTTTGCCAGTTTTATCATAGGTCCTATAAAAAATAGCAACAGAGATTTAATGAAATTTTAAAAGAATTAGATCACACTACCTTGTTTTCGTGTCTAACTATGGCAGTGCGCCTGCCAAGCTTTTGAAAATTGTCATTTGTGGCTCACACCTTCTATGGGCTTGGCCATCCCTGGTCTCTTATTTAGTCTCTAGTATATTTTAGTCTGTTCTTTTTAATATTTCTTTCTAGTGGACCAGTTTGTTCAATTTTTCCTATCATTATCACTAGGCCTTTCATATTCTATTGTGCTTTGCATTATGCTCTTTTTTGAAGGACTGCTTTATTTGAATTGTTTTAGTCAGATGATGAGTCATTGAAGCTGTTGCTATTTATTAGTAATGTTTTGTGAAGTTATTATTGCACTCTTTGTACTGCAGAGAGCTCTGTGGAGTGACCTCTTCACTGGCAGATTAAAGACAGAAATTCCACTGGCTTTGGTTTGTTTTGCTCTTTAATAATTACCCAAAGAGTTTAAAGGAAATATTGTTTCACTACTATTTAATTTTTGCTTTTATTGTACATAGCAGCAATATTATCAGAATGATGACATTACTTGGAATTTTGGTCTAGCGTGGCCATTTCCCAGATTTCAGGGGTTTGCAATCCTGTCCAGAAATTAGGGTAGGCACCGGGAAGGGAATCTGGATATAGAAAATTTAGCTGCCAAAAGTGCCTGATTTGTTGGTACAAGTGTGTGTGTATTATGTTACAATGGCTATGAATTGTTTTTCACATTTTAACAGTGAAAATGACTTTTGTGTGATGTTGGTTTTTAAGTATGCTTTATCCTAGTCTAAGTTAACTTTATTAATGCATGTATAATAATGTGACAACCTTTTCCATTTAGAAATGCCTGTGTAATGGGCTAATGGATGCCGGCTCATCATTGGTTGAGTTGGACTTGAGTGACAATGCACTGGGTCCAAATGGAATGAACGGCATCAGGGACTTTCTCAGGAGCCCATGCTGCTACACACTGCAAGAACTACGTCTCAACAACAATGGACTTGGTCCAGATGGGGGAAAGGTAGGTGGTGGTGGTGGTACTGGCTTTTGAGAAGTCGTTCCTTCGGAAGTGGCTTAGCTTTGGAAATAACTAAGTTTACGGCATCTGGAAATATTTTGTGTGATTTGAACAAGAAGTGATCTGACAGGAATTTTATTGTCAGAAACGTGTAGCCACCAGAGGCCATTATGCCTCGTTACAACAGATTTTTTTTTAGCTTTAACTAGCTGTCATTTCTGTTTGTCATCTTTTGTTATGAATGCAAATAATGTGAGTGAACCCAGCAATATTTTGAAAAAATTGCCACATGAGTAGGTGTATAAAATGGGTTAGGGTGCGTGTGTGTGCTTGTGGGAATGTGTTTGTGTGCGTAGGTGAGCAGTAGGGTTTTTATAAATAGACGCAATTGTTTTTAGGTTGTTTATTGTTTTTAATATTTGTTTGTAACTAAATATAAATAGTTTTCAGTGTGGTTGTATTAGATAATGAATATTTTAAAACCTTTCTTGTAGATGTTGGCTGATGATCTTCTCTCTTGTCATGAGAGCAGTATCGAGGCTGGTCGACCTTTAGCCTTACGGGTTTTTGTGTCAGGTCGAGGGCGACTTGAGGACGAAGGAGCCATTGCCCTATCCAAAGTTTTCAGAGTCTGTATTAACAAGATAGTTACTTGCATTTCTAGACAATTTTTTTAGACACTTTTAATTGTAAATATTTGATAAGATTGTATTTTTCTGCTAAGTAGTGCATTATTTATAGGCAGTTTCAATGGCATAACTGCATGGCATACAGACTGCCTTGACTGTATGCACTTAACTGAAATGTGCACTTAATAGAAGTGACTAAATGCACTGCAGCACTTGTCTGAAATGTAATGTAATGTAGCATTTGTAAAGCGCCTCTTAAATTTCTACTCAGAGGTGCTCCTGGCATTGGAGTCACGTGATAAAGTAGAGAGACTTTAGTAGCTTTTGCATTGAACAGAGCAAGGGAGTAAGAAGTGAGGCCCAAATGGATGAGTTCAACACATTCCAGGGGGAGGGTCCAGTCACTGTGAATGCTTGACGCAGAGTAGGAGCAGTGCATGATCTGGGGACATAGACATTCTTCCAATCAGTGAAGCAGAGCGGGGCAGACAATGTCCAGTGGAAGTGAAATGAAGTGGATTCTATTATTCCGACTTTTAGGTGTGTGTTAACTTTGCTCATTTTCCCTACTATCAGAGCTCTGTTTCTTTGTTCAGAGTGATGCTACTGAATTTTCATAATGTGTTTGCCTACATTATTTGTCTTTTAACCATTTTTATGTGCAAGTGACGATTGTTTGCATTTACTGGTAGAAAATGCAATCTCTTGAGGAGGTTGTGATGCCGCAGAATGGAATCAACCACAGGGGTGTAGCGGCCCTTGCAGAAGCCCTCGTTCTTAATCGAAATTTGAGGCACCTTAACCTCAGTGATAACACCTTTACGGAAAAGGGTTCCATAGCCATGGCTAAGGTATAAAATATTCTGTATGATTTCTGACTAACGATTTTCTAGCGAGACTCGAATTAGCTTTGTATTATTTTGAAAGTGTGAAATACCTGGAATTTTACGCTGCTGTTTAGTTGTTGTGTTGAGTTTTCTGCTCATTCGATTTTTTTCATGTGAGTTTTACATAGTTTTTGATCTTCATTCTTAACCAGTTTATATAAATTTTGTTACTTTTCTTTGCAGGCAGTTTCTAGTCTTAAGAAGTTGGAAGTCATCAATTTCGAGGACTGTCTAGTGAGAACCGAGGGAGCAAAGCTGCTCGCTGACTCTGTTAAGGGCAACCACAGGAAACTCAAGGCCAGCTCACATTTGCTTCCTCTAAGTTGTTGATTTTTCAGATTTACTGCTCCCAACCCATAGTTTATGACTTCCAAGCAGATAGCTATAATACAGTATTGAACCTCAACCAGCAGGGGTAAATCCCTATCCAGCATAACAAACACTGATTCATCTGTATCAGACAGTATGCAGAGGGGAATATATATATTATATATTATTCGATTGTATGATGGTCCTTCAGGGATGAAGATGCATTTGAAAATTCTGATGAATAATTCTGCCTATATGTTCACCTTTATATTGACGAATGTGGTAAATTAACACTTGAAAGCATACAAATACCCTGCACTGACAAGACCTTCTATTTGAATGGCAGGTATAAATAGAACATGCCGTAGGTATATGCACAGTGACCGCACACGGAGGAACTGAAAATGGGGCATGTCTGAAATTTTCACCGCCTCTTGTTGCATTTTGTTTCTGCCATTTTCTCAATAAATACACAGTGTACGATTTCTGTAGTTGATGCTATCTGCTGATGTATTTGATATTTTTTCTACCTAGGTCGTTCAGTTTTAAGTCCTGACTTAGCTAATTTCTTTGCGTGTTCTTATTTTGCTTTTTGGAATCTGTGTAGGTCTTGAAACTCGGTGGAAATGAGATTCGGGCGCCCGGAGCTCTGGCCGTAGCAGAGGCAATGGCAAACAAAGAAGAATTAGAAATCATTGATCTCAACGGTGAATACAAAACTCTCCCACCAGACACACTGTAGAGTTTTCCTTGTTTCTTTGTGTCTAATTATATTTTATATTCAACTTAGTGGGTCCATCCAATTGCAATGCAGCTATGAACTAAGGAATACTTGATTCATTGGGGTTTTTATGACATTCCTTGTAGTTTCTTAATATTTCGTATTTTATTATTTGTGGTAGAGCCTTTTGGAAATGACATGGAATTGAGCTATTTATCACAACTGGTCTTTTTATGTATTTACCTGTACATCAGCACATCTATTTTATTAATAAGCCTGATGTTAGTTTGTTTCTCTTCTGATTTTTAGCCAATCAGTTGGGTGATGAGGGCATTGACATGGTTAGAAGCATGATGGAAGGCATAGGAAGGCTGGATCAACTTGCTTCGCTGAGGTCAGATGACAAATACATTGTTACTTCTCTTTGAAATCTAATTATATTATGAGCTGGGAACAGATGTTTCCAATGACTGCACTCAGTGGTGTAGCCAGGATTTCTGGAAGGGGGGGTTTAGATTTTGATTTTGACCATGGCCAACTTTTGAAAAATCTTGACAAGCAAAAAAACGTTATCAACTCTAGTTTTTTCCTGACAAGCAAAAAAAATGAAGAAAAGGTCCTCGCCTCTTAAACACCGTTACATTTTACCGTTACATTTTATAGTAAGGCGGGGGTGTGACCCCCAAAGTTTCATCATAAATTAAAAATGCATAAAAACTCGTTTAAAATATTTTAATATTTCGTTTTCAGCAGCCAGGGGAGGTTTTAACCTCCAACCCCCTTGGCTACACCCACCACTGACTGCACTGCATTTTACTGTGAATAGATTACATTACATCTATGTCCAGAGTTTCTAACAATATGATCACTCAGATGAATGGGATGAGAGCAGAAGTCGTACCATTTTGCCAGTGCAGAGATGTACCAAATGTCTTGGGACATATTCATTGACGCTGTTTCTCTTAATTTAAGTAAGTAAGGTCCCAACTGTATTTCTTGCATGTTTTGACAGAATTGTTTTGATCCTACTGTCCTGGCATTTAACTTACTTGTCTTTGTAGTGAAGATGAAGGAACTGAAGATGAAGATGAAGGTGACGAAGAAGGCGATGAAAACTATGTAGGTTTGGTGGAATCAGAATGCTTGAAACTATCTAGCTCTTGGCTCAACAGATTGTCACTTATTAAATCTGATATAAAGCAGAATAGAATAGAACCTCAATTAATATTTGGATTACTACTGAGTGTGTGATGGAGTTCCGGGTAGTGGTAGTATTCTTGCCACGCAACCTGAAGGTAGCGGGTTTGACTCTTACTCTAGCCACTGTGAGCGACCTTTTGGCAAGTAGCTCACCACTTAGTTGCTCTCCTTACGATTCTTCACTTTGTCAATGACTTAACTTGCATTAGCAAAACCAGGTAATAATAGTACTAATAACAATAATGATAGTCTTGTTAAATCTGTTAATTTTTTAAAAAATTTTTTAGTCTGAAGTGGAACCTGAGGAAATGGAAGATGGAGAAGAATTTTCCGGTTGTGGCTTAGAAATTAAAGGGCTCGGTCTAACTCCAAGGCCAGGTGAAATCAAGGTTAGTCATTACAAACTTTACATTATGCTCTGCAATGATGTTTCAACTAAGCAAACATATTGCTTAACTTTGGGTCAAAATCTTTGTTTATGCCTGAAAAATATTCAGATTGTTCTCCAGTCTAAGAGATCTGTTTTAGCCGTGGCTTGCCTGTGATATGAAGATGCAACATATATGCTGCCACAGGGTATTATAAAATATTGGCCAGGTGGCAGCACCACTAATTGATTGCTCACATGTTAATTCACATAAAGCTAACCTCCGATAGCAATGGATGTCATAGCTGAATGTATGTGTGGAGTTTAGTTATTGAGGTCAGTGTAATGATAAATTTGGCTTGAATAACACTCTGGACAAAAGCTATTGAATGCAAATTGTTTTGTGTACTTGTAGCAGTCGAGTCTTGAAGATGCTATGTCAACTATGAAACTGTGATTTCTCGAAAGAACTGTACTCGACTTTGACTTTGTACAAGCAGTGTCACACGACTAGCTACTTTGTTTCCTGCACACGTGCTTTGACAAAATCCATCATATTTATATGAGGATAATTACAGTAATTAACAAGCTGCTGCATTCGGTACGTTTTTATCAAGAGAACACGTAAAGGATAATAAGCTAAATTTTTGAGTTAAGTGCAGTACAGTGTTTTTGTTTTATTAGATTCAATTGTTCGGTGAATATTGCTATGAAGGGGTAGCATTTTATAGTTGATTTTGAAGGAGAACATGGCTGATGAGGCGAGGGGGATGCGTCGTTTGAGGTCCTTGTTACAGTGCCCATTTGACAACTGGGTAATGCCAAAATACCTTATATGAAGCTCTCTGTTGGTTCATTGGTTTCTCTGCTGATAGACACCGGTGAATGTGGAGGGCCGCATCTCGGGTTCTGTAACTGTGTCTTCTTCCAGGAGGCCTTCAGAGCGAAAGTTAGTTGTGGCGGCGACACTGAAAGAGATAATCTAATATCCCATTGTGCAATATCTATTATTTATTGATATTACTACTATTTTTTTATTATCATTATTACTATTTAATTGTTTTTATTACTATTCATTTGTTGGGCATTTGTTAACAACTGTCAGTATTGTGGCGCTATATAATGTTTTTATGGACATGCACGCGGCGCTTCCGGTTGCATTTTCCCGAAAATTTCCGGAATAATTCCAGGCATTCTACTTTTCCGGAAAAGTTACAACCCTAACTGTACTCAATCAAGCGCTCACAATAATCTGCGTCACTGCTTCCGATAAAGTCAGTACTTCTCTACGGCTCAGAAAGTTGGAGGTCAATAATTAATAGTGTTACGAACAAATTAGAAAGCTTCATATATAAATGCCTATGGCAGAAGAAGAAGCCTCCGATAGTCAAATTAAAAGAAACTAATTAAAAATGTATACCTTTTTACATTTGACTACGCTGCTACAAATTCTGATTTGAAAAAATCATAAGGGATCACTCGAAGTTTCTTTAAAATATTTCGCATTTTGTATAGAAATTCTGGATATACCGAACTCTAATTAATTTATTTACCAGCGACGAGAATATAGAGAAGGGCTTATTATAGGGTCCATCCATTTAGGCTACTACCTACGCACTGAGGGGGATGGGTTGGATTTATATTTTGCGCATGTACGGTGTACCTTGTGCAAGCGGGGGTGTTGAAAATGTGCATTTTTGCGTACGTAGGCTACTAGGGGCTGTCCATTAATTACGTCAACAAAATAGGGGAGGGGTTTGAAAAAGTTTGACAGTTGTTGACATGTCGGGGGAGTGGGTCAAAAGAAGTTGACGTCAACAATTTCATTTTTTACAAATGATAAAAATAAGAAATTTCACGGAATACTAGCCTATTTATTACAGCGGGAAAAGCCTGACAAGCAAACAATGTCATCATCGCCGCGTTATGACACTTGATTAACAAAAGAAAGGGGAAAAGGTCTCATCGCTGCAAAAATAACCTAAACTTTTTAGGAGGACCCGTCACTGGCCTAATTATCATGGGGGCGCAACAAGGTGGGCCATGGCCCACCCAATATTTAGGCCCAATGGGCCACAATCTGTTTGGCCCACCCAATTTCAATTGACAAATTACAATGTTTTGTGGAGCTAATAACCCCAAATCCCCAATATATTGGCATAATATTGCCATATGTAATTGAGATGTCACAAATGTGGAGGACCATTCAAAATTATTATATTTATATAACCATGCAACTGTGTTTTTTCAATGATCGATTGATCGTAACGGCAAGAATTTCTCGATGCGCTGTCTTGACTCTGGAATATTGGCCATGTTGGCCCACCCAATGTTTGGCTTGTGGCGCCCTCCATGGTTTTAATTCGTTTCATCACTCTTCTGAATTTTTACATATCTACAGCCTACTGTAGCACTAGCATTGCCCAATTTCAAACAGGGCATCAATTTTATCATATTTTGTGGTCTATAAAACCTGTAATAGAAGAAACCAGCTCTCTTAAGCGCCATCTTATCTCTCGATTGATTTTTTAGACATTTGACAGAGAATAGATTTCTGAAAGACTTTGTATAGTGTCGTTTCAAATGGCTCATTATTTTTCGTGGCATTTCGAAAGCTCTAGAAAAAAATTGAGAGAATATATTGACAATTCTAGTACGGTTTGGCACAGCAAAGATGGGGACACAAGAATATGTGGTTTTAATTCGTTTCATCACTCTTCTGAATTTTTGCATATCTATAGCCAACTGTAGCACTAGTCCTTGCATTGTCCAATTTCAAACAGGCCATGTTGGCCCACCCAATATTTGGCATGTGGCGCCCTCCATGCTAATTATAGGTGGTCACTGAAAGTTGACAGTTGTTGCCAAGGGGGTCAAAAATTGTCCAAAAATTGTTGACATAATTAATGGACAGCCCCCTATATGGATGAGCCCATAGGAGTTGACATGCAAACAGTACAACCTAGAAACTTAAATTCTATCGATAAAAATCTAGTTTTTTTAGCCCTGATTCCAACCACCGCCAACATATGAAGACCATTATCGTCGTGAATCATGGATTGAGAGCGAAGGTGTGTTGCGAAGAGTGACAGAACGAGAGCAAGACGACGGGGAGGGGAAGGTACGCCGGGAGGCGGGTGTCACATCGTTCTACCCAACACCGGATCCCCGGGCGGACGGGCGTTGGTGCTATCGATCGCTGCCAGCCGGAGAGGGCGCCGAACGAGAGCCGGTCTATCGATCCCCCGACCGGAGGTGCCACACTCCACGGCGGCTGGCCGGTCGACGCAGCCAGCACCTCTGTCGCCGCCGTGGGTGGGGCTTAGTATGGCCGGGACGGTGCGTTGGTTCAGTCGACGGGCATATTGGACACTTGAGTCGCCGGACACGGGAGGAACAACATCATCATCACCGCCACCATCATCATCGACAACGACTCAATAATATCACGCTATACACATCGAAAGATCTTACTTACGCGCACTTTGTGCTGCACAAGAAAGGGACAATGCAGGCGGGATTTAAGTGTGTCCCGGGCGACTGAGCGTCTTCCTCGTTTCCAGTTCGAGGCTGAAGATGGCGACATTTTCACTCCGTCGAAGACTGATTAAGAGTGAATGTGTCGACGTATTCGTCATCATTGGCAGTGTCTTCAGATCGAGGCTCATTAGCATTGGAGAACAACGCTGACGGAAATCAGCTGAAATTCTTCAGTATTCGAACCCCCCTATTCTGATAACATCTCTCGTCAGACCTCGCCGTCTTTGAGCGTCACTCCTCCTGTCTGGCATGCGATAACTATGCTGTAAATCCTTCAAGGTAAGAGATTAGATGCTATTTTAATTTTTTACAGTTAGTTAATATTTATAGTTAAATTCCGTTAATTTGTAGGTAATTATTTGTCAGAACGGAATTCAACTATATTGCCAAACACCTTTTCATGATTTCGTATTGATTTCCTTTAATAATCGATCTCCATTAATTTCCGATTCTATGCTTTGTATAGAACGTCTCTATGGAGCGCAGTATAGCTCTGCGCTGAATGGCGAAGCGTTGTTGACTTAATTAGAAGTCGCACTGGGTGACCGGGGTCTTGAATGTGGATGCTGAACGTAGTCTCATAAGACGCCCAGTGTCTCTAGGATATCGCGTAGCACATCCACTTAAAGCGTTCGTGGAATCGGAAATCGATTTCAACGGGGTTTCAATGCAAATGGATTCAATGACGTCATCGCATCTCGTCGCCATATTGCGTATAATAGACCTATAGCCTATCAGATGCTATAATAGAATTCTTTAGTCGCTTTAACGGGATTAAAGAAGGCCTTTAGGTCACAAGAGATTTGACATCTGTTCATAATGAAGTTCGCTATAACGAACATCTATTGTATTTCATATTATTTCATCTTAATTTTCTGCAGTTTTTATAACTTCAATAGCTAGTTTATCATAACTACTGAAAAGCATTAATATTATAAAGTAATAATGTTCCGATTATATAAGAAGCAGGCTAGCAAGTAAGGAAACAAGTGCAAGCGAAAGGACAATGAATGCAAGAGAGACGAGGACGGAGCGATGAAGAGCCAGAAACAAGAACGCAGTAGTTTACCTAAGAAGTGGATAGACTACAGATAGATTCATTGTCGATGGAGGTGATACACTGTATCTACCCAGAGCTTATAATGGCGCGCATCTGTAATTAAGGTAGGCCCTATAGGCCCTATTTACTGTTAGAGGTGTCTTCTTATCGCGTATAGCGTTCTAAGTTTGAAAAAATGTGGTCCACCGTAAAATAAATTTTCAGCCAACATTGGGGAGGGCGAGGAGAGGGAAGATGCAGAGGTGTAGCGTGCACTCATGCCGCCCATATGGCTCATGTCGTCGCTTTCAAATTTGAAATTTCAGAATTTCAAAATTCTCCCTAGAAAAATCTCTTGACAAGCAAAATAAGGTTGCCGCTTCGAAAATTTAAAAATTAAAAATAAATTTATTTGCCGCCCCCTTCTAAAATTTACCGCCTGCACTGAAAATCTCCTGACAAGCAAAAAAGGTCGTCGCTTCCAAAATTTGCCGCACCCGTCATGTTTGCCGCCCATGGCTAAGGCCACAATAGCCCATTGGCACGCTACGCCTCTGGGGAGATGGACTCGTAAACACTCAATTTTTCCATTTCCACTGGGGTCGATCTCAACCAGTGGGGGAATGAACTTTCAACCCTCCCCGGCAAATGGAAAAAGTAGTCTTGCATAGGGGCCTATATATTTACCGATTCAATGAACTAGGACTGAAAATTCTGAAATTAATGAAAGAGCCTGATGTTAGTCCATCGATCGGAACTCTAGTTCGCTGTGTACTCTCAAAATTGGACTAAACTACGCGCCTAATCTGACTAAATATTCTACTAAAAGCACGTCCATGCCGTTGGTTTTTCTCCGTCCATGGTCTGTCTTCCTGTTTCCCACTGTCAATTGTTTCTCTCGCTTTGAAGTCGACTTGGATCGGACATCAAAGCAGCAGGGGGTCTACTACTAATGCGTGTGTGTGTGTATGTGTGTGTATTGTGGAATTTGTGCCGTTACAAATTCGATTGGGTTTCGATTCGGGCGTTGCGTTCGATCGATGACGCCCGAAGCAGTATTATTGTGGCGCTATAGAAGCAAACAGCAAGCGCGGGCATTCGAAGAGGCAGCACAGACAGCGTTGGATCGAAGAGGGGCGTGAGGGAAGAGCACTTCTACGAACAATGACACGAATTTTTGCATTGAACTGTGTCTCTTCCCCTCCAGCCAAGTCAATTTCGCCCCCAAAGGCCTGGAGTCTGGATAAAGCAGTAAAGCACTGCTCATGCGTGTACGTCTATTGGTCACTGTCAACCCTGAATAGCCAAATAGTCGAAGTAAGCGTACTAAATTTGCACAGAAATTTACTTCGTTATAAGTAAAAAGTATTGTGTAACTGCTAACTAGTAACTAGTATACTTCGTTACAGTACGAAGTACTTCAAATTGTACTTAAGTATTGTAACGCGTTACTTCTACTACGCTGCCGCACAATTTCTGCAAAGGAATCCATGAAAATCGACTTGCGGCCATTTTGGTCGAACCCTGAACCCCCTTTTCCCCGCCCCCCCCCCCCAATATTTCTCTTTCTTCTGCGAAAGGCGTCTTTCGATCCTAAGGCAACCAGCAAGCGTTCGAATACGGGTTATTACACAGTACGATGCTGCCATAAAAATTTAATTATCGCTAGAACGAGTCTATGGTGTCCGAAGAAGGAGCCTGTTTTCCGCCATTTTGTTAAGTGTGATCACATCACAGTAAAATTCCTAATAGAAGCCGGATCTCAAACAGCCGAGGTTTAAAATCATCTGTTTTAACAGAAGCCTGGGCTTGTATTAGAAATTCTACGGTAATTTCTATGGTAACCATGGCGATCATTGTCTTAAACTTGGCTTCGCATGTCCATTGTGTCCACCAGCGCAGAATGGACATTAACATGGTCCATGTGCGTTATTAATATCAAAGCGCTATATAGAGTGAAGTAAAGTAAAGTAAAATCTCGTGGATTTCTATAGCGCCTTGGAAAGCAGCACAACAGCAGCTGCTTATTCTTAGGCGCTCAGCCTCTCTTAAAATAGCTATGGGGAAGGTATGTTATCAGCCAGGCAATAGTCAACATCTAATTAGATTAATTTTCGGCATAAGATTAAAATAGCCGTCATTAATTAATTGTTTGAACATGCTTGATTTACACTACAGAATATAGAATGTCCCAAAACAGTTAATTTCCATCGCCATTTGCGGTGATTCTATTCAACATAGTTTATGCAGCGCTGTGTTCGCGATGCCGACATTTTTACTTGATGTATGGATCATATTAAATTGAGAACCGACACGGTGTTTGTGTAATCGCATTATCGCAAGATCTGACGGGTTCCATGCTGTACCCGATGTACCGAGTAACCCTTTAATATGTCACCTGGAGCCAGAAACTGTCGCTATATATAAACTAGTGCGCAGGTCGCCTGACTGTCCGTTATTAACGTAAAATGCGGCTTACGATTATATTGCACGCGTCGAATTTCTTATCGGAACAATCGGATCACAGAACTTATATGGCGCCAGTTTTATGATGATTTACAGTGCACTAGAAACTGAAATCGTAATATGAGAATCGTAACCGTCGTAGGTCAAGGTCAGATATACGAGAAGTTAGTCCAGACTGGTCGGTTGAGGCAAGTACTGTAAGTAAGTAAGATGCGCAGCAATGTTTTATATGCTTAGTAAGATTCCTGTTCTGAACTCAGTTTTAGACGGACAGAAATCGGAAACAAAAATGTCAGAGAACGTTATAATTTATGCAATGTGGCGGTGTAGACTGTAGAGGCATATTCCTTCAAATTGGGTACAATATACGAATTTCCGGGGTGTTGTGGGCTCAGCCCCCTCTGGGGTCGAAAATTTATAGGTGTGAATAATTCGACTGCAAGTGATGAGCGGTAAGAAATACCGCAGTATTATAAGTGACGGTATTATTACCGTGGGTTTGATGAATACCGCGGTTTAACGTCAGGCGGTATTGATTTTAAATCAACTTTCCTGGATAATTATAATAAATGTCATATCTAGTTTTGGATTCTATTAATGATCTTTGATAGTGATGTCAGTGACTGGCGTGATCTCGTAAAGTAAGTCGTAAAGAAGCTTTTTTAAAAACCTGCGCTATTGCGCAAATCGTTGTAGTAGTCGTAGCCCGTAACTTAGTGTGACAGTTTAAAGTTATTCGCGATACCAGTAAACAGGCCAATTCTTTATATACAGTATATAATATATTGTCGAGCATTTTCTAATACCGCGCATCATTGCCACTGGTCATGTGACCCTAGAATTCACGATGACGTCAGCGCATTAGAAGTTGAAATCGTTGACCAAAAGCGAGGATTATGGATCGTAAGGAGACCGTCGATTAGGCAGACGGCGTTTAGTCGATGTGGCGCCCCTGGCGACCAAATCCTTTCGGTCGTCCATTGTATTATTTTGGAGGTTGTTGTGAGCCAGGGCGCCTGCAGTGCTGCTCCACGCAAACGAGACCTTCGCGATCAATACTGGAAGAGCAATCCGGGTGTACAGAGGCGAATGCTGCAGCATAGGGTGGCAAATATGCCGGTCGTGGTGGTGGGGGATGGAGGATTTTCTTAATGGGGAAATGCTATATACATTGTAGATGTCTCTGTGTGTGTGTCTCTGTCTCTGTCTGTCTCTCTCCCTCTCTGTTGCGTCGCTTTACAAATCCCTTTAGACTGTTTCAAAATAAATCCGCCCTTCCACAAGCTCTCTCCCCACTCACACTCCCACTCTCACCCCCGCCATTAAGCCATTAAACCATCCGATCCCGAACTACAGTGTATGTCGCAGCATGTTTGATCCTGTCACGTGACGGCGAAATATTATCACGTGGCGGTGGTCGTTGATGAATATAAGTGAAGAGAGGTTGAGATTGAGAGAGAGAGAAATGAGAGAGAGAGAGAGAGAGAGAGAGAGAGAGAGAGAGAGAGTGAGAGAGAGAGAGAGAGGCGAAGGGAGTAGATAGCATAAAAGCGTAATTCTTGGAAAATTCTTTTGCGGCGCTGCTCTTCACCGCCACCTGACAGCGTCAGTGCCTCGCTTTAGTGACAGTGCGCCAGTAAAACGAATTCGAAGGCGGAACAACACAGCAGCACAGCGACGCCATATTATACAGGCAGCGGACGTTTGAAGTGCCGTGAGTTGGAAGAGGGAGAGAGAAACAGACAGACAGGCAGGCAGACAGACAAACAAAGTCACAGAGACAGAGGCAGGGAAAGGGAGAGAGAGATAAAGGGAAGGAGTCCTGTGGGTGGGAGACGCTCATGCTCATGCAAGACGCAGACCTGACTCAAGCCTTTGATGGGAATTGGAGGCGGGGATGGCGGATTATAGAGATACAGTCAGCGTTACTGCAGCCATGGAAGGCAAAATCAATGCCTTGCAGGTACCGCCGCCTCCTCAAAGACACCACATACACATGACGCAAGAATGACGACTGCTTGCATGCAAGACACAGGAATACAGACAGGTGTATGCAGGTTGTCGCCTAGACAGACGGTTGGAAGCACAGTGTGTACACAAACCACTGTAGCCTTAAAATGTGAAAATAACTAGGCCTATTCTATTTTTAAAAATCTGGTCGATGATGACAAAAAAACCCTCCCCTCCGGAAGTACGGCAGTTGGGGGAAGTGAGTAAGTAAGTCTCTACTACTTTATAAACATTCGAACACCGTAGTCTACTCTATGGTGAATCAAAATCGTTAGATAAATGAAACGAAAGTCAACGAAACTGCTACAACGAGAAATTATAATTAAGAAACTGAGAGCTTAATTAACATGGGAAATCTTCAATACGAGATGAATCCTGTTGTGATGTTATCATGCGTATTGGTTAAACAAAATGGTGCAAAGGGCAGTTGGATGGTAATGTTATGGCGAAGGCGAAATCAAATTAGATTGTAAATTAATATTATTGTTCTCACGTTATTATACCGTTGACATTTTCGTTATGCGGTGTATTTATTTTAGAGTGAGTTATTTTCTGGAATCATGCAACATCGCTTAGACAACAAATCGATTTGGTAACGTTCCACCTGCCTTTGTTAATCAACGCAAACGCAAACTGTTTATCTAAATGATTTCACCTGTAGACATATGGCCATATGTATGTATACATACGCTATATAAGTAAAGGCGCTCAGATAGGAAACGTTAGGCCTATATATATATATATATCGATCCGCATTCCGAGAGGGAAATAGTGAGACAGGCAGGCTTACAAGCGGACAAAAATAGAGACGAGAATACTGGCAGATACATGTAGACATACCAGCAGATAGGTACGCACACAGATATAGGTTGACGACATAATTATAGACAAAGGCATATAGATAAATTGTGTGCGTGCCACCTTTTGGTTATAGCTATTTCAAATAATTTTAACTGAACACCTAAGAATAAGCAGCTACTGCGACGCTACATAAATTCACGGCTACTTGCTTACTGTACCTTTGTATTGAGCCTCCTCTTTCTAAACGCAAAGTCATAACAGAGCAGATCTTCGATTAATTACCTTTTCACTAGCTAAAAGTAACTGATTTTCTGCACGCAACAATTTTGTTTTTTCACACACTATAGCAACGCAGATTTCAGTTCTTAGTGAAAATAGGTCGTCAATTGACACTTTAGTCAACACTATGTGTCGCTCAAAGACGATTTATATATTGTGATTATGAATAATTATAGAACTTATGATTTTTGTTTTTAATTCGCAGAAAATGAGAGAAGTCTGAAGGGCAAGTCGTGAAATCGTTGTCTCGACTTCGAGAAAGACTTAACGACTGTGTGTCCCCTACCCCACAATTTTCCAACTGGCGGTCATTGAATACATTTTCCCATTCTAAAAAAATAAAATGTAATATCCTTCTTAATCGCTTGCGTTGACGGTGAAACCGGAAGACAGATGAATTCTGGGTATTCTCATTCCTGATTTCGTTGGTAAAGTAAAAATGGAGACGTGATATTTGCAGGAGTTGAGATTTGATCTTTTATACACGATCGGCGATAATTCGATCCACCTCGAAAACAAACATCTAAGTAGGCTACAAAAGTGGATATTTGTCAGACCAGACGGTGCTGATCGAGAATAACTCATTCAAATATCAGTTCTCTTATTCGTTCTATCAGGTAATTCGAGCACATTCTTTGTCTTGCAGATAACAAATCACACGACGTTTATTTTAGAAATCACCGCAAGTTTGTTTATCGAACAATAATAGTTGGAATTTAGACAATATTTTCGCATTTTATATGTCTATGAATCGTCGTCGTCTTCATCATCATCATTGTAGTTGCTAGGGTTATGGTTGCCTTAGAGCAGTGGGTTCACAAACTGTTCACGTATAGAGTCTTAACAACAACCTACTATTTTCGGCACTTAATTATGCTGGTCACAACGTTATAAGATTCTAAAATTTAGACAATACACCAATAATGTACTATAATTACTATGTACTATAATTTATAGATGATTTTGATCTGGGTTCTTGGTCTTGGAACAAGATTAAAGTCCCATCTTTCTCAACTGGATCATACATCATCTGCTTGTCCGGCCGAACATCTTTGAATGACCTAGATCTTAATTGATTTTTATTTGGTGTGCCATCGACTGATTCTTCTGTGTATCATGAAGTGGCGCTATAGAAGTTTAAAATTACATATAAATATGCAAATAACTCTTTTTTAATATTTTTTATTTTTAATTATCAGGAACAGAGGTACAGGCATTGAAAATGGATCGACTGTTGAAGTCGGTTCTGACGATTCGCGAGATCAAGTTTCGCATGGACGATGACTACGTCGACCGCCTGACACGTCAGTACACCGTCATCATACTCGTGGCTTTCGGATTCCTCGTCAGCACGAAGCAGTTCGTCGGTCGACCGATCACCTGCTGGTGTCCGGCTCAGTTCACCGACAGCCACCGGGACTACGCGGACGCCATCTGCTGGGTCAGCAACACCTACTTCCTACCGATGGAGGAGACGATCCCGGGAGAGAAGCTGTTCAGCGAGCACCAGAAGGACAGGGTGACGATGATCAGCTACTACCAGTGGGTACCGCTTATCCTCATCTTCCAGGGCCTGTTGGCCTTTCTTCCCTGCCTCCTCTGGCGCTTCCTCAACCGCCGGTCGGGGGTGAACATGACGGCCGTCATGGACGCCGCCAGGGTCTGTTCGCAGGCGTCGTATCTGGAGATACGCGAGAAGGCGATACGGTACGTAGTCAACCAGATGGATCGGTACCTGCTGGCGCAGAGGGAGTACCGTACCGGATGCGTGGTACGCATCAAGCACTTCATCGCCAAGGCGTGCTGTCTGATCGGCGGCAAGCTGTACGGAAATTACCTGATATCCTGCTACATGATGATCAAGTTGTGCTACGTCGCCAACGCCGTGGGACAGTTGTTTCTTCTCGACGCGTTTCTCAAGATCGACTACCAAATGTACGGGATCCACGTGGTGGAGCGGCTGTTGCGGGGCATGGACTGGGGCTACTCGGATCGTTTTCCCCGCGTCACCCTCTGCGAGTTCGAGATCCGGCATCAGTCGCGCGTGCACAGCTACATCTTGCAGTGCGCCCTGACCATCAACCTCTTCAACGAGAAGCTCTTCATCTTCCTCTGGTTCTGGTTCGTCTTCGTCGCCTTCATCACCGCCGTCAACTTCCTGCGCTGGCTCTTCCGGTCTCTCTACTGGCCCGGACACGTCCAGTACGTCCGGAAGCAGATCAGGGTCATGGACGCCACGCCGCGGGAGGCCGGGACCCTCGCCAAGTTCGCCGAGAACTACCTTCGCCGGGACGGGATGTTCATCGTGCGCCTTATCGGGATGAACATGGGCGAGGTGGTGGCCGGCGAGGTCCTCTGCGGACTCTGGAACAACTACAGTCCGGAGCGAAGGACTCTCGCCGAGAAACCGGGTCGAAAGACCATGACCAAAAGCAGGGCAAACGGCGGCAGAATGGAGGTCGTATGACCGACATAAGCGCTACCACCACCAACACCACCACCATCACAAGTACCACCGCCACAAGTACCACCTCATTGACGTAAACATGGATGAAAAAGTGGGGGGCGCAACTCCGATACCGTCTCCCTTCCCTATGGTATCCTCTAAAAAGGCGAGACCCTAATCCTATAGGGCCTACTTATCCATCCCTATGGTAACCTCTCAAATGTGGGAACTCAATAACTGTACCTTCCCCCTTTCTATGGCAGCCTCTCAAAAACTGGGGGAGCTCGAGCCTATGCCTTACGGAAGTTTACGCCTCCACCGCCACAAGTACCACCGCCAACCGCGAGTACCACAACCATAATAATAATAATAATAATCATCATCATCATCATCATCATCGCGTGAACAGCAACAACGAAATTCAGAGCATGCGTGTAGAGTCAGCGAGTGCGATGCCAACGATACTGATGCTGATACACTTTCCGCGCTTTCGTCATTTTACCTTTCGGCGTGCACGAGAGGCAATCGTTTGTGAGCGTAGAAAGCTTTCGTTACGTCTGTGCTAAAGTATCGTTAATGTTACGGGCGGATCCGTTGTGCGTTGGACCTGTTTTGGGCTTGGGCTTGGGTTTGGGCTTGGTCCCGCCAACCGACCCAGAGCAATATTCGCTCAGCTGCCAGTTAGGCAGACTGGCGCTATATAAATACCGTGTTTGCACTGCATTACAAAAGCAGCGGTTCGAAACTCCCAACTACCTTTACAGTACATTCCTTTGTTAATTCTGCGAGTTGCATTCCAAATGACTATTACGTGTAAATGTAAAATGCGACTGTCTTATTCTGTAGGTAACTGAGTAAGTAAGTAAGTAAGCAAGCCAAATTCTCACGACGCTACTCAAAAGCTTAACGCAGTGCCCAAGTTGTTTGCAGATCATTATACAGAAGCGTATTGAATGTCATCGGATATTGTGAAGAAATTTGATGAAATGCCGAATGCTTTTCTAATTCACTGCTAGATGTAATACGCATTACATAATGACATGTTGGTGTATCCATTTATCTGCTACAGCTTTTGCGCCTTAAAAACGTCTTTAATAAAACGCCTTTCTGAAGATTATATTCATCCAGGGTTAAGCTGTGAATAAAGTTCTGGCATAAGTCGTGAAATAGAAGTTGACGTCCCAATATTTAAAAAAAAGATCTAAAACGTTGCAAATTTAATAGATTTTCTGTGCTAAATGGTCACCGATGTTCAAAGAATGTCGAATGCATTCAAAATGTCTGTTACCTTGAAAGTTTCGTTATGCTTTGTAATGTTCCAGAGTTGATGTTATTGCATCCTATAGTGATTGTGCCATATTGCAACAACGAATTCTTGTATTCTTCTTCATACCTTTCTATTTATTTAGCGCCTATGAGTTTTTGTTATGCTGTCATGACCAAAAGACTACTGCGGCGCGCCATTACGAGACTTCTATAGCGCCGCTATGATGATGATTGGCCCCGCCAACCGACCCAGAGCAATATTCGCTCAGCTGCGAGTAGGCAGACTGGCGCTATATAAATAGCGCCAGTCTACATTATTAAAGATTCAACGGTCATCAGGTGTGATGATGATCGCTTTTTGTTTCTTTGCTTATAGAAGTACTTGCTTGGCATTCGGTTTGGTTTATATATATATATATATATATATATATATATATATATATATATATATATATATATATATATATATATGTTTGGTCTTGAGAATTGGCCTGATTATTCTTGTACCAAGTGATGTATGGTTCCGCTTTCTAGCACTTCACTTAGACATAGTATCATGCTATCATCGGCTGAAACCTTTCAGCCAATTCGTCGTATAGAAGCGGTATTCATGACATTTTAGGTTGTCTTGGATCAAAGAGTTATTTATCGTTGTTAGGCCTATCATTGATAGCAGCACAGGCTTGAAAACTAGGATTGACTAAATAGACTGGTGATAAAATCTTGACAATATCTATTCTCATCAGTAACTACAACTTGAATCGTTTGCTGGTCTGGTGTTTTTCTTTGTTGTCCGAAAGAGTTCTCGTTTATTAAGGATTCGACGTTTTATGATTTAGTGATATGTAGTGAATTTTTGTTGTGTTTGTGTTTACTTTGTGTTTGAATATTTGAACTTTGAATTTCAACTTGAACGTTTTAATCGCGACAAGCCTAAGGCATTCGGAAAATTCATTGAATTGTGTCACCTCTTGCACTTCCTGCACTCATTAGCTTCCGGGTTAGGGCTCGTCCGCAAAAATGACGTAACGCGCCTAGGGGGGTGGAGGTCCGGACATTTGTTACGAAGTGTGACAAGGGGGTTCCGCAAATGTGACGTAACACAACACAAAATTTTTAAGTGACGATCTTTTTTTGTTTGTCATGGTATTTGGAGAGGAAAAATACAAGGATGACCTTTTTTGCTTGTCAGTATGTTTGGAGAGGGGAAAATAGAAGGATGAATGACCTTTTTTGCTTGTCAAGACTTTTCGGAAGACAAAAACGGGGGTCGGCCCGTTGTTACGTCATACTTTAGGGGGTCTGACTTGTTGCTACGTCACGTTACGTAGGGGAGGGGTTAAAAAAGTTCCAAAATCGCGTTACGTCATTTATGGATGACCCCTTACCTGACATACCCTTCCACTGCAGAGCAGAATAACCGTAACGATCGCACTTAAAAGACAACGTTCTGTTTTGGCCAACAACAGAGGAATAATGAGGGCAGTTTAAGCTATACTTCGAGATTTCTGAAGAAATTCTACGAACAAGCTTACTATGCGCGTCTGAGGACAGGTTGAACGGTTCGTCGATTAAACGGGCAGTCATTGTGATCATCATGAACAGATCGATTCGTGCACAATTATCGAAAACTTATATTTCTCGTTCGATGTAAAACAATTTTTTTCGCGCCGAAATCTTTGGAAATATCGGATCGAACTTTCACTTCTAGATATAAATTTCTTTAGGTATCTGCTGAATAAATATTCGCTATGAGAAATAATTAAGTAGACTAGGCATTAGGAAACATATCGACTCTAAAATGTCCGAGTTTTCATGTAGTATAGGCCTACGGAGTTCGATTTCTGAAACGTTTGTTACTCTCTTTGAAATGGTGTTGTTAGTTCCAAGAATATCACGTGATCATGATCGTTTCTATGGGTAATTTCTATGTCTATTAGGTTGTTTTATGCTATTTATTTGTTTATTTTCATGTATTTACTTGCGATTGATGCGGACTTTGGAACCGTCCATAAAGTACGTCACGCTCGAAAGGGAGGGTCTAAGAAATTGTGACAATCTGTGACAGAGGGAGGGGTAATGACGTCAGCATGACGTCACACTTTCAATAGAAACAAAACCGTAATAATTATACATGACGTGAGTTCTAGTAAAAGACGTTTTTAATTGTCTCAGAGATACGTTACATTTCAGGTTTCAATTATATTCTTTATCATTGTCGGAAGTTAAATATTTGTCTTGCTGCAGAAAAAATGAACGAGAGACTCGAAAATATTCAATAGAAAACCTGCGTGACGTAATTTATGGACGACGTTCTCAGGGGGTCCGAAATTTGTTACGTACTTTTAGATGGGGTCCGATATCTGTGACAGTTTGTGACAGGGGAGCAGGTTCGTCATTTCATTGTTTTCCAGGGTGCGGGCAAGACTTTCGACTGCAAGGCAGGCAGCATTTTTTAAAATTTCTATGCATTATGCAAATTGGTTTTGTCCATAGTACATGCTACATACGCTACTACATAGTACATACCTAAGATTTTAATAAAACTATAAAAACAATTGAGAACACAATGAATTTAAAAACACAAAAATTCGCCAAAAATTTCCCCCCTAAAATTCAGGAGGCAACGGCCCCTGCACTCATCAAATGACGTCCCTGCAGCGGAGGGCCAAATGGCCAAATATAGCGTGACGTACTTTATGGGTGGCCCCTTTTTGCTGTGCGCATCAGAAGTTATCGGATCTATTGGCTTGCTCTGGAGTTAGTACCTGCGTATGTGTTTATTACTTCATCCCACTGGGACAATGTTCGCCAGTGGCGGTTCCAGGATTTCTGGGTGGGGGTTAAATGAACTCATAGGCAGGGACGTCATTTGCCCTGATTTTGAGGGAAAATTTTTTTTGCTAATGTTTGCGTTATTTAGATTTTACACGCCCGGGCTCGATGAATGTCGAATAATTTGAGAACTAACCGTGAAACTGACAAGCAAAAAAGGTCGTCAAACTAACTTGTCAGGTCGAAAGTGTTTTGCCCCCCCCCCTGAAAAACAGTGAAATGACGTCTCTGCTCATAGGAAGTTGGTGGGGGATGAAAAGAGAAAAGAAACATGAATAAACTTTGCCGGAAAAGGCTGACAAAGGGGAAGTTTTGCCTAATTTTACTACACTTTTACCGAAAAATAGGTTGACAAGCAAAAAAAGAGGTCCGGCGGGGGATGCATCCCCACTCATCCCCCACGTGGAACCGCCACTGCTGTTCGCTTTTTCAGCCATATTTAGCTATATACATACATACATACATACATACATACATACATACATACATACATACATATATATAGCTACGGTGTCCAAACAAGGATTGTCATATCGACGACGCTGTTGCTAATGCGTTTAATGTCGCTGTTCAGATCACATGCGCAATTGAATGTTTGTTATTTCTCACTCCATTATCAGGTTAAATAAAACAAATTGGTGTTTCTGCAAAGATTTATGCCAGCCTTCAAAGGAGGCCTAAATTTATTTGCAAAATCATAGCATCATTCTATTGTAATATTTACAAAATGCAGCTGACTTTAAAAGCCTTTGAAAAATGACTAGGTAGTAGGAAGTTGATGTTGAGTTTCATAGTTTGATCATTTAAAGAGACGTGTTTTAACCTTCGTATGCCCACCTTTTTTACACCCGTTCGTAACCACGGGGGGGGTATTAAAACTAACCCTCACTAATAACTCGTTTTGTGTGCCAGATATCACGGATTGTTAAGCATCAGTTGATAATACTTTAAAACTGCTTACAAACTTCATTTCGCTTAGCCTAGTTATTGCCATTGTGCTTGTTTGGCAAGTCATCAATTAACTAATGTATTTAGACCCAAGACAAGATCGGAATACACATTCGATGGTTATTGAAATAAGACAAGACAAGATCGGAATGCCATTCGATGTAGAAATATCGTAATGTCAACATGGCTATTCAGTGCTGCGTTGACATAATCAAAGCAGTAAATAAATATGTAAATAAGTAATAAAATAGGCAAGTTAAGAAAGCAAGTAAGCAAAAGAAAAGGCAGAAGTTAGCATAATACAGAAGTGAAGGCTACTTTCTTCTTTCCGTATTGATTGTGCCGATTACGGCTTAATTTTTGTGCTGCGTGTTATTTTGGTTGGACTGACTGAGTTGGAGTGGCCATGCCGAACGCACGCGCAGAGATAGACTAGTCTATCTCAGAAACACGCAGCGCTTTGAAGCGCAAACATATTCAGGAAAAGTCATAAAAGCTTTCGAGAAAAATCCAAGTGGCTCCGAGACATCTGAGAAAAGATCGACTTGGGTTTTAAAAATACCCCCCCACCCAACGGGCATATGAAGGTCAAGAGCGCAGCAGGTCTGTCTAATGAACTGGTCAATTCCAACCGATGTATTGTTTATGTATTTGTACGGCTGTCGTGATATAGCATGGTTTGGTTCCGATTTGGTGTTCCCCCGTTCCATATGAGCCGGTTTAATGGCATCTTTGTCTAGTTCTGCTGAATTTTCGTCAAACTTTATACTTTTCAAGACATTCCCAAGGAGGTCGAGCTATCAAAAGACACACACACACAAACAGCTCCATCCCAATGTCTTATTTATTCATTTGATATTCGTAGCTAAGTTTTGCTTTTTGCTCTTCGCTCCTTTTTAAAAATCAGGTATGTAACCGATGGCGATAGCATTACACAAAGCATCTAGAAGCCCAAATATTTCTGTTGAGTTTCATAAAACAACGGAATATTTGGCGAACAGAATGCAACCGAATAATGTTTTGTGTCAATGCGTGTACAAAGTGTTTTTACATGTATGTTGAACGATACGGTTCATTATTTGACAGTTGAAACGCCATAATTTAATGTCATTTTGCTTAGTACTACTATTAGATCTTTATTTTATTATCATTTTACATTAGGATTCTTTTGGGTGTACCTTTTTAGAAATTATTATTCGTCCTTTTAATTTAATAATGCAAAGTTATGTAAAATAATTACTATACTCGTTTGTCTATGCTTCTTATATGAGAGTATCCAGAACACTCTCTATGCCCACCAACATAGCTAGTATCTATGCTGGTGGGCAAGAAATTTGTAATCAACAATGGTTTCTATTATTGAAAACTTTCTGCCCACCAGTGGGCGGAGCAACCGAAAAAACTGGATTTGTAATTTACACAATAGGCGTTTGTAATCATTGTTTCTATTATTGTACACGGGTGCGAAAAAATATTTGTACGCGAATATTTTGTTGCCAAATCTTTGTTATACTGTATTTGATATTTTGGTAAAAATTCTAAAAATGATATCAATGAAAGTATTTAAATCAATATTGTCGCACACACCCATATATTTATATATTTATTTATTACAACGCAGAAAAATGCATATCAGGCTAGAACTGTATTTGCAAGAAGAACTTTGCTTCCCATCTTCCAACTTGGTCGAGGTCATATAAAGGTCGAAATGTTGGCATTTAGCTATTTAGCTGATCTACCCCTCCCCCACTGCTGTTTTCGAGAAACGACAATTGGTTAAGAAGTTATCAATAATTTATTTTCACAGGTTTACTTGTCAATGAAAGAAAGAGACCGATACTGCTTTAGTGTGTATTATACATAACGTGTGAATCTTATACAAACATCGTAAAAGCAAGCGCACACACACACACACACACACACACATATATATATATATATATATATATATGGCGTTTAATGTTGGTACTTGTATTTTGCTTTTGTTTAATCTATTGAATGTAGAGTGGCGCTTAGCCTTAAGCTTTGTTTCAGGCATCAATGATACCAACTGTATCATATTCGTGAATGTTGTTAATTGTATCTTGGATTTCTAGGCGTTTCTTCGAGTAAATTAAACTGTTTTTCACTGGATTTTATAGTCTTTGGCTAAAATATATCAGCGTAAACTTATTTCTAAGATCTCTGCGGCAATACAATATTTTTTTGTCTTCGCGTTCGCTTACGCTTAAAGTTTTGACGCCTATTGGGGGCGTCGTGTTCATGGCTTACAAGTTTAATATTTCGAGACGATAAATTATGGAGCTAAGACTAATGGTCTGGCCAGTAAATAGGAACACTGTCGTCTACGATTTAAAAGATTGATCTTGAAATCCAGATAGTTTCAGGCAGGGATATTTCTAGGATTGTTAATTTGGGCAGAGACGTCATTTCACTGTTTTTCAGGGGGAGGGGGGGCAAAACACTTTCGACCTGACAAGTTACGTACAAGTTTGCGAAAAAGTTGATGACCTTTTTTTGCTTGTCAGCCAATTTTCACGGTTACTCTTATAACATCATCAAGCACTCCTTTAGGGCGTGTAAAATCTAAAATAACACAAACATTGACAAAAAAAATTTTCCCCTCAAAATCAGGGGGGCAAATGCCCCTGCCCCCAAATGACGTCCCTGAATTTGGGGGGTGTCGATCTCAAATTTGGGGGGGGGTTGTCCGGAGCTAATTAGTATGCATTTTGTATGCATACCATTGTCACATTACAAAATTTGGGGGGGGGGGGCGGTGCCGCCGACCTTAAATTGGGGGTGTTGGGGGATGTTAGGGGGTGTAAAAATATCCCTGGTTTCAGGTATGCAGAGTGAAACGTCACCTGCATTAAAGGTTCAAGCAAGACGAACGAAACTGGGTCTCAGCATTGGCGAAATCTCACATAAAGAACAATGTGTCCCTATTGCATAAGTCCAAAGGTCATAAATTTAGGTCACTAGCAGATTTTTGGCGTGAAACCTAATCCAGTGACACACACACACACACACACACACACACACAACGCGCGAGAACTCGAGAAACTTGAGAGCGATGCCTCTTAACTTCTAAAGAGCCGAGCTGTGACTGTCAGTTATCTTGTGAAGGTGCTGACATTGTCAGTTGGTAAATAATTACTGGTTGTCAGCTAAGCGGAGTTCGTCAGTGAGTTCTTCTTTATGCTCAAATCGAGTTCTCCGCTTATTCCGACCAAAACGTGTTCTTCTTTCTTCTTCAGGAAGTTCGCGTTTCAGCGCTGCTTCGCCTCCAGTCGGGGTTTCGTTCTTTCTGGCATGACCGCCTACAGCAGTCGGAACAGCGGTCAAAAGGTCCGGAACGAAGATCCCGCCGGTCACCGGGAGGGGAAAAGGGAAGGACGAGGAAGAGGAGGAGGAGGACGACGACAGAGTCCCCTGAACTCCGGGGAAGGGGCCGCCGCTGCCGCCCAACGGGTAGGCGGAGAAGACCGCCGGAGAGAGAAATCCGGCGGTCAGGGAGCAGCACTTCTGCTGGACCATCCGGCTGAGCACGGCGGCCCCGACGCGGTCGTGGGGCAGGGACAGGCGGTGACCGCGGCGCGAGGGACCGGCGTTCCAGACGTGCGTTCCCAGGTGGACCTTCAGGTTGCCTTTCGTAGAGAACGCCTTGGCGCAGACGGTGCACTGGTACGGTTTGTCTCCGGTGTGCGTCCGCGTGTGGATCTGGAGAGCACTGGCGCTGGAGAACGTCTTACGGCACTCCGGGCAGACGTGACGCGGCACAGTCGCGTTCCTCCGGCGCTGTTGTTGTTGTTGTTGTTGTTGTTGTTGTTGTTGTCCGCCGTTGTTCGATCCTGCGGAAACGAGCGCCGCGGACCGAGGCTTAACCGAGCTCACCTGACCTGGTAGTTTACCGGTCCCGCAGCCAAAATCAGAGGCCTTGCTACTCGAAGGACAGACGTTCCTAGTGCTGCCGATCGGCGGTTTCTCCGACGAGCTTCGTGCTCCGTCAACCGGATCAAAAGGCAGCAGCGGATCGGACTTTTCCTGCGACGGAAACCTGGAACTGGATCCGGATTCTGACTTTTGGGAAAAGGTGGAAGCTCCGATTCCATGTTCCGGGTCCCTTGTCGAGTGAAAAACATTCCGTTTTTTCCAGTCATTGGTCGAACTAATGACGTCGATGCCATTCGCGGGGTCTATCTCCCTGGAAGAAGAAGAGGGATCCAGTGGGTCTTGTAAGGGTATCCTCTCCGGACGTGAAACGAAAGCCTCTTCCGTCCTAAGGATGATGGCATGAAGCTGCTGGAGAGGATGAAGTTCCCGTAGGCCTTCGTCGTTATCACTGGATAGCGGAAGATGCTGGAGAGATCCCACTGTCCTTCTTAAGGAATCCTTCTCAGCCGATGATGATGATGATGATGGTTTATCCAGTGCCGTGCTCGTGGTTACAAATCGTCCTTCAATATCGCTGGAAAATTCTGGAAATCCGGTAGAATTCGTTAAATATTCGTTCTCGTTCAATGAAATCTTGCCTTTCGTTTCGCTAAACCGCGATTTCCGTTCGGCAATGGACTCGGTCTTTTTTGCGTCTTGGAAGAATACCTGCCCGATTTTTTCCACATCGTCGTCGTCGTCGTCTTCGATCGAATCTTGGGTCAAAAGCAGCACATCGTGGCCGCCTCTAGTTTTATGGATCTTGTCTCTGTCTGTTACCGAGATGGCGGATAGATTTTCACGGGGAAATCTTTTCGGCGAGCTAGATTTCGTTCCGTTCGGAGCGTTGACGCGTCGCTCTAGGCGCAGTTGGAAACTTCGGCGGTGAAATGACGTCCGAATAATATTGTGTCGTCTGCGACAGAACGGGTGGCCTTGGAAAGACCATCCCCTCCGCAGAAGTCTCGGACTGCCCATCCGACCCGTGTTCCCATGAATTCGGGAAGTTCTTTTACGCCCCCCGTTGTCTCGAGGGCAAACCAAGCCGATGCCCCTCCTCCTTCCCAACTTCCGGCTTCTTGCGACGTTCGCCAGGTGTCGTCTTGTTTCTCGCCGTTCTTGATTCGGTTCTTTTCTGAAATCCGCCGAACGAAATTTTCCTCCAAAAGTGGTTGCGGCAACAGCGACTTTTGACTCCGATGCAAGATTCTGTTGACATTCAACCGGTCGAGCCAAAGAAGCACATTTTTCTGCCCGTAGACCATAAATATCTGTATCTCTTGGGATAACCCCAGATTTGCTGGCCTTAGGCCCCTGATATTCGTAAAAATAATTCTCAGAATTCGTGCCCTTGAGGCTGGTTGGCTCCCCGCATGACGTCTGAAATTCCGCTCTAGAATTGGACACATTTGTGGTGGAAATCTGCGAGAAACTGTTGCTGCCATAGGAGGCCGTTTCCACATTTCCGTTTCTTCTTTCGACAGAACCTTTCAAAAATCACATAAAACACCCAAATTAATTTTTCGATTAACGTCGACCTCTTGTGCAGACATTCAAGGAATTTTAACATTTGCTAGGTGAATCAGTATTGGCTTGCTTCGGGGGGAGGCTGGCTCAATACCCCCACCAGAAGCAAAAAATCTCGGTGTGGCAGGCCAGACCTCTAACTTTTTAAAAATTGAGCACAACGTAGAATGTATTGCGGGTAAAATGTCAATTTGTCAAAAGCATATAGCCCATGGGGCTAGGTACAATGTGTCCCTCGTCTGCCGCGAAGATTATCGTCTAATTAGGCTTTTAGTCTTCTTGGCAATAAAATAACCTAATGGTATAGGACAGTGGTTCTCAACCTTTTTAGGCCATGCCCCACCAAAATCTTTTAAAAATCGTTATGCCCCCCGTGACATAAACAGAAGTATTAATCACAGAATTTGTATAATCAGAATAACGTGAAATTATATGAAAACAGCAACGACAGATACAAAACATGCAAAACAAAACTGAATTGCATTAATATACGTTACTCATTTAGCAATGAAAGCTTCTTCTATGAATATAATACTATATTCTATATTCCATCAGTTCTTTAACAATCGTCATTTTAATTATCCTGTTCTAAATTATACACAGCTAGTGAGAAATTGCCCAATTGCCCCTAAATAATGAAATGTCCTTCTGGTGGGGCGTACGCTCCACGTTGGGAACCACTGGTATATAGGACTATATTATATTATTTAGACTCCACATGTTTAAAATCCTGGGCGTTATAGCCACAGCTTTAGACATGATACTGTAGACTATAAATTAATCAACAAACCATTCAACTGCTCCTAGTTTCATACAAAAAGCGCTATATAAATATTACCGTTACGTTACAAATAGGCCCAACATAATCGAATGTCCAGGCATTTCAAGGAATATAAGTATCAATCAATGAGGATCAGTCTCAAATGACAAAATAGACTTTACTGAAAATATAAGCGTTAACAAAAGCTCTCTGACGTTTCTTTAAAGTACAATGGAATATTTCAATCAACAACCTCAAATTTAAATTGTTCTAGTAAAAGTAAAGTCCTTCCCGATTTCTCAAGGCTAACCTCAAGGCTTCTAGAGAGGCGCTGATCTCTGTTTCAAGGCCCTCGGCCGGGCGACTGGCGCAGATTACACGATACGGGGCCAGTGTTTTTATGCAATACCCTTGTTTAGTCCGCGGATTAATCTGTTACTCAGTTGCCACCTCCATCTAAACTTTGCCGAAAAAGGCTCACAACAGAGAATTTTATCCCTAATTTTACAACACTTTAACCGAAAAATAGGTTGACAAGCCGAAAAAGGTCATCCGCAGTTTTTCCCGTAGTTTTACTAGACTTTTACCTAAAATTAGGTTTCAAAAGTAAAAAAAGTCCAAAAAAGTCCGGTGGCGGCATGCATCCCCACTTATCCCCCACGTGGAACCGCCACTGTCAATAATCATAGGCCTAGCTACGCAAGGCATGCCTTTCAGTGGTGGTGATTATGCAAAAAAATCGTCGTTGGAATGTGCATCTTATTTTTTGAAGACTTTCAAAATAAATCAACAAAATCATTCAAAGAATAGGGGAGTTGCCAATTAGTCGAAATACGGTCAAAGAGAGAGTAGTTAAATTGAATGCTAATATTTTATGTTATATAATTAGTTATAGGCCTAAATGCCTTGTTTTGCTATCATATAACGTCCAGACAGCTACTGGTATATTCAGTACTGCAGGGCTGCAGAAAAATATCACATTATTATTATTATTATTATTATTATTGTTTTTTTTGTTGTTGTTTATTTATTTACTTTTATTATGCCATAATATATGTAATACAAATCAAAAATTACACTACATTTCAGGCATGAAGTCAGCACATTTGGTGTTGGCTGGGACTTCGCCCACACTCTCGCATAACTGCATCACTGGTTGGCCTATACTAGGCAAGCAACAATATTTTTCTTTTCGAGACTGAAAAATTGAAAATATTGGAACCTTAATTAAAAAAGTTCTTCACCCCTGGAATACAGTAGAACGTCCTGTTTATTGGAGGTTAGAGCGTGGTAGGTGTGGAGGGGTGGAGTGAAATACGGGGTGGGATGTGGGTTGGGTTGATAGCTCGGCCATATAGACGAACGGGTGGGTGATTTGGGAGAGGGGGGTTGGCCGTAACTGTGAGATTGTGCTCTGCTTATCTTGCTGGATCTAAAGGCTGCGGATTGTCATAAGGGTCTGTGTCGACAGCGTTACAAAAAATAACTAATCCAATGCTAATTGAAACTTGGCTACGTCTCTCTCTCTCTCTCTCTCTCTCTCTCTCTCTCTCTCTCTCTCTCTCTAACACACGATACAATAAATTAATATCGTACGTGTGTCAATGTGTCTTTTGTGTATAAATGTTGCGACCCAAATTTCATGCACATAAATTTTCATTTTAGGCAATGCGATAATTCAACGGCGCTAGTCAGGTGTTACTGCAATGTTATCGAAATGGTCTTCAGGTTAATCGCTTTCTTCTTTTTTTGGCTACGTGCCAAGAAACTAATTGTTTTCGAATCTCTAGGGGCAGTCATTAGGCATACGAACGAGGGTTAAGGAGTAAGAGACAGAAAAAGAGACAGACAGACAGACAGACAGACAGACAAGCAGACAGAAGCTGAAATAGCAAACTCTCTGGTCTTGTCCAAACACCCGGGGGGCAGTTATTATTACAGCGCATTTTCTTATTGTAATTACATTGCGATTTGTGTTGACCAATTGCGTCCAAGATGATTACCGATAAGCGATTCAAAAGAACTGATAGATCTGACTCGTGACCTCCAAGACTTCATTATAAGTTCAAACGCAGACAACCTTTCCAGAAAATCGCCATCCATGACGTCATAAAGGGATGTCGACGGGGTTAATACTTGAAATTCGGTTGAAGAGAGTGACAGAAGGGCTAATGACGGTCTACGTGCAAACGCATATAGGGGCCTACTTGAAACTCACAAGGGTGTAAAACACGGGGGAACTGCGGCGGAGGACGGTCCCCCAAATAATTAGTAAAGGAGGACAGAGTATCCATTATCCCCCCTCAATGTTTTGTGCCTTTTAGTGCATTTCGGATGACCTTTATTGCTTGAGAGAAAATATAAGGGCGACGTTTTTTGATTTTTTGCTCGTCAAGGAGACGAAAAAGGGGTCTGACCTGACTTGGTTTACGCCACTGGAAACTCACTAGCACTAAAGTCCCACCTTTTCCCGTTCTCGAAGTCGTCAGAGCACTCTCTGCAGGACTCTGAAACGCTGGACAGAAACCGCCGAGAGGCAACCACGCCGGATGCTGGATGAAAGAGACGGCCGGAACGCCGCCGCCCGACAGCAGCTGTTGCTGCAGCTGTTGCAGCAGTTGCAACTGTTGCATCTGTTGTCGGTGAATGGTCCACAGGAGAGCGTTCAAGGACGCCACTTTCGAGGAACTGAAGTCGCCCCAGCAGAGCGCCGCGCTGGTTTTTCGTCTCCGGCGCATGAGACGATCTAGGAAAGTTCTGGAACCTCCCAACGGATTCTTTTTCCGTGTCTTCCACGAACGGAACGCCTGCTAGAAAAGCCGGAAAGTCTCGCTTCTTCAGACTTGGATCGTTCGGAAAACTTTTCATTCCTGTGACTTCGTTGTCAAGACCGTTTGACTTGTCCTCTTCCATCTTTCCATCTCTCGCTCCCGATCCCGACAATCCGGAAATCTGGATCTGTTCTTCTAGCGGTTCGATGCTGTGCTGTGAATGCCTGAGACCGGGTAGCAGGTCAGGCGCTGGTTCATTGCCTAAGCGTTCCGGGTGAGTCGTCGATGTGTGAATTAAGTGTCTGGCGGGACTGACCCGACCAGCAGCAGCAGAACCCGACCCTCCGACCTTCACGCAGCTTGCTTTTTCCGGCGAACAATATGTCTCTTTCAGGTCAAAGTCGATCTCCACCAATCCTAAAATGTATTCGCACAACCAGTGAAATTCGCCCCCTATACAGAAAAAATTGAACAGAATGAACGAACGAACGAACGAACGAGTGAATATTGAACGAGTAAGATTAGTTCATTCAAATCATTTCGATTCAATCATATATACACTGTAGGTATTGTACATATATCGAGTCACCCTTTTTATCCCATAATGCTTAGCGTTTCCGCTGTTACCCTGGAGCAGCGATTAATTCTACATAATCAGTTTTGAAACGTCATTAACTAACGAGCTAAATCAAACAGGTGGATATGAACCGATGCAGACGAATGTCTTGGCTAATGGCTATATGCGCGTCGTTTTTTTGTTTGAACAAGAGGCAGATTGCACAAGAGGGAAGTCAAAATATGTCACTTGACACGTGTCACGTCAGTTCACTCCTACGAATCCCCCACCCGCAATCGGTCTAAAGCGCTGTCAAAACTGACAGATACACGCTGTAGACAAATATTGCGGCAGACACCAACGACATATATATATATATATATATAATCAGTTTTGAAACGTCATTAATTAACGAGATATATATGTATATATATATAATGTATATACAGTATATATTTTGCACAGTGTTCGTTTTAATATGAAATCCTGGGTCTTGAATAAATTCGTTTTGAATATTTTTTCCTTATCAACCGATATCGTAAAAATTCACCGCGTGGGCTCTAACGTCTGTTCGGTACACAGAGAAATACATACGTACTCTTGTATATACTGTACATAAAAGCCGTTATCTTCTCTACGTTCAGTCTGAAAATTACAGATGTCAACATAATTTAAGCACATAGCCTCTGAGACGATAAGAAATTATTGTGTCGATACTTAAAAGTGATAAGTGATGCAGACTTCCTTTTTTGGCAGAAACTTGGATCACTAAAGTCAGTATATATATATATGCGCGTGTGTGTGTATGTGTGTATGTGTATGTGTGTGTGTACTAGGTAATGGGTAGGCTAGAAAGGGTGATGTGGAACTGTTTTAAGTGGCTTTGATAACGATTAATTTGAGAGTCGATACAGAACAGATATTAAGCACTACAGTCGTCAATTTAAAGCCGTCGCGGTGTGTACGAGTATCTGCAACGCTCCATCGACGTTTGACCGAGAACGTCGCGGTCTAGTCTATAGGTTCTAATTATTACAACCTCTATAGGACAGTTGTTGCAGAACGGTAACAGTTGTAGTGCTCAATTTCTAAATACGCTTAAGCAATCGTTGAAACCCTGTTGAAAAAAAACAAACCTTTTCGACTCAGTCGTGGTCTCGACTCTAGATAAAAGGCCTTCAGTTACATGTATTTTATGGTCACCGAATTAATTTTCAGACTTGTGAATAGACAAGGGCAAGGAGCCGATATTATTTTGACCGCTGCTGTACAATATTTTGAAAATATGCTGATTAAAATTGTCAATTTTTGGAAAAGTATAGCTTACATAAATGAAGCATGATCTTGTATTTGTTAAGTATTGAAGGATCCTTGTTTAAATCGAGGTTTGATAAAGTGTAGAAAGATTTTTTGCGAAATCATATGATGAAAAACTATGAAAATATTAGCAAATATCCAAGCTTGTCCATGGAACATATTTTTCAGTCCCATCCCATGGCAATCTATGCCTGTCGCATCTCATTCCATGGATTTCCCATATAGTATTAATATGGAATACAGTTAAAATAAAATTATGAAATATATGACAGTTTAAGTTTAGTGTCTGCTAAATACGACTACGTGTCTTTTATAATTTTAAATGCTGATGACGCACCAAAATGTAGTCCTATATTATAAAAGGCTATGCATGTCTATTTATTTATCCGGTTTCCCACCACAAAATAAAGAATAGATATAAATATAATGAAGAAAAAGAAGGGCAAGGAGCTTTAAAAAGGTGACAAAATTTTAAAAAAATTTGGAGTAGCTCTGATGTAGATCAAGTTACTATGACATGGCTACTGTGCCATACTGTCCCATGAAAAATACAAATAATATGTGTTGTGCCATCCCATGGGACCTTTTCCATGGGATTCCCATGGGAATAATATTCCCATGGACAGGCCTGCAAATTTTGGTGATTACTGTGATTGAAAAATCCTACGATTGTTTAGAGAACAGTTGACATTGTCATCATTCAGTTCGAATACACCCTGACATATGTTCTAAAGTTCTAAACAGAAACCTCATAGTTTCACCAGGGGCCTCCAGTGACAACCTAACGTCACGATTTTCCTGTCTTCATTTTAATTTGAGACAATTGGAGCCGATCGGATGACTTAACAACTGATTTATCTAGCACCTCTACTACATGCTTGCTGAATAAACGGGGGTGGAGGGTAAGAGGGGACAAAAGTCTTAGACCAATAGCAGCGGAAACACTCTGGTACTGCGTATCCATAGCCTCGTTTTGAGCGAATTCCATTCTAACGAAGTTTATCAAACCTCTTATAAACGCTAGGCTTCTGGTGCGTCAAACCTTGCGACGCTTGCAATAAAACGATTTAGGGCCTAAGTCTTGGCGCTGACGTCCTGTTGACAAGGGAGCCAGAAGCCTCGGTGACAACCTCTCTGGGGGCCAGGCGGGGTCGATGGGTGGGAGGGGGTCGTTGGTCTCCTGGACCCGGGTCGCATTCTTAGAAAAAGTCGATACTTGATAAAATTTTGAGCAGAAAAGGTTTGACGCAGTCCACGTGTGCATTGTTTATGGGACGTTTTAAGGTTAAGCGACCCATCGGCGGCTCAATCTAACGGTCGACGCTTAGCATTCATCTGTCGTTTAGCCCGATCGTTGTCGAACATTAAACAGCGGGTCCAAAATTCGAGGATTTCGCCCTTCTCCCCCCCCCACACATTGACTCAGAAACTGCGGGATCGTGTCAGAATTGGGTAAAGTTGAAGCCCTTGAGCAGGCAGAAAGAGAAATTCTGTAGCAACTGGGAGCATAGGAATAATTTTTTCGTCAGTGCTGAACACCCGAATTAACTGTGTAAAGTTCGCATTATTATATTATTATCGAATGCTTAATGCGCTAAATGATGTCAGCCATTTGATTGCGACATTATCAGCTGTGTGTAAAGTTTGTAATCCACCGTCCTCTAGCCTGGTTATAGGGCAAGAGTCAGCTAGGTTACTTCAATTAATTAATAACGATACTTGATAAAAATTTTAGCAACAGGACGTCAGCGCCAAGACTTAGGCCCTAAATCGTTTTATTGCAAGCGTCGCAAGGTTTGACGCACCATAGCCTAGCGTTTATAAGAGGTTTGATAAACTTCGTCAGAATGGAATTCGCTCAAAACGAGGCTATGGATACGCAGTACCAGAGTGTTTCCGCTGCTATTGGTCTAAGACTTTTGTCCCCTCTTACCCTCCCCCGTTTATTCAGCAAATGAAAGTTCGCATAATTACGGATGAGGCGAAATTTGGTTGAACTCAGATTGATTTTCGCAAGTTTTGTTTTTGCTTCAAAAGTAGGCCTATCAAATTTTCAAGGATCAAACAATTTTTTCGTCTAATGAAGATTATGGAATATTTTTAAAAGATTTATGGCATAAAAGTCTTTCTGGCCATGTGCGCCAATAATACAAACGTGTTCGTTTAGTTTAACAATTCGCGCTATATAAATTCTGAAGCACTGGAAATCTTGATTACTCAGTGTCTTTGGTCAACCAAAGGTCAATATTTCATCGCTCGAAATGCGCCCAAAATCGACGTCACATCTGAGTTTCACTCCTCGAAAATTGCTCCTCACTGATGGTTTGCTGGTCATAATTCACCCCGGGTGTATGCCCTGGAGGCAGCTGGGTCTTTCTTGTGACCCCACCGGCGAAATGTCTGCCCCGATTTCAAAGACTTTATTGACCGTCTGACCACTGCAAATGAAAATCGACAATTTTCCGACCGAAAGATCTTAGGGATAGCCAAGACACCGCTCCGCACTCCATTGTCGAAACCCGAGGGTTAACTGAGGGGGCTGGTTGTCGGGCGAGGATCATATTCCCGGGGTGACGATCTGTCAAGGTTCACGGCTCGGGTGAAAAGGGGAAAACGGTAAAATGACCAGAAAGTGATGACGCCAAATAAATGCGATTGCCGAACGGGCAATCGTCGTGACATGTGGCTTCCGGGCGTGACGAGTGAACGACCACCCGGACCTCTGTTTGACACGACCACCCCGTGGGGTTACACCAGTTAACAGATGGGGTCGTTCCAGTTTAAAACAAATGGATTTTCATTGATAAGCGAGAAGGAAAACTGAAAAGTGTTGCGAAATAATCGTCTTTTAAGAAACTACATAGAGAGAGAGAGAGACAGACAGAGACAGAAACAGAGAGTGAGAGAAAGAGAGAGAGATAGAGAGGGAGATTTGATCGGTCTATTGCGGGGGTATTCAAATGGCGGCCCGCGAACCAAATTCGGCCCGCCAGAGGTGTGTGTGTGTGTGTGTGAAATGACCCCAGAAGACATTGAAACGATCAACGACTTTTTTCTGATACATACGAAATATTCTTAAATGTCTTGTTTTCAACTTACCTGTTTTCTATTACTTATAATCTATATTTTTAACTGAAAATTTGTGCACCTTACCTACGGGCCTCGGGTACCAGTCATAACAATTTGACTCTTCATAAAATTTAGTCGAATATCCCTGGTCTATTGAGACTGAGACTATACCGTCTTAGACCTCAATGACAGCCTGACTTATAGTCATGGGCGTCTGGAGGGGGTGCATTATCACCCCCTGGAAAAATTGTGGAGTTTTGAAAAAGTAGAATTACTAAAAAGTAACCAATAGTATGAAGTTAAAATATGAATGTATATAAGAATCCGATGAACTTGCACCCTCCTGGAAAATGTTTTCATGTCTTTCGTCACAAGACCCTGTTTTGCACCCCGCTGGAAAAATTTCTATGTACGCCCAAGCTTATATGGCCCATTGGCTGTACAGTGTACAGCATATATGCAAAGTCTATCACAACTTCGCAGCTTTACCGACCTGTTTGTCGTTTATTCTGATAACTAAAACTAAAACATAACTAAAAACCGACGCAAACCTGTTTTGTACTCGTGACGAAACATTTGAAAATCTTGAACCGAGATTCAGTATCAAAGTCAGAACTGTATCGTCTGTTCTTTGGGCGAAGATGAAAAGACGATACGAAAATTAACGGCTGGTGTTTTTTTTTTTATTACACAATTTCATCATTGTATAGTATACGGCAATAGCCACAGCACACAGCACACACACACACACACACACACACACACACACACACACAGCGAATGTAATTGAAATAAAATGAGCACTGCTCGTATATTGCTTACAAATGTGAAATCTGTCAAAATCCTTGAAATTTTGACTTTGAGCTGAAATTTGTCGATTTAGAAGGAACGCAGTAAGTGGCGACGCGTCAAAACTTAACACTTTTTAATTATGACCCGCGCTTTTCAAGAGATCGATATACGATCGACGCACAGCAAGCGTATAAATTTTATGGTTTTGACATTGAAAAACAATTTTCTTCCACTAAAAGCAAGAAATCGGTGACAGTGGGGGCGGGGGTGCTATAGAGAGGTGTTGCTGTACTGGTGGTCGAATACAGAAGGAGCGGGCGTTTTGCATGTTGCAATTTATAGCAATTGAAAATGTGCTACTGAAAGTGCTTAGTATATATAGCATCTCATCGAATCGGGCGCCACATGATTTAGCCTAGCGAATGTTTGATCGAGATGACAACGTGTGACGTCATTCATTACGTCAGAATTAAATATGTATGCGTGTATGTATGTAGGATTGTAGGTATGTAAGTAAGTAACTTACTCGTCCGCAGGTGAACTGCGTGAACACATTACAGAGTTATAAAGTTCATAACTAGTGCTGAACAACCAAGTCTGTCTTTAGCTATAGTTCTTTTTGAAAATGTTGAGCGAAAGAGAGAGTTGAACGGATGGAGGTAGGCTAAGCCATTCCAGGCCCTAGCGGCAGCCACATGAAATTCGCGGTCCCTTAGGGTGCAGAGGCGCGTCCTCGGGACAGCCAGTGAGGTAGACATGTATGTATGTATGCATGTATGTATGTATGTATGTATGTATGTATGTATGTATGTATGTATGTATGTATGTATGTATGTATGCATGTGCGCATGTATGCTCGTGAAGACGTTGGCTCACTGAGCGAAGCTTTCGGGAGGCGCTATAGAAATTTCGTTGTCTTACTTACTCAATTACTTACTTACGTATGTACGCATGAACGTACGTACAGTATGTGTAAACAACGGTTTTGATAGTTCTTTGGTCGAACATTTGAAATCTGCGTCTGAACTGATGCGATGGATCGCAGACGCAAGAGAGACTGGCGACAGTAGAAGAGGCATTTACGGTCAGGCCCCTACCGGGGTACAGTCTCCTGTCACCTGTCACGTGGCAGACCACCAACGTCGTCTGCGTCTCGATGCCAAAAACCTTAGACATCTATAAGTCCCCATCGACAGCGGAAATACAGACACGGAAACTCTCTGGAAGCTAGGGACAAAATTTGTCAGAAGTAATTTCATAGTAGTTCAGGATACAGATAGAGAGAGAGAGAGAGAGAGAGAGAGAGAGAGAGAGAGAGAGAGAGAGAGAGAGAGAGAGAGAGAGAGAGAGAGGAGAGACAGACAGAGAGAGACTGAGACAGAGAGAGACTGAGACAGACAGACTGACTGACAGAGGGAAGGACAGACAGAGTGAAATAGCAGCTGCTGACATACTGAATTGTTGTGTGTATGCTGTCTTAAGAGCGCCTTCTGACTTCGTTTTCGTCTTTCGTTATCTATCGTTCCTTATCGCTGCCATTTCCTTCTATGGCCGTAAGTTCGATAGCAACAGTTTTGATTTACTTTCAGTGCATACGCTGTACCTTCGCCGTCTTTTCCTTTCCTCCTCCTCCTCCTCCTCCTCCTCCTCCTCCTCCTTTCTCTCTCGTCCTCTTCCTTTCTCTCCCTCCACTTCCCCTTTGACTCCCTGTCGTCGTTTAACCTTACATGTACAATTCTGCTGATTTGAATTTCTTATCTAAATATGAAAACGGTCTTTCTTGTAGCGGCACTTCTGATATAAAGATTCATTGAGAATTCAATGGTGACGACGACGACGACGATGATGATGATGATGATGATGATGATGATGATGAAGATGACAACGATGAGTTACAGACAATCGTAATATTAATCATGTTTGCAGCCGAAATGGTCTGAATAGGCCTACACGTTTGTTAATGTAAACGACTGGTTAAAAACTTAAAACCATAGGACTATATATATATATATATATATATATATATATATATATATATATATATATATATATATATATATATGGCTATTAGTACGTGTAGTACTGTATATAGTAAGTATATCGCATATAATACAGCACGTCGGCAGTTCATAATTATGGCAGGCGTATATGCCTAAACTAAAAATTACGGTTGGTCGAAAAAAGTGATCAGGCCCTATCAGAGAGGCCAGGCGGGTCACTTGGCCCTGGCCTCTGCTTTAAAACGGGCCTCAAAATAATTGGCCTATATAAATTATTTGTTGTAATTCTCTTAAAGCTCTAGATTCATATTAAGCGTAATGGGGCTAAAATTTGTAAATGACCCCGACCTCCTTTAACCTCTGAAAGAGCATGTAAGGGATGCTTACTTGCTAACTTACCTACCTATAAGTGATTAGAGATTAATTAATAGGACGTGAGGTCGTGTGTTTCAAAAGTGACCTCTTTGTCCGTCCGATGTATGTTCCCATTTCTTACCGTCCGTCCTCTTGCCTTCGCTTTCCACTTCGAGGTCGTTGAATTGTCGTGGCTTGAACTGTTTTCTTCGGGCCATTAGACGCAAATGAACGTTTTCCCAAAACGGCGCCAGGCGTATAAATGTCTGGTAAAGACGAGAGGAGATATGATAACGAAAATGGAAAAAATACTAGAACTGAATCTGTCAGCTATATAGGCCTACTTCTAGACCGCAACGACCCATGAAAGCCCCTCACACACGAATCAGTCAGAAAATTCCAAAGGCTGCGACTTTGTAGCACTGACTGCGACTGCGTGTCTTTTCGTCAGTCATGTCGTCGTCGCCCCGAATGGGGGCACGAAAAGGTGTGTGGGGCTGCTAGGAAAGGGTACCAGAGCCGGCGCTAATGACCCTTGGCTGTGGCCCCCGCGCTCTAACCAGCCGCCAAAGTCAGATGGAGATAACAATGGAGTCACCGAGCGGCTGATTGGCTGGTTCTGATTGACTCTGACTGGCTTATGACTTCGCTGACAGACGTTGAAGGCCGACGGTTTTTTTTATCATCGAGTGTGCTACAATAGACGCCTTAAATTTTATGTAAGAACCGATTTAACAAGTGCCGCAGACTCTCAACCATTAAGTCTCAACTGATTCTATCCAGCTCCAAGTATATAGCGTGTGAGAAACCCCGGTTTAGTACAGAAGAACTCCCACATTCTACACATTTATGGGGGCTGAGAGAACACACAAAATTAAAAAGCGAGCAGTTTGATTGCAATGAATTTGGTTCTAATTTTTTAAAATGGGGATGGTTACCCTCATCTACACTAACTAGTAGTTTCATCCACGCGTCACCTGTGGTAGAAGACACCAGTGCAATTAACAGTTTATTTTCTAGGGCGGTCCATCTCCCACCCCCACAACTGGCAGACTTAGCCGCCTCAACTCAAATCATCTCAGTGGACACACATGTTTCTACAAAAGCAATCTGTCGTAAGAGGAAACACTGTTTAAACTTGTCCTAGAATTTTGGGGTGGGTAAATTAATTTTTAAAATGTTGCATTGACATACATTTGTCGATACGCACTGGGCAAGACCCAAGACCTCAACGAAATACAGCAGAACTTCGTTATAACGGACTCGGCTAAGGCCCATACTCGGTTTTTACTGTGACTACTGTATAGGTTCGATGCGGCCAATTTTCGGGAAATATGAGGGACTCAGAAGTCCTAATATGTAGGGTAAATGCTGAAATTTCCCATCTTTGCGACCAAATTTGAAATTTCCCATTTATGAGCCACATATTTGCGGAAGTTGCAGTGTTTTTCGGTGAAAAAGGGAGAGAACAAGATCACCCGGACAGGCGCTGGATCCCTGTAAATCTATGCCCATGTCAGAGAAATGGGAAAAAGTGCCATATATACTATGTGACGAAAATGGCAAAAATGCGTATAAAATTACCGTATATTTGTGCAGAAATTGCACATGCGGAGAAAACAGCTGAAAATACGCGCATTTAAAAAATTTGTTAAATATGCGATCGCAGCACAGCCCTATATAAGTCACCGCGATGTATACGGTTCCGTGTGATGCGCTATCGCATTGGATGATCTTGGATAAAACGTATCTCAGATACAGCGTACTAAATTTTTGCAATAGTGCGTTATGTACGTTATAGCGAATTTCTACTGTATATTTGTGTTGATATCAGATAGTCTCTGGCTCCACCTGGCGAATGATGCGTGCCTTAAATTGATATCGCGCGAAGGATTCCTTCTACGAGCGACTTATCTATTCTAGACGAAAGTACCTTCCCAAATCCCAATATCTTGTCTAAAGCAGTAAGTCATTGTAGGCGAGTTTTACCAATCTCGTGGAATTCGAGAGAATTTTCTTCAGCGAACCATTATCTTCTCAAATAAAAAAGCAGTTGAATCAATAGATGTCATTCGTCTAGAGTCTCACGCATTAAAATTGTTTCAACCTTATTTTCAAACATAGGAAACATAGGTCTGTGAAATACTGGCCGACTAAGCAGCCTACCCACTTAATTACTATTTCAGTCGCTCAGTGACTGCCTGCCTGACTGCTGTCTGTCTGACTGACTGCTGACTGGCTGGCTGACTGACTAAATCTTTTTCAGGTGAGTAGATATATCGGCCATTGTGTATTCCTCATTAAAAATTCTAGTAGATTTATAGACTCCAGTGACGAGATGTAGCTTGACTATCTTCTCACCCACCTACCCCTTTCCCCCCTCAAACTCCTCTTCTCCAAGCACAGGGAACAGGGCCAAACATTGCTGGCATTGGCAAAAGGCAACTCCGTGTCGGACCTACCTCCACCACCTGCCGTCTGCCATTTCAGAACTCATTAATATCTTTTCGCCACCTTTACCTTGGCTCCTGCTGTCATGCTCTCTCTATAACCGCTGCTCCTGGAAAAGTCACGATAGCGTTGCCATAACTAGGTCTTCCAGAGAATTTGGCTTTTCCCGTTGAAGAAATAGGGCCTACTTGTGTCGATATTTTGGCGAAATGCCGAAACTGTCTTAAACCATTGCGAACCGACTTTGTCGTTCGCTCGGCTCTGTTCAGAATTGTTCAAACTGCTGTTCAGTTATTATTATTATTATTATTATTATTATTATTATTATTATTATTATTATTATTATTATTATTATTATTATTATTATTATTATTATTATTATTATTATTATTATTATTATTATTATTATTATTCCAGGACAATTTCTATAGCGCTGTAACATAGTAAAATACCAAAATCAAAAGCGCTTTAACAACGCTGACATGCCAATGAAGGTCCGAAGGTGGCGATGTTAAAATCCGCTCGGATGATAGAAAGGACTCGCTGCCGTGTAGAAATCTGGTACTAAGTCCTTTAGAAGCGGTCCTTCGCAAGAAAATTGTAGCCACATTGACAGGTCAACGAGGAACGGAAGATGATGCTAGGGTGCCGCGAGTTGGTAGCGGGAGTTCGTTCTGACAATGACTTACGAACCTTGAACAGACAGGAACCGAATCGGAATTTGGGGCAACTGGCCCAGTTGCCACGCAATGACTGTGATTATCAGGTGCATTGATAGGAGGATAAGCTTGTGCGTGGATAAGATGCAACTTTTGAGTCTGGTCCTCGATCAAGCACAGTTCTCTATCTCTAATCATTATTGCTATCTGAGTCGTTACCTGTACACAAAGTCAATGTCAGTATGGCACACTATAGCAGCACAAGAGGCCACAAATGCAAATTATTTAAGCAGAGGGTGGGTCCAAGAAAGAAATTTTTTAGTGCCAGGGTTGTGGACAAATGGAAAAGTTTGGACGAGGTGGGAGTGACAGTTGAAACAGTAAACGGATTCAAATAATAATAATAATAATAATAATAATAATAATAATAATAATAATAATAATAATAATAATAATAATAATAATATGGGTCACGTATACAGTAGAACTTCGTTATAACGGACTCGGCTATAACGCACGCAATGTATACGGTCTCGTGTAATGCGCTACCGCATTGGATGGCATTTGAATATCACGTATCAGGGATCATATAGCGTACTAAATTTCACAGTACGTAATAACGAAATTCTGCTGTATCCGTATCAATCATAATCCTTTAGCGTCCTTGGCGAGGACTTCTAAAATCATCGGTTCGAGATTTTTACCTCTCACAAAATTATCAAGATCAGCGGCTGGAGGATTACATGCGTGCATCCGATGGAAGGGTTTCCACTTGCTTTCACTTGCTTTGATCGGCTTAAACCAGGTTTCACCTTGGACATCGCTTCCTTCAGATTGACAAGCGACGGATCTTTTGAAGGGTCTTATCAAGGATTGACTCCAGTATACAGGTATAAATTATGACGGCTTTTCAGGCTGCTATCTTGAACGATATTGCATACAGTAGAACTTCGTTATAACGCATTTAGCGGGTCTGTAAAGCTTAGTGTGTAGGCTAATATCCGAGGTACGTTGTATCCAAAACCATCCAATACGGTAGCGCATCAGTGGCATCACACAGGACCGTACATGGCGGTGCGTTATAATCGTGTATACGCTATAACCGAGATCGTTATGGCGAAGTTCTACTGTATGCATATATAATATATACATATATATATATTTTATATGTATATATGTGTGTGTGTGTGTTTCATAGGCCTATTTGCATTCATACACACAACGATCTGTAAAAAGTTAGACTGAGAGTGTACCAGTCCCAGAAATATATGTGAGGGACGTTAATGTACACGACATTAACGTTCTCGTTAATACTGAAACGCGGCACGAAGATAAAGATTGCGCCGTCAATAAAAGGCTCTGCAGTTATGCAAGTAAGTACATAAATAAGTAAGTAAGTACGCGAGTGACTGAGCAGTAGCAGGCGAATAAGCAGCAAAATGTAATTTTAAAAAATAAAAGCTCAAACACCATGTTGGCATCGACTGCTGAATAACGACATTACTTGGACTTAATTCTCTCGCATAATTTATTCTCCGATGGACTGAACGTTCAACGCGCGCGCGTGTGTGTGTGTGTGTGAGAGAGAGAGAGAGAGAGAGAGAGAGAGGGAGAGGGAGAGAGAGAGAGAGAGAAAGATCCATATGCCTATTCGGTCATTGGACATCGTCATTGATCTTCGAGGTGCCGTTTGCTCGCACACCTGTTAATAACCGTTCGTCTGTTAAATCCAATCGCAAAAAGAATACCGTCGCTGGCCTTCGCGCAGAAAATAAACGAAACGGAGGAGGGGAAGGAGGAGGGACGAAGATGAGGAGGAAGAGGAAAAAGAGAAGAGATCGGCTGAGGAACGATATAAATGCACGGTAATGGATGCGGAAAGAATAACGTAGGCATCCTCCTCCGAAACCCAAACTGTTCATCTCGTGTTTTTACTAAGCTACAATAAGAGACCTAATTAATAATTGTTATAGCTTCGGTGCGGACGGGTGAATCAAAGACAGAAGAAAGGAAGACGGAGTTATATTTTTATCCATCCACCTATCTATCTAATCTGTCTGTCTGTCTGTCAGTTTGTCTATACGTCTACCCATCCATCCGTAAGTCCGTCCGCCCGTCCGTCTCTGTCTCTGTCTCAGTCTGCCTATCTGCCTATGTTTGTCTGTCTGTCTGTCTCTCTCTCTCTCCCACGGCCTCGAAACCCAGGCCGTGTTAAATGACGGAGCTGAATAGAGGTGGTCCAAGTAAATAAACTCTGATAGCTCTGGAACTCAGAGTAGTCCACATTGGCTAATGGCTAATAAAGGAGCAATCAGTCTCAGTCTCTGTCTTTCTCTCTCTCACTCATAGTTAGCGTATCAGTGAATCAAGCTTCTTTACAGAGCGCCTGCATGACAGCGCAGTGTACGGACTACACAGTATATATATATATATATATATATATATATATATATATATATATATATATATATATATATATATATATATATATATATATATATATACGTGTACTGTATATAGGTATAGGTGATATATTTGATGCGGCTCTTTCTTCGTCCAGGCGGAGGAGGCCTATTCGGGTACCTGGAGTGAGTATCTATATCCGAATTCTTCTTCGTCTTCTTCCGAGGCGGCGGCGGCGGAGGCGCGATGCTCCTATAACTGTCGCCGTCTTCCCCACCGTCGGTCGACTCCCGCTCCGGCTCTCGCTCAGCGCTTGTCATAACGCCGCCGTCCGCGCTCCGCCGTCTGCCAGTTCCGTCGAAGCGGTCGTCGTCGTCGTCGTCGTCGGTGTTTCCAGTCTCGATTCCGGTGCGTGTGCGTTGCGCTACTCGAAAAATCCGAGCAAAATGTCTGCCGATTGGGAGAGAAGGATGAAGACCTACTTTAATCGGATCGACTTCGACAAGGACGGAGCGATCACGCAGAAGGATTTCGAGGGAATGGCCGAGCGCTTCGTCGAGAGCGAGAAGCTGGACGCCGCCAGGGGCAAGGAACTCAAACACAAGCTGATCCAGGTGAGGGAATAGCCATCGCCTTCGAATCTCCAAGGTTGAAAGAGACGTTGATATCATCGGCATGATGATATATAGGGCGGCGGGGAAAAGCATACTTTCTTGAGATAATCAGTAACGACAAAACTCTGGTAGCATATATAAACGCCATCATCATCATCATCATCATCGACATCAACAAAAAAAACATCACTATCATCGTCATAAAACCGGAAATAATTATAATATCTCAACGAAGACATTGTCTTTCTTTTCTTCACCACTTCCACAAACATCAATATTCTCTGGCAGACTTTCATGAACGGTGCACCCAGTGTTTATTCTAGGCCCTTATTTTTTTGGAGGGGAAGGGGGCTTTCCCTCCCAAGTTTGAAAATCCCCCCCCCCAATTTATATATGTTGCATTGGGGAATGGAAATTTCCCCCCTAAAGTGTGACGAGAGGGTTTTTTATTTTGGAGAGGTTGGAAAGGGGAAAAGAGAAGGATATGACCATATAGAAGAGTATTTGAAAGAAAAGAAAGGACGTGATGACCTTTTTTTGCTCGTCAAGGATTTTGGGCAGACAAGCCTTCTCCCCCAAACATTTCAAACTCCCCCCCCTCCAATGTCAAGGGTGGCTAGAATAAACACTGGGTGCACCTTCATTCGAAATATATCATCATCATAACCATCATCATCATCATAATCATCATCATCATCATCATCATCGCTGCTTCATCGTTCTGATATCGAGATTTCAACCGCTGCAAATTATTCGTCGCCTTTCCTCTCTGTTTCAGAAAGTGAGTGAGTGAGTGAGTGAGTGAGTGTGTGTGTGTGAGAGAGAGAGAGAGAGAGAGAGAGAATGAAGTGCAGTTTCGTAATGAAACCAACGCAAGTCCTACGATCGCCGTAATACGTAAAATAAATTCCCTTCAAGCCAATAGTGCATCCGTCTGCTCTCACACTACAATTAGCGAGCGACAGTGGCACACATAGATCACACGACAAGGCAATATAGCATCTGCACATATCGCCGGTTACTTTGGCCTACTATTACGAAGCACATCGACTGAAAATGTTTGTCTATAGCACACGGTATTGCTATTAAATTCTTGCTTGACGTTTATCTTAGGCTAGCAATGGCCTACGCTGCCTAACTTTGGCGTTGTAAAGGAAACCTGACGACCTATAGTAGACCGATAGTTCAGTGCTGCTGCAGAGGTAGATTTACGATTGAACGTCGTTCCTGCCTCTATTCAGGCCTGTTCGAATATAAGCCGATTCGGCAAAATGCTTTTAACCGCATTTATTCTAAGCGTTACGTTCGCTTGACAAGAAGCATTTCATCGGTTACGCTGCTTTACCTCATGCCGATAAGAAGAAACAGTGAGCAAGAAGAACAGTCGCTGGTTGAACGGTGGAGGGAGGAGGCAACTTATGAAGTGCTAGAGAATTGATTCTGACATATTCCCATCGAAACACCTCAACAAATGATTGATCCAATCCAAATCTACTGCGTATGGAGACAATTAGTCGTCCTGTCCATTTGTACCTTTCAAAGGAAGTCAGAGTCGCTCACTTGTTCTCGTAAGCGTCAACTTTCTTTGAGCGCAGAGAAATCTGGGAAGTGATATGCAATTATGCATAGTGGCTGACAATCTCTTTAGTCGAATGCGAAAGATGGTTTTCACTGAATCTGCTGACTCTGTTCACTGAATCTGAATTTGCTTAGAATGGCAAAATTTCATTTTGCCATTTTAAGCAAAAAAGCAAATACTCATTGTCGCCAAAAACGGCATAAAGGTGTACAATTGCCACTCCTTGATTACATGCAAGTCTTGCAGTAACTATACCATAGCGACGTTGATGGTGACTACGATGATGACGACTACGGAGATAGTGATGATGATGATGATGATGATGATGACGACGACGACGATGATGATGATAGATGTGAGGTTTGTGCTTCTTTCGCTATGTATAGGTCTGGGAGAACTACCTAAAGGGAGTCGTCAGCGGCGGAACCCGGCTGACGGAGGGCGTGTTCGTCGAGGCGATGAGAAAGAAGCTGCACGACCAGAAGCTGAAGGACGTCCTGGCCGGACCGCTGCCGCTCTTCTTCAGCGCAGTCGACGCGAACGGCGACGGTTTCATCCAGCGCGACGAATTCTCCCTCTTCTTCCAGATCATCGGGCTCGACCCGAGCCTGGCTCCGTCCTCTTTCGACGCCATCGACACCAACCACGACGGCCAGCTCAGCAAGGAGGAGTTCATCGAAGCCGGCACGGAGTTCTTCACCACCCAGGACGAAAAGAGTCCCGCCAGAGTCTTCTGGGGCCCTCTGATCTGAAGAGAGAGAGAGAGAGAGAGAGAGAGAGAAAGGAAGTCGTCGTGCCTGTATATTGTGATTGTGTTATACTGTGTGGTGAATCCTGTTTCTCTGGCGTTCTCCTAATTTGATGCGAGGATGATCCAGGTGGTTTCCAATATTCCGATTTCTCCTCGTGTTCCAGATCACTTTCTATTTTCCTCCAGAATGCCACGGCAGTACTGCAGCAGTACTCCGCACGCAACAATCTGTATCAAGTACTCCAGAAAACAGCGCCGTATGTGTTTCAGTATACTGAACAAAGTATCCCCCAAATACTACAAAGATACTAGGTTTCGTATCGTGTTGACATTTCACCATTTCAAAACTGAAATCCGTAATTTTTGTTTTTTAAACGAACATCTAGAAGAATTTCCGGGAAAAGTTCTAAAAGACCTTCGACCTTAGCACGAAATTTCACAGCAGCGCCATCTGTCAGAGGCGAGAGAAGCGAGGCTAGTGAACGAGTGGTGATCCGTCAGTCAACGTCAGTGACATCGCATTTACTATAGAAATACATTGAAATAGTATGGTGCCCGTCGCCGCAGTGGCTAATCAAACCATAAGCCTACATCATCTGGTGATGCCGTGTGTTCGAGTTAAGAGATAACATTTCCGAAAGATGGTTTGTTCTGAGTCTTTCAGACTTATACTCGTACACCCACCCACAACACACGCACGCACGTGATAGATATGGCGTTTTAACTTTAACTAGTCTATAGCAGTGGCGGCTCAACAGGGGCTCCGAGGGGCCGTGCCCCCTATTGAATGCCTTGTCCCCCAATGGCCCCCATACTTTTTAGACATACTCTCTTCAGACAACTTGACAACGGTTACCATAATAACACTAGGCCTAAGTGGAAAATGGTGGAAAATGTGCTTCAACTTTCGGCTGTCTTTACCATGCATAGATATTTAGAGGATCAGTGGCGTCGCCAGGAATTTTTGGTTGGGGAGGGGCAAAAGGGGTCTGACGTGTCAGATTCCTTATCTACCCCCCTACACAAAAAACTTTCTCACCGGATTTGCGCTAATCTGGTAGGTGGTCTGGGGCAGGTTGGGGGGCAGTTGCCCCCATTTGCCCCCCGTGGCGACGCTAATGTAGAGGATAGGTGTAACTGAGGAATCGGGGTTGGGTGTGGGTGGGATAAGCCCAAGCATGGACGGGAGCCGCAGTAAAACCGTTATCAGCTGGATCAGATATTTCGCGAGGGAGCATTAGTGTCACAGTCGAACCATGATCTAAGAACAGCTGACCATGGTAGGCGATTTGAAAGGCTTTCAAATGTTATACATCAACATTATCAAAATTACCATAGGCGTTCAATCGTCAAGTGTCGAAGTTGCCACCACAGCGGCCCCCACTTGCCAAATCCTGGAACGGCCAGTGGTCTATAGGAGTTTCTCACTCGGAGTTCCAGTAGCCATATAAAAGTATTGCAAAATTGTAGGTGAATGGATTGTTCTTATAAAATCGATAAATTCAACATTGTCCTTTAAAATACGCGAAAGACGATTTGGGATTTTGAGATGGAAGTTACTCGACCTCCCCACTATTTTTGAAAACTAGTTCTACAAAAGACAGTGAAAAAACTCACAGCAGACAGCAGGCTGAGCCAAGTCAATGTAAGTCAGTGCATTCCACTTTCCATGGCCTGATACCAGTACTGTGATCCTGGCGCTGGTCTGGATGCCCGGCAGCTATTTGTAAGTCAATCAAGTTGTCAGGCGCTGTCGGATCGCATGTCTGTATACGCTTGACAGCATTTTCTGCTGACATGGTTGAAGCGCTCAAATTACGACAGCAGCAGCAGCAGCAGCAGCAGCAGCAGCAGCAGAGGTCCCGTTTTAATTGGCGTTCTTGGCTAGAGGCGCCCCCCCATTTAGATGCGGAAAATCAGGCGAACACAACAACCACTTACAGTGTATAACAGCAAAATCAACTTCCATGACATACTTCAACACTTGATTGAACGCCTACAGTAATGTTATAATGGCGAAGTATAACATTTCAAAAACCTTCTGTAGTCAAGTTAACTGCTAAAAGGAAAAGTCCCTGTCACCAGGAAGTAAATAATCAAGTAAGTAAGTAAGTAAGAATATTTAAAGTAATTTAGGAAGCGGAGCCAGCCTGTGTGAAGACCACTGTAATAGCTCTGCATTCAATAACCTAGTTTTCCCAGATAAGTTTTGAATCCGATTGATAATAATAATTCAGTAATAATTAGCAACAACAAGTTAACAACAACAACAACAACAATAAATAATAATAATAATAATAATAATAATAATAATAATAATAATAATAATAATAACAGGGTTTAGACTTTAGAGTGATTCATAGGATCTGCCCTGTGTGCGACCTAAGTAACTAAAACTTTCGAATTTATTTAGCGCTTGTGCTGTAATAGGCCTAGTACCATAGTAGATCTTATTCCCCAGATCACATATGCGCCAAGCCCCATCACCACCAGCAACACCAACACCATCTGGTCGTTAAGGCAACGCGCACTTACAATACAGTCTCATGAAATCACCAGCCTGACAACAGGACTGTTCTTCCAGATGTCGGTGACCCAGAACTCCCTCCTCCTCTGGGAGGTCATGACCTCACCGGTGGCGTAGGCGCCGATTGGTCGAAGGTTTCTCACAGTAGGGAAACCTGATACACTCAACGACAAACCCCAGTTGTAAGTACAGTAAGCCGAATACTGGAGTAGCCTACGTTCGAGAAAGCGTCATACGGACTTCCCAGCAAATTTGAGGTGAAACAATGTTTCACTTACAGGTTAACTTACGTGTAGTAATTATTAAGTTACTGAGTACAACTGGAGCAACGTTATGGCCAAAATTCTGTAGAAGTAGACGCGTAAGTAAGTAAGTAAACACTTTTCTATGTCGTTTCTCTTCGAATTCACTGGTAAATAGCCTACTGTTTACGATTCGGTTTTGTGGTTTAAAGATCGACATAAAAGCAAATGTTAATGTTATAAATATCTTCTTTCGAAATATAGGCCTACCTGCAATTGAGGAGTGGCTTACTATAGGCCTAACATAGGCTAATTGTGGTATCTGTATGGTGCCTGTTAGGATCTACAGTGAAACTTTTTTTATAGCGCACGAAGCGGGTCTGTAAAATTTAGTTACTAAGGAAGAGCAAAGCCATTCCAAGGAAATGGTCGAGTTCCTATGGTTGCTCAACGCCACTGGCGTAGTTAGGGTTCAAAAATAGGGGGGCACCTACTCCCACCAACTGCTACAATTTTTTCATCGGTTTTTTTGCACTAATCTCACGACCAATCTGGGCCAAACAGAGGGGTCGGCCGACACTCGGTTTCCCCTCGTAGCTTCACTAAAACTCGACGCTAGGGGGTGTGTGTGTATGTATGACTGTGCGTGTGTGTATTGCTTTGAACTAAAGAGGTTCTTTATGTTGCTTAGCGTCAAAAAAGAAGACGTTTCGTGAAAAAGATTTGACTTCGTTGCTAGAAAAGAGGACATGGACAGAAGAGGAATAGATAAGCCTGTCCTCCTGTTGTCTCTCTGTCTTTGTCTTTTCTCGACAGAAACACGTGAACACGAAGAAGATTTGAAAACCATCGAAGGTGCGTTTCGAAGTCGTTCGCTAAATTTTAAATATCGCAGTGAACTTTCAGAGGAATACAATGAAGGCAGGTCATTCCAAAAAGAGGGTTGAGTGACAATGCAGGGTTCCAAATGGGGGCGGAGAGGTTTTTCAGGCCTACTTTTTCTTTTCCAGATCTCACGATGTTCCTACAAACCCATTCGTCGGATCTGGAAATGTAGGTTTATAAAATTTAGGCAATTTTACAGCATAACGGTTTTACTGCTTGCAGCTAAAAGCACTATTTTTGCCTTAAGATAGATTGAAACTGCGGTATTTCGTGAACCGTGAGTTTGCTGCTACTGTCCTCATCGTTATCATCGCAATTTTTACTCTCTGTCTGTCTGTCTCTGTCTCTGTCTCTCTCTCTCCCTCTCCCCTGCAGGATGAAATTCTTCTCTTCGCACTCTCCCTCTCTCTCTATCTGATCTTCTCTCCTATACTTTCGACTTGTCAGCTTCCTTCTTCGCTGCTTCATGAGAGCAACGTCGTTCGAAATTGGCGAGTGGAGTGCAAGGCGGCCGGCGAGGTGGGGGAAGTTGCAATTATGAGGGTGAGAAAAGATGCCCTCCGGAATAAGTAGAAATTTCCATCAACAGAGAAATATGGAAATGGAGCAGAGGCAGCTAAGTAAAGATGCAGTCAGCAGACGTCTCGATAATCCAAGTACTGTTGTATAATGGCGGATACCAGTGAAGATAATTATACTAAACACCGGCGGATACCAATAGATCAAGCAGACAACGCGATAATTAGCGGAGAGACCGTTGGGCATATAGTCACGGACAGGTGATAAATTATGCATATCCACACACACACGCGCACACACACACACAAACACTGATGGCTCCATGTTTTTTTCACACCTAGCCTCAGGTGATGGTAAAATCTTAGGCGATGGCCTTGTAACTATAGTTATCTATCGGACTTCTGTCTTTTAATTAATTATGGTCAACCCATTTACGCTAAGCCAATGGTCAGGTTGGGCTGCTGAGAGCCTGAGACAGCAGTCGTCGGCATCTGGATCTTGTATCGATCTCCCCCCTCCTGCCATCATCAGCTAAACAGATGTCTAGCATAGCCTACGAAAAGTAAACAAACTCAGTGGCGTCAATCCCGTGACTCCGTGAGGGTCCTTGGGTCCGAACACTTACAAAATGTGATTGTGAGGGTCCATAAGGCATTGGACCCTTACAAAAATCTGAATAAACCTACATTGTACAGTTGTACGATTGTTTAATGAATTGTTTCGTTTGGTAGATATGAGATATAATCAGCAAATGGTGTTTTGGAACATTAATAAGTAATAAGAATTTTGCTAAAAGAGTACATGTAGTGCACATTCAACAATAGCACCAGTTATCGCTTGATTTTTAGTTATTAAAATTTATTAGTTCAACATACCGGAAGCGCATGTTGGCACAACAGGAGATGGACCCCACAACTTGTAATGCAGATTGACGCCACTGAACAGACTGCATGCAACTGTCCGTTGCTACTTTATTTTTGCCTCCGGGAAATCCATTGATCAATTAGAGAAACAAAATTGCCCTTTTCTGCCCGAAAACATTTACTGAATATTCGTTAATTCTTCTTCTTCTTCTTCTTCTTCTTCTTCTTCTTCTTCTTCTTCTTCTTCTTCTTCTTCTTCTTCTTCTTCTTCTTCTTCTTCTTCTTCTTCAGGTGCTCTGTCCAAAGACATGTTCCATACTCCAGCGTCGCCACTCCTCTCTATATCTTGAGCTTTTATCTTCAGGGCTGAATACTTGTTTAATCGTTAATTCACGGAATATTAGTTTTAATTTTCGTCTAGTTTCATCACTGCGAAACCGCTACAGCAAGGTGATCAAGATTTCGAGGATGGAAGATTTTGGGATGGGATAGGAAGGAATGGGATTCAGGATTCCAAAATATTTTTCGGAAAACACGCAGGCCTATAAATGTTATAGATAGCATAACTAAAAGACTAAAACTTAACCAGAATCTCTTTATTCATTCACAGAATCTCTTCATTCCATTCATCTCTTCACTCATTCAGTACCACTTCTTTGCACCTGTTTACCAGTTGTCGCTATTTCGAAAGACAGTGAGGATATCGGATATTTTCACCCCAAATAAAAATATTGTCGACCTTCAATGAAAGAACTCACAAACGTTCTAGCCTCCCGGTGTCTACCTAGACCATTGGGAAAGAGACCAACCCCGAATCTTTCTGGAAAAATATAGTAGTCAGTAGAACTTCGTTATAACAGGTCTGTAGATAGCAGGTCTGTATAATTTAGTACGTTAGGCCTATATCTGAGGCACGTTTTATCCAATACCATTCAATACAGTAGCTCATCACACGGGACCGAAGATTGCAGTGCTTTATAACCGAGTATACGTTATAACCGAGTCAGTTATAACGAAGTCAGTGGCGTAGCCAGGATTTCCGGAAGACGGGGGTTTGAAAAAAATTTCGTCGATAACCGCCAAGGGGGGTTTCACCCCAAAAATCGCCAAAATCGCCTAAAAAATAAACATTGCATGGAAATACATAAAAAATTTGTTTCGCCGTCCAAGGGGGGGGTTTAACCCCCAACTACCCCCGTGGCTACGCCACTGAACGAAGTTCTACCGTGTTCTTGATTATTGCGGTGACTGACATTCCTGTGTGTTCTTTTAGATGGTAAAAAGATCGACCTTCGTCTGCATTCGCCTCCACGTTATGTCTTGTTCAACGGGGACATCAAAGTTTCTTACAGTTTTCCGGAAGAAACGTTTCGACCGTTGCTCATCGAATTGCACATGGACGCCTCGGACTCCGTACGTCTGCCATCGTACCCTGTTACCCGGTCACGTGGTACGCTGGTGGTCAACTGTGACGTCATCGATAGACCGGGAAAGTACCGATTCCTTGTGCGCAATGGACCAGGAGGTACGGTGTTGACAGAAAGCGATCCTCTGCTGGTCACGTGGCCAAACGTAACTCTGACGCCGCCTCACGTGACCGTCGACGCGACAAGAGACGTCATCACCGTCGACGTCGATGTCGACGTCGAATTCGCGTGCGATGACGTCACGGCGGCAAAGTACACGCTCGAACTGGTATACTACGGAACGGACGCGCACACCGCAAGTATACCGTTGCGTGCGGTGTACACCAGCAGGCTGTACCGGATCTCTCGGCCTACACGGGTATCCTTTGCCGTGTCCTGCAATTCCACTTACGTTCCGCCGGGACTCTATCGGACTAGGATATCCGCCTCCAGCGATCCGCGAAATCCCATCCAGACCTCCGCCGCCGCCTGGATCAACCAGACGGGCACGGAGTACTCGCTGCAAAGTACCCAACCACTCGTCCCGTGCCTCGGCGACCATTTCCCCGTCAGCTACGTTCGACCCCCGTGCTTCGGGTCGACCCGGGACGTAATACGGATCTACCGGAAGCAGTACCGCGTACCGCGATTACCCGCCTCGCCGTACTCGCTCCGGTACGTCGGCGAGAGAAGAACGGGAGCGGAACACGAAGGAGAAGTACGATTCTCATGCGAAGTACTTGACGACGCTTCTGTAGATGAAGAAATCTGCATCAAGTACACTAGTATCTCACCAGAGGGAGTTGTCTCTGATAAACATTCGATATGCTTCAAAGCAGATGGCCGTCCCATTGGTATGTATTGATTTGACTGAAGCCATGTGACTGCTATATATATATATATATATATATATATATATATATATATATATATATATACCTAATATCGATCTTTTTAGGATTGCTTTAACAGTCATAAATTAACTTGGTACTGAGTCTCTACATATAAAGTGCAATTTGGGTTGCTTTGCAATTCTATAGATACAACATTTGTCATGATTAAATGAAAGCACCAAAACAAGCAGAACAAACTTCTAGAAACTAGAAAATGGGGTACTTATTAATAAAATCATGGACACCCAAAGAAAGAAGTTATCGCAGAGAATTAGATTTGATTTGTACGGCGTATGTGTGCATAATATACAGTACACACTGTGAGTCAATAAATCCCGACCATTTTTATTTTGACTATAACTTTGTTAAATTCTGACCAACCTTGATGAAACTCGGTAGAAACGTAGGTGAGAGAATACCCAGCACACCTATAGTTTAGTAGTATCAGGTTGTTCGCAACAGGTTTCGTATGCAGCAACTGTGTGTAACGACACAAAACACAACGTAATCATCCGTTTGCATGGTATAAACTTGGCAGCGGTGCATGACCGGTGACAAATGTACACAGGTGGAAGAAGCATAGTGAGAGGATGGCAGGAAGCATCTCCTGCAGCAACACGTCACGCGGTATCAAACGTCGCTCACCTTGATATCCGGGCAAAACGAAGGTGAGACTGATGCAGCCCAGTTTGGATACAGCAATGGAAACATGCATTGCTGACTTTCTGAACGTTGGACGTGTGCGAATCAGTCTCCCTTAATCTGTAATATCACGTTTCTTGACTGCAATCGGAGAGCAAATCAGGCCATTCTGTAGGAGTGTAGGTTAACCGACGGTGCCACTGTGAAGAATTCTGTTCGGCGAATTATAATTAATTAATGACGACGGTCTGAATTTAGTGCCAGAAGAAGTGCAGTGCAAACGAATAATTACGTACGAATAATTATTATGTTGCGCTTTGTTTCGTGACATCCTCTTCCTACAGATAAAACATGTTGCCAACAGGCTGAACATAGGCATGTCGGGAGTTCTTTCAGCTATATTTCTACCGAGTTTCATCAAGATTAGTCAAATTTGATAAAGTTATAGCTAAAATAAAAATGGTGCGAGATTTATTGGCTCGCATGGTAAACATGTACAGTAGAACTTCGTTATAACGAACTCGACTATGGCGTATACTCGGTTATAACGTACCGCAATACAGTATAGTATACGGTTCCGTGTGATGCGCTGCCGTTTTGGATGGTATTGGGTATGACTTATCTCTGATATAACGCAATAAATTTACAGACACGCCGAGTACGTTATAACGAAGTTCTACTGTATTGCTTCTGCAGTTGACGCATCGTGGGCTCTTTGGTCGCAGTGGAGTCAGTGCAGCGCCTCTTGCGGTCACGAGGGAAACCAGATGCGCTATCGTTTCTGCAGACAGCCGCTGCCTGCGGCCATCGGCGGCAAATTCTGCGAAGGTCCATTGATCGACTGGAAATCCTGCAGCGACAGCAGCAGCAGCAGATTTCACTGCTCAGGTATAAAACTGTCGTTTACTTCTTTCCAAAGGAAACATTATTCTGCCAACCATACTTATTAAATGCGCCAACCGTGGGAACAAGTGTGAGAATAAACGTAGACTTCTCTCTCTCTCTCCGTCTCTCTCTCTGTCTCTCTCTGTCTCTCTCTGTCTCTCTCTGTCTCTCTCTGTCTCTCTGTCTCTCTCTGTCTCTCTCTGTCTCTCTCTGTCTCTCTCTCTGTCTCTGTCTCTCTCTCTGTCCCTCTCTCTGTCTCTCTCTCAACTGGAGCTGGGCTCAACCCCCTCCCCGTTAAATGCGAAAATAACTCACACTTGCCCCAAATTTCAACCCAGATTTTCTCCATGAGTCCATGACCTACGAATCTTATAATTTACTACATTACAGCATAGGCGCAAACTTCTATTAGGCCGCTAGGATCGAGCCAGTCCCCACTTTTGAGAGGCTAGCCTAGGCAATGCGAAAGGCATAGGGTTGGTCCTCCACTTTTTCATCCAAGTTTACGCCTACACGTTCCAGTTATTTTACCGCAAACCCGGCTACCAGGCAGAGCGTGATATCCGTTTATTCGTTGTATCCAACTACGTGTTATGGAAGTATTACTGTATTGAAAATGTGCTGAAATTTCTATTGTTATACAGATACATTGTTCGAAGCGATTTTCGTGCACAGTTCTGCGGTCAATCAGTCGTGCAATCAATGCGTTTGTCGGTTGATTGCGTCACGTGACCATGCGATCGCCTTCCTCTCCCCCGCCAACTGCACTATGCCCGTCGTCAGGCGCTGGTTCGTCGAGTCCGATGACGTTAGCGATGACGTAATCAGACTGAACTTTAACGTCACGAAGGCGCTTCGGGTCGGATCTTCGAGGTCAGAGTTGAAAGTTCGCGACGGAACGACCTCGACCTCTGACCTACTCTTGCATTTTTCGTCGTCGGATGATGATGATGATGATGATGACGACGATCAGTATTCACAGAAATTGCATAATCGAAGGACGGAAGTCATGAGTGCAATAAGCAGCGGAAATAAAGTGCTAATCGAATTGCAGTTTTCCGCAAGAGAAAATAGCAGAGAAAATAGCAGAGAAAATAGCAGAGAAAATAGACCCGATATACAATTCAGCTTGGAATTTTTCTCAGGTGAGCCGCGCGCCATTCTGTTAACTTACTATAATATTTAGAATTACGGTGTACAGGTATCAACATTGGTCACACATGCGAATTACACTAAAGAAATAAAAATGGTCTCAACAGTATCAGCAGCACGCTACAACCAATATAAAGCTCTGTAAAGACAAATTAATAACTTTTCGCTGTCTGTATAGTGCGATGTCAATCTTGATTTCTATTAACTGCCCAACAAGAATTTAGCACAGGCCTCCTATACAGTACTTACTGGTATAGCATTGAGCGAGATTGAAAGCATACAAAGGTTACAAACTAATTGATATTAAAGAGTTACCGGCATGGTCTTCAAAGCATAATGCCTATGGACCTGTCTTATTTATTTAGAGGCCTAATGGCATTTATTGTTTAACACTTACGATGTCAGGGTCTAAACTTAACAAAACAACCTAAAACCTGTCTATCGTGTTTTAAAGAAGAGAAACCAAAGAAACTGCCGCCCTTCGGACGAAATCTGAATGTAAACGGATTCAAAACCGAAGAGACGGCATCGTCTCTTCTAAATGACGTCATCAGCTACGTCGGTATCTGTGCCTGCTTCCTCTTCCTATTGTGCATCGTTGTTTTCGTGCGGCGCCATCTATCGCGTGAAGGCAAAACCGTTGAGAGTGTCGCCATCGACGCTTCCGTTGTCGACGACGCCATCTGGAGTTCAAAATGCGAAGCTAGAAGACCGGTCTGTGGCGAAAATCGGCGAGAAATTACGTCATCGGAGACATATTCGGACGCCTGTCTTAGAAACGTCTCCGGTCTGAAGAGCCAACGCCAGGCACACGATAATGTCCACGGAAGTTCTAGATCTCGACTGAAAATCGATTTGCCGCCTTTTTCTATGAAATTTCCCTATCATGAAGAAGTCTGACATAGCCAGCCTACGGTTTTTTATCTCAACGCGGTGGCGGTTCCACGTGGGGGGATGAGTGGGGATTCATCCCCGCCTGACTTTTTCTGCTTTTGAAATCTATTTTTGTGTAAAAGTCTAGTAAAACTACGGGGAAAACTGCAGATGACCTTTTTTGCTTGTCAACCTATTTTTCGGTAAAAGTGTAGTAAAATTATGGATAAAATTCCCCTTTGTCAGCATTTTCGGCAAAGTTTATTGATTTTTTCCTTCTACTTTCATCCCCCACCAACTTCCTATGTATTCATTCATCCCCCACCAAGAAATCCTGGAACCGCCACTGTTTCTACGCCTAATTATTCTGACTGTTGTTAGGTCTCAAATGACCCACAATGAAATTTAGTTCTTTTGAAGAACTGTTGGCCCACAATTTCGTATCTTCTCTTAAAGTTATTAGGTCCATTGGCCATGAGCGTCCGCAGAAATTTTTCCAGAGGGTTCAAAACAGGATCTTGAGACGAAATAAGTGAAAAAAATTTCCAGGGGTGGGGTGCAAAACAAGGGTTTGTGACGAAAGAAACAAGTAATTTCACTTTTTTCATAACTCCACAATTTTTCCAGGGGTTGCAATTTCACCCCCTTGCACCACCCTCCGGACGCCCATGCCATTGGCCTAGACAGTAGCAGACACACAGGGTGGAGACACGGGGACCCTATTCTGGTTGGGACCGGTCGTGAGATTTGTGCAAAACCGTTGAGAATTTTTTATTGTGGGGAAGGGGATGAAGAACTCCTTGACGAGCTATTTCGCTCGCCTGAAACATTATCACCGAAATGTCGATGTGACCCTCCCATATTCCGGAATCCCGGTTAGCCTACGCCGTTCATTTTGCCAACAGATAGGCCATGTTGATGGCCGAACTAAGCTACATTCAGTGATGTGCGTTGTTAAGCTAAGGCCTTGTTATGGTCCATATAGACGGCGATCATGGGGGTGTCAGGACAACCAAGGTTTGAGCCAAGAGGTGTCCTATAGCTGTTGGACACCCCTTTCCCACATAATCGCTGCAAGTTTAGTAGCTTATCTGCAAGAGTTGCATCAAGCTTGGCTGTTAGCGGCAAAGTCTGTGTCAGTCAATCCAAATGGACACAGAGGAACAATGTCCCAATTCGAAAAGCTACGGTATGTACTTATGGACCATAGACTTCCAACTTCTAAATAGATAGATTTACAAGTAGAGAAATATCAGTCCATTACAAAGGACACTAGTTTTTAAAATTTAGATTTGTGGCTTTTCAAGTTAAAACGCGAGGCCCTCGCCCCCACTTCCCACCCCCACCCCGCGGGGACTCATGAAGATATAATAAGTCGAACGAGGGATCACCAGCGTCTTAAGATATCAAGCTATCTGGTCCATTGTATGACAGGTTTTATAGAAAAAAAATCACGTAGCCTATAGGCCCCTATTTGCTGTAATTCGCGGCGTGACATAGCCAATGGAAGACCTATTGCACAGTGGGTGAATAGATATAGAGAACGTTCAGCGAATTAAAGAAATTCTCATGCAAAAATCACCGTTTGGCTTGTCCCCATCTTCATTACTTCAAAACTGCGCTAGAACGATCAATAATGGCCGGCTCAATTTCGATCTACAGCGCTCGAAATAGGGCACGTCGCAGCCATATCAAACTACAGGGTGGCGCAAAAGACCGGACCAGTGTTTAATCTAGACTCCTGGACTCCGGAGGGGAAACTCAAAAAGCCGGGGGGAACTGACAAAGCCGGGGCGAATTCTGCTAGAGGCCGCTGTTAGTCCATGCAGTATTCCAAAATTTCCGGGGGGAATTTGAAATTTCCGGGGGGAGGGCGATTTTACTCCGGAAACGGCCTAGATTAAACACTGAACCGGACTATTCACATTTAGGTCTGACATTTAATATAACATTGAACGAACTGTCTATGAGCATTATGTTTTAAATACCATATCGATCTCTTTTACAGCGCTTGAAAAAAGGGCACCTCCCAGCCATATCAAACTACACACACGCGTCAACCACTGTGCGAGAACGAGGGACTTTAAAAATGAAGTCCTTTCCTGCCGAATAGGCCCAGTGACGCAGCCAATGGATGTTTGGGGTTAAAACCCCCCTTGGCTGCCGAAAAATATTTTTAATGAGTTTCTATGCATTTTTAATGTGGGAGGTAAAAATAGAAATGAGTGTGTGTGTGTGTGTGTGTGTGTGTGTGTGTGTGTGAAGTTTGCCTAGCAGATAACTCAACCTCAGATGCAAATGTTTCTGGCAAAGTTTTCACGTTAATTCTTGCGTTTGGAATTCGGTTACCTTCGTATACGGTATATCGAAACCTTTTTTGCCTCGGGTACTGACAACAGTGACAAGTAGGCCTATACAGGTATGCCGGCATGGCATGCAGCGGTAGCCTATGCTAAATATGACTGGCGTAAATTTAGATGAAAAAAAATGGATGGTCAAAAGGGGTTGTCCGTTAATTACGCCAACAAATTAGGGGAGGGGTTTGAAGAGTTTAACAGTTGTTGACAGAGGGAGGTCAAGAGAAGTTGACGTCAACAATTTCACTTTTTTAGAAGTAATCAAAAATAGGACATTTCGGGGACTACTATTTATTACAACGGAAAAAACCTGACGGAAAAAACCCGACAAGCAAAAAACCAAATGGTCATCCCCACATTTTGACACTTGATGAGCAAAAGCGCCAACTATAATAACTTTTTAGAGGGAACCCTCATTGATCTTGAGGAGAGGGGATTAAAAGTTTTTGACATAATTATAATTTATAGGGGTTCACTGAAAGTTTGACAGTTGTTGACAAGGAGAGGGGTCACAAAATTGCCCAAAAATTGACGAAATTAATGGACAGCCCCAAATTTTAAACCTTCTCCATTCCCTATGGTGGCCTCTCAAAAAATGGGAGGGCTCGAACCTAGAGGCCTAATCGAAGTTTACGGCCTACGCCTATATGCTAAACGTGCAACATCACAGAGCAAATAAATTACTCCGGATTTAACGAATATTATTAAAATATATATTTAAAATAAGAAGATGTGCTTTTATTTATTGTGTATAGTAACCAGACTGTCTGAAACATGATAAAACATTGAAATTTCTAGTTCTATTATTCGCAATTGAACTCTACTATTATCTACGGGTTTTCGAACGATCTTCTGGTTTTTCAGTGGACGACACTAATTACTGCGATCACGCGATGACAGCAACTAGGATAACGACCACAGGTGAGCCAATTAGTTTCACCTTTGATTGCTAATGGTAAGTTGTTGGAAAATCGTTTTGCTGTCATTTTAAGCGCTCGTTCGCGAATAAATTCCGGCGTTCTCGCGAAAAGAAACCATTTCGCGCAAATCGCGTTTATTTAGATTGCATTTGTGTTGACAAGCCCCGAAAATGTGATGAAAACCATGTACGAAGGTTACGATTACTAGACCCTCGAATTCTAACCCTTTAAAAAAGCTTCTGCGATTCGCACAGTAGCTAATGACACGTGACAGGCGTCACTAGATGACTACTACTAAGAGTACGAATTACCTTGCTAATAATAGTAATAAGATGGTTTTCACACAGGCCTACTTAGCTTCCTGTTAAACCACTTTAAACCACATTATTATAACAGCTTGATGAAATGTCAGGCAATTGTTTTTGCCACGCCCACAAGTTAGCATGTTTACACGGCGTCACTTGATGTGACAGTAATGCTGTGTGAACGATAATATCATGTGTATTGTTTACTTTTAGAATACTGACTTGGAGTTTGGTTTGTCGTTTGACGAGTGGGGACAGTGAAAAAAGTTAAGATTGGAACTTCACTTTTAGGAATGTTTCAATAGCAGGTTGTCTTCAGAATGTCTTCGCATGCAAGTCCTGAGCCGGCGAATCAGAACCCGACTGCAAACAACTCGACTCCGCTGTCGAGTTTCCGGCGCGGAATCCTCTCGCGTATATCCAGCCGTTCGAAGTCGTCTCCTCAGCAGAAGTCAAACGTCGAGAGAGAAAATTCAGTTAATAAGAACGCTTGCGAGACACGTTCAGATCTTCACGTCTTTCAGTCACACTGGCAAGACGTTCGCACGGTCATCTCTTTGCCAAACAACGTCACTCCGCACAGCACGTTGGGTCATCAGGGATCATCGTCAAACGATGACTGTCTGCTGGTCATTAATCGAACGTCAGAAATGGTCAAAATTTTGACCAGAAAGGGAGATCCTAGCGATCCGGCTCTGCCAGCATTTGAATGCGACTCTAGAATCCTGGATTACTTCTACAGCGAGGATGTATTAGACAGATTGCTCTGCTGGGCCGCGAGTCACCCAGAGCTCGAGGAGCAGATGAACAACCATCTTCTCGGCGTGTTTAGTTCGATTTTGAGCCTGAGGTCATGTCAGATTTTCATCGATCGGCATATACTGAGACCGCTTTTTAGACTGATATTAAATTGTGCGTCAATCGACAAGAAAAAACTGTATGAGGACCGACTGGCCGAGGTTTTCAACCATTTCTGCTTTGGGGTTTCACAGTACTCCGAAGTTATAGAGGTTCTTTTCAGCGATAATTACATCAACCTGGATTCGGGAGGCCATACGCTGATATCCGTCTTGCTGTGTTTTATTCACTGGGATGGAACAGTTGGTGAGCAGGCACGTGACATGCTCAAGATTACGATATGTTTTGCATCCAATCACACGGAAGTTGCATTGTGCTTTCTGTCCAAATCGAACTTCTGTCCAGTAAGAATGTTTGCTTCTTTGTTTTGTTAATATCTTTACAGACATATGACAATTTATGACCAAAAGAACTAAGATACGTTGCAAAATTTCTTATGTTAGCTGTGAGAGCCAATCACAATTGTGATTGTGTGTTTTTTAGAATTGAGATTCATCATAGGCTGTCCTTGACTTGCTGAGTAACCTATCAAGAGGGATTTAATAAATTCGGATCTGTATTGCCAAAATCTTGCTCAGTCGAGCTATATTTCTTGTCAAATTTAGCTGTTTGTCTCTTGATTTTGCATCACTTTTACCTACAATGTTTCAGCTTAATTTTATAGTTTTTGATGTTGTTAATTAAGTAAGTCCTCCTGTTTAATGTAATCAACAGAATACATTAGTCTTGGAAGTTTGTTGTAGATGCATTAGGCATTAGGTGAAAACAGTTAACGTCAGATATTAAATGGGCGGCTTCCTTGATTGGCCTACTTCAACAAGGCAATTCTTCACCCAGTTTTGAGTTGATTTTATGCATTCAGGTTGATTTGATGCTTCACTTATTCTGTATTCAAAAACTTGCAACTAAATTGCATGCTGGAACTTTGAAGTGCAGGCCCTCAACTTTTGGTCCTCTGAACAATAATTTATTCTGAATCAACATGAATTCTGATTAGAGGATCAACAGTGGGTGGCCAGCCAGAAAGCTTGCTGTGTTGGTTTTTTCTTATTTCAGATTTGAAAGGCTGTCGCTGACAGTTTAGCTTATTACAGGTGGTTTTATTATGCTGATTGCTTCGAGTGTGAAATGTATGTCGTGACTGTTTTTTTATGCTGCTCTTTATGATTTTTTTTCACTGAACCTGATGAAGTGGATTTAGAAGCTGTTTTTTTTCACATGTTCAGATTTTAGCGACGGGGTTGACTGCCCTCTATTCTTCCTTGCCCCGAACCCTAACTTACACCTCCGATGACTGGAGTGGGATTTCTGAAGAAGACATCAATGATAGCCCTGATCTGCAGAGATTTTTGACTTCCCTGAAATTTTGTGATGACATTGTCAAGGTATTTTTCAAAAACTCTTTCTATCACAGTTTAGTTTAATTGGGTCATAGAGGCTTAGATTGAACAAAATAAAGTTGGATTGTTTCCAAATATTGGATCAAAACAATCAATCCACTTTATGCTGCTTGGCTCAATGCTCTTGGCTTCATTTCATAGCAATTCTGATTTTAATTGAAATGCTGCTTATGTTCAGGACATTGTAATATCATGCTTAATTCTGGATTCAACCTGATTTTTATAGATACATATGTATCAGTTTATACCTTTGAGCATTAGAATTGACATTATAACACAGTATGTATTTGTTATTATTATTATTATTATTATTATTATTATTATTATTATTAGTAGTAGTAGTAGTAGTAGTAGTAGTAGTAGTAGTAGTAGTAGCAGTAGCAGTAGCAGTAGCAGTAGCAACAACAGTAGTAGTTTTACTACCATTACTACTACTAGTACTGCTGCTACTACTACTACTACTTCTACTATTACTTAGATGTCTTGAATGTGGCTTCAATTGGATTTGATAACTTTTTAAAATTCTTATTTGTGAAGTTGTTGTAAGTGTGTTCAAAACCGGCATTATGCCTTCGGATTGTAAGGATGTTTTCAGCTTTTCGCTAATGACTCTGTATTAAATATCAGAATTAAGCATATTTATTTTTATAAGTATTATTATTATTATTACTTTTAGATTTTGCTTCATCCAGTCCAGCAGCAGTTGCTTGACTTCATTTACAATGGATTTCTTGTTCCTGTTATCGCCCCTGGTCTTCATCAAGTATGTTTGTTCTGACTTTACTTGTGAGTTAAGAACGACTCGGCTTACTTACTTCCTTTGCACTTGAACTCATTTTAGACATTTTAGAAACTCCATCTTTGCCACTTTAAACTTCTTAAGTGAGGCTACAAAGTGTGTTTTTAATGTCTAAAGGCCAACAAAACACCATAAATGTTAAAAAAAGAGAAGGTAATATTTCAGAATTGTGACTGTTCTGAGACCTAATTAGTTCATTTAATGATGTTCTGATTAGCATGTTAAGATCAATATCTGCAGGGATATCTGCAGGGATATCTGAACACTTGTGCTATATGCCTTTATACTGTTTATCTGAGAGTGGGGAGATGCAGGCAGAAAAGTTGGGGAAAATTTAAACGGCCATTTCAAAAGTCATCACATAATGAAATAAAATTGAATTATGGCATACAAATCTGAATAATTCATACTATTTCACAAATGCAAGAAATAGATTTTGAGTATTATTTCAGGTCCAAAGTAAACTGCAACTGCACAGAATTTTTTATAGCTGACAATCTTTTTAATTGAATTTATTATGTAATATCACTTTCTCTGCTGGATATTTAGCTACAGTATTTAGTAGCTAAGTACATGTTTGAATGTTGTGCATGGAAAATATGTATGCGGTAGAAATACAGCACCAAGGTTAGACCATTTTCAGTTAGTTTGGCATTTGGCATTCCACTTCAGAGGTGACTGAGATACTCAGTTACAGTAAACTTGTGCGTTTTTGCTGATTTTGAAGGTTTCGCATCTTCTGCCTCCTTCTTTGTGCAATTTTACTTGGCTGGGGGTCAGTTGTCATTTTTGTTTGTTGCTGTAGTGTGGGATGCAGTTGTTGAAATAGTTGTTTCTTTATTACTTGTTGTTTGTATTCACATGCTAATGCTTGTGCTGGCAAATTACTTTAAGTCTTTACTGATTAGTGCTTGGCTTTTTTATGTTCTGGCCATGTCTGTTTGCAAAGTATTTTAATTCTGTTAATGTGAATTCTTTTGAGTGTCTGTGTTTTAATATCCAAATGTTTCAACTATCTACATTAGTAATTTTTTTTGGTTTCTACTTACCTGTTATTTTACAGGTTTCGTAAGAGATTGTGACATTTGTGGTTTTGCCATTTAACATGAGCGCTATGGCTGTGTTTAGCATGATTTCTATACATTTATTTTATAATGTATAGAAATGTAATGTAATGCATCACACAGTTCATTTTAATGTGGAATATTGTTACTTTTATGAATTTCAACTTCTATAGAAAGCAGGAAGTCCAACCTTATTGTATAAGATAGATTTGACACTGCAATCAATGATGTAGTTGAAGCAGAGTATTAAATACAGTTGGGTCAATTTAAGCGCATACCAGATAGGTGCATACCGGTAGTCCACATAAGTTTAATATGTGTAACATCACCTTTCTAAGGGTTGGTCCAAGTAGCCAGTCAGTCTGGTGATTATGCATTCAAGTGGGCTTGACTGTATCTTGTATTCAGTAGTAGTGGGTACATTAATGTATTCAACTTGAACATATTTCCATTCCCTTTATTAGATTAAGTATTCATTTTCTTGTCTGATTTGTGCATTTGATTTTTTAGCAGTATCTTTTATAGGCAGCAGCATTGTTTTTGCTAAAGTTTTATTTGCAGTCTGTGACCCATAATTAATCAGAAAGATTTGACTCAAATGGATCATTTTGATTTAAGAAAAAAATTATTGTTTAGAGGGTCATAGTTTGTTGATGTCTCTGCCCATCACTTAATCTTTGCCTTCACTAAGTTCACTTTTCTAGATCAGTGCAATACATTCACGCAGTTTGTCTGATCACAGAGCAATTTATAAAGAGATCTTTGTATATTTCAACACATAAATTAACTGTATGTTATTAGATAGTAGAGTATTTAATGAAATTATTATTATAAGCACTCAAAATTTATCTTATCTCGGAGATGATATTCTCCTATGAATATGTTTCAAAACACTTTCCATGCATGGCTGCTGTGTCTATTTATTGGTGATAAAGTTCATTTGATATGCTGCTAAGTAGTTATGGTGCTGTGAAAATGATTAGGTTAAATTCTGTTGTGCGTTTTCAGTGTTTTGAATTAACGTCAGGTTTTTAGATGCCAGATGTATTACATCTCTCTGAGGGCATATTTTGGAATGGAGTTTGCATTTTGGAGGCACAGATGGATATTGCATATGCTGAAAGTTTTTTTTCATATTGTTTGTACTTTTCTGTCAATTGTTTTAGAAACTATACAAATTATATTGTCTGAAGTTTTATTTACATGCTGTAGATAAATTTGGCAATTGTTTTCTTACTGATGAATGGCTTCATCTGCTTTTAAGGTATTCCTTGTTGGGTCCTTCAGTTGATTTGCTTGTTTTTTTCCACATGTTGTGCTGTAGGGAAGCAGTGGAGTCGAGGAGGTGATAGCCACAACCTCATATTTGAACCTGTTCATAAACAAAATTACCGAACCTCTGTTGCTCCAGATCTTTCTCAAGTTCATCCTTCAGGTCAAGGTCGATGAGTTCAGCATCCTTGACATACTTATCCGGCGAATCGCCAATCCTCACACAAAGGTGAAAACATATTTCATCATGCATTCGATTGACGATGCAGTCTGTCCATAGAATTTCATTTGGCGAATAAGAAATCTCACATCCATTGGTATTTAGCCAGTGAAACCCTAGGTACACACTGTGCCTGAGCATCTGCAACATTGGTTTTATGACTCAAAATTTAGTTCCCCTTTAACTGGAACTGGCCAGCATCATATATTGCCAATGACTGACGATACCCACTGCATCAATACAATGGTGCTATAGAAGTTCTTGTTCTTTATTTGACCTGGGCTGTGTGTGATCCAGTTGTTTGTTATTTGTGGTTCTTTGTAGTTGTGCATCATTTCACTGGTCCTCTTCAAGACCCTTGTCCAGCTGAACTGCGAAGATGTCATGTATCATCTTGTCTTCAAGTAGGTCTGCTGCAATGTGCATTGCCATTGTAATGTATTGTAATGTAGAAAGATTTCATTGCTGCTGCTGTTACTGCTGCTGCAGCGTGTGCTGCTGGCATACATATTTACTTTTTACTGGATGTTGTTTTGCAGAAATTTAGAACAATTGATACACATGCAGAAAGGTTGAACCACCTACTTTATGGTTCCTCAAAAACTGGACAGGAGGATAAATCCTAGAAAAGTTCATATATTCCAAATTTTAAAGTAAAATATGTGCCTAATTTCATGGCATTTAGGGGAAGATGGAGATGTGGAAGAATGGAGATGTGGAAAAGTGGAATTGAACCTTAAAGCAGGTTTAATCCACCAGATGTTGTTTTAATGTATTGGCAAACACACACACGCACATGCGTGCACACACTCCTACTTAACTGTTGATCTTAACTGTGACTCTAAAGATTGATAGTGATTAGGCTATGAATGAAGATATTCAAAATAATGTGGTGGTGGTGGAGGTGGTGGTGGTGGTGATAAAGACTAATAATTAATAGTAATGGAATAATACGAGTAATCAGGTATAGTAACAGTTACAGAAAGTTCTGGCCTCATAATGCATGTCTTGTGGCTATTAATGAGCAGTGAAAGGAACTTTTGCATGATTAGCAACTGCATCACAGAATTTGTCTGAAGTTTGACTAAGTTCTATGCTTCACTTGATATTGTTTTCCTCTGTAGGTACTTGATCCCTTGTACTCATGTGATGATCAGCCAGCAACGATCGATAGAGAGTATCGATCTCTACTGCAACAATGCAGAGAAAATCCTCGCGCTTGTACCTTCCTGCTGTGACATTAGCAGTGCAAGGAGTGATAACCATACTAGGTTCGGTGAATTCATTTTGTGTTAGGTACTTACTGATTAATGAAATTAAATAACAAAGTTTAGAGTGGTTCAGTATGGTCTGCCCTGTATGTGTAGTTTCTAAAGTCTAAACTCGGGCTTTTGTTTATGGAATTACATTTCAAAAATATTTTATTGACAATTATGTGAATTTTACATACTATGCTATTTAGATTTAGTGTTTTAGTTGATATGTTCAATTTAATTAATATTGGCATTAATTGGTTATAAATCTTTGTTTTTCATTTCAGTACAATAGTGGCGCTCTGTGATAATGTTTCTGCGCCTCGTGAAGATGCACTCTCTCCCCTCGAGAGGTCAAAATGGTGGCAATCAATTCGCAGGAAGAAAACTCCTTTGGCGACTAGGTAAAATATTCACTCGTGTTAATGCTTATTAGACTACAGTATATGCAGTATGTTTACTAATGTTTTTATCTATGTGATAAACATCTGAACAATCTCACCAGAACTCTAACAGTGTAGATGCTAAAACTGTGTGTGTTTCTAGCCTCTGTGTAACTGGAATTGCATACACAAGGTTATTTTGCAACAATTTATCATTTCATCTTCATTTTATGCCATTTTTTATTAAATAAATTTGTTTTTGCAAGTGACCTTAACTTGAATGCTTTCAGTATGTCAAGTCTTTCTTTGGCAATTGCTGAGTTTATTTCTGTTCAATACACATTTCTGCTACTAAATGGTTTTCATAATGTTTCATAAGGTATGAAATTGTTTTCATTTTGAAATTTATGTACAGACATAGCTAATTTTTAAGTGTCATCTATGCTTTCAACACTGTGTTAACTGCATTTACACTTGTAGACATTCTGTTGGCAATATCAAGTCATCTATTGAGCCATTGGATGATTCCTTTGAATCCAGTTACTTCGAATACCTGCATTTAGCAAGAAGGTCCATAGATCTTTGCAGGAATGCTTGCAAACATTGGTCAAGATCGTATACTCAGCAAAGTACCGGTACTGATCAGTTAGCAACTGTTGAGCCTTCGAAAGCCAGTTCTGCTGCACTTCGTTCCGTGAATTTAGACGCGGACCTTCAAGACTCCAAGGGACTCCATGGTGGTGGTGGTGGTGGTGGTGGTGGTGGTGGTGGTGGCAGTGGCATCACCAGGGACTTGTGTTTGCCAAATTTGAATGCGATGACGGAAGCTGGATTGAAGAAAAGCAGCGAGTCCACAGATGTAAGGAGGAATGATCATTCTCAGATTTCAGTCAATTTGCCTGACCTCCCCGGTTTGACTTTCCATCGAGGACAGAACACTTTGTCATCTTCGCCGAGCTCAGCTGTTTTCAGTGCTAGTCTTGTGGATGATATTTCGTTGTTTTTATCGCATTTGGATGCAATGTCGTTGCCTGAAGAACCAGGCGAAAGCTTTCAGGACATTGGCTCAACCACATCATGCAAAGACGGATCGAAACCTGCTGACGAAGAAATGAATGATGTCAGAACAACAAACATGTCTTGCAGTGCACTGGTTCCTGCAGCTAAATACAAAGAGGAAGCTTTGCACTCAAATTTTATTGATGCTGCAAGAACTGGACCTCTGACCAATGTTGTTGCTTCAGGTCATGCAAAAAAATGTGAAGAGTTTGAGAAATGGAAATTCGTAGATGCAACCAATCAAGAGAACTCGATCAGACCGACGAGCCTTAACCTTGATGCTTTTGACTCTGATGTCCCAACTTCATTAAGTCCTTCACCATCAGTGTCATTCAAAAACTTTTCAGTTTCTCCAACAATCGGTAAGAATTTGTTTAATCATTTCTTTCTTTCATTTGGTCAGTTTTTCGGCTGTAGAAAATCGTTTATGGGTGAAATAAAGTTAATTTATGATTCTTGATGGAGTAGTTCTTCTGACTTGCAGGGTGTTTTTGCTAATTTGGCCCTGAGGAATTTCCTGCATTTGTTTTCTAGGGCCATTCTTGAAAACCCTGCTCCAGAGGCTTGAATTAATGAAGCAGAATACCTTCTATGTGAATTTACACTTGACTGAATTGATTGCAAGGCTTGCCTGTTACCCTCAGCCACTCCTGACATCTGTTCTTCTAAGTCAAACCATCATCTTCCAGCCTTCAGTCAAGTCACTTGCTCAGGTAACTACATGGTCATTTGCATGCGTGGGATTTGAATTTATTTGATTAGTGTTAGATGTTTAAAAAATAAAATTTAAAGGAAGAAATTAATGAATGTTTGACCAAATGTTTATGAAATCCTAATGTACTTGCAGCAATGCTCTTTCCTAATTGATTTTGTGGCATTATTTATGGATTAATGTATTATTATTAGAGAGTTAACAGTGTTGGTTACAAGTTCTCCATATTTGGAAATTTTGAATTGCAAAGACTTTCTTCTTCTTTATGTGTCGTCCTCTTATCAGAGGGTTGACAGTCATTTTCCTCCATTTCTCTCTAACTTTTGCTGCTCTTTTTAGGACTCCATAGTTCTTTGTGCCTGTCCAGTCAAAGATGTCATCCATCCATCTTCTTCTCAGTCGCCCCTTCCCCTTGGTCCTTCTATTCTACCTTCCATTATTATCAGTGGTAGGTCTCCAGACGTGCCTCTCATGATGTGACCAGCATAGGATATTTTTCTTATTATTTCCAGTTTCCACGTTGCTGTTGTATTGTTTCTTTCTAGGACTTTGTCATTTGTTATGTTGTCCATCCGGCTAATTCTCAAGATCCTCCTGTAACACCATAATTCAAAGACCATGATCTTTTTCATAATCTTCCTGTTCATTGTCCAAGTTTTGCATCCATAAATCAGCACTGGGAATACGTACACTGTAGCATTGGATGAGTCTTTTCTTGCACTCGATGTTGAGATCTCTTCTCATGAGCTCTTTCATCTTCCAAAAGGCTTCCTTGGCCACACACACACACACACACACACACACTACACACACACACACACACACACACACACACACACACACACTGTATATAACCTCGGTACTTAATTCCCGAAGGTCTTATGAATAAAAAAATTTCAGGAGGCAAAAATTTATGTGTGTCGACTCTCAACTGTATCCTTGAGGTTGGCAACTGAAAAAGTTGAAAAGACATTGCATTGAAGTGTTGGATGGCCATGGAAAACCGCTGGAATAAAAAGCTTCCTTCCCTTATGTCTCCGGAAGACTCAGAAATACGACAGCCTGATTGTTTGATGAACTGCTGCGCTTCGAGGCTAACGGGACCCAGTGACTCAAAGGTCAATGGCATGAAGACATCTGTTGTTAGATCTGCATATTTGGCCATTTAGTGAACCACCGCTGTCTCAGCAGCCATTCCTGCAGACAAAGACATAATGGGTAGATGGGTGGCAGCGATTGCGTCTGCCACGGTTGCATCCCAAACAAGACTACAACCAGTGTGCCGCGGAATCAGAGTGAGGCTTCCGGTCTTCTACCGTCAGATTGCGAGAGACCAGATGGTTTTTTGACAGAGGGAATACCCACTCATGATAGCGCCCAGGAGACCATGTCATTGATCATTGTGTGACATGGAACATGACGTGGAATGAGCGAGCAGGACAATCCATGGGATCTGACTTCCAAGACCTGTTCTCCACAGGGGCACGTGTGTTTTTCACAGATGTTGGTACCGAGGCAGCTACCGATGATGATTCTAACAGCCTTGTTGTCCATGCACAAGCTGCAAGAAGCAATGGCAATGCATAAAGCCAGTCCCCGGTGTGCTCTGCTGAAATGGCCCTAAGACGTGCTTGATGGTACTGGTGTTGGTCAGATGGGAGCAGGTAATTGAACTACCTAAGGATTAGGGTGTCATCCCACGTGGACTGCCTGTGGAGAGAGCCTGATGCTGAGTTAAGAATTTGGCTCTTTACCCTCCGTAGGGCTATTACTTCGGCTTCATTTGAGTCCATAGGCAAACCTGCCTTCAAAAGAATGGACAACTGAAGTTCTCAGGTTCTTGCAGCTGAAGCCAAGAAGGCAGACAGTGCAAGTGCAGACACTTGATGAATCCCAGATTTGCCAGGAGTCTGTGCTCTTTAAAAAAATTGGGTGGATGAGATCCACAGGACTCGTTGATCCCCTTACAGCTGAAGAAATGCTGTGTGTGTGTATTTTTACCTCTATTGTGATAGTAATAGATAATAATAATAATAATAATAGTTATTTTGTATAATAATAATAATAATAATAATAATAATAATAATAATTATTATTATTATTATTATTATTCACCTATATACTTTGCAATGTCTTGACAGTTAATCGAGCAGCTATTTTAATTGCTAAGTTTCTAACTACAGGTTTTGAACTCTGTGAAGTGTCGTCTGGAAGAGTACTTCCTACAAGTAACAGACAAGGACTTGCTGATGGTCCATGCAATGCATTATCTTAGATATCGCATTGGTCAGTTTCGGCATGAGCCAAAGCTATCCGTTGGTGATGCCAGGTCTTCGTTGTTTGGTCGTAGGTCATCGCCTTCAAACAGTAAGTGACTCTTTCTTGTTTGACTTCTTGTTCAAATTTGCAAGACATATGTGTTTCTTTGATCATGTTTATCTGCTTAGTATGATGTCGTAATTCTATCCAGGGCTTTGGCTATTAAACTGCAAACAGAATTTTGAATCGCTTTAATTTAAAAAATCCTGTGATGAATAGCACATCGTAAGCAGATTAATATGCCAAGACTTCCTATTGGTTAGCATGCGCTAGAAATCATATGCTATTAGTTTCTTATATTTCTAATGATATTGATATTTTATGACTACACGAGATAGTGACTGTGTGTTTTTTCTCTGTGATTAAACAGAATCTCTGACGTTGCTTGGCACAAGACAGGGTGCTCGGTATTCCACCGCAAATCCTTCCCCTGCTCAGTCATTCTTAACGAATGACTCCCCAGAATTTCTCGAGAAGAAAAATGCCGTCTACTGCGCTCTTGTCCTGAAGGAATTCGTGAAGGAGTTGGCGGCCATCTCACAGGAACATGCTGTGTCTCGTTTGCGGTCGTCCTAATTAAATTTGAGTGCCTTTCCAGGAATTTCAGAATTCAAGACCGCAAATTTTATCTTATGTTGTTGAATTTTGTGATCTACTGTATAGTACTTTGATTTTTGAATCAACAAACCTTAATCATATCATGTGAAGCGTTATATAGTATTTAACTTACGGAACCCAGACAGGCGTTTTAACTTTGAATAACGATGGAGTATTTTGAGGTGCTTATCATATTTTCTCTTCATATAAAGAGTTTTGAGATATCAATCAATATCGGCTTACTTTTCCAGAAGTTACATTTGTTTGCAGTTGGATAGTGTTACAGCTTGCTTCTAAATAGCATGCTATATACACAAGCAGCACCATTTTGTTATGTGTAATTTCCATGTAATTTTTACAGCACTGTTGATATTGCTTGTGATATTTACATGTAGTTACAAAAATGATGCCGCTACACCGTTGTTTGCAATAACGGTACACTGTAGTTTTATATTGATAGCACTATTGTATTGAATTGTGTTATGATTTTTTGATGTTTTTGCTCTTGCATTGTTGGGAGCTGAAATGCACAAAAAATATTTTTGAATTTTAAAGTCTTTGGCCGAATGGAATATTTTTACCTTTGTTAAGCTTCTGAGAGCCATGCTAGAGAACTGCCTAGTTAACTCTGTTAACTGTTAATGAAGTTTTTTGCTATTGAACCATATGATAGTCCAGATATTTCTGTGAGATATACATGTTGTAGTTTTAGTTCAAGTGCAATGAACATTTTCAAATTTTGCCATTGTTGGCAGGTCTTTGTACCCATTTTGATTATGTGGTTATTTAGTAACTGTTGATATATTTTGAAATGACATGTGTGTGAATGATATGTGATATTGTCACTAGTTTGGTAAATAACAATAACAGTTTGTTCCTTAAGAATTTTATGCAGGATTCCTATTTTACTGCAGTTCAATTGACATTTCTTTCATGTAGATGTTTTTCCCATTTACCTGACTATTATTTTTGAGTTACTGATGATGAGTTACTGATGTACAGTATGTTTTTCCATTTATGACCCGAGTTAAACTTATTTTGAAATAATTTACTTTTAACAAATCTTTCCTTGTTGATTATGCAGGTGATTTTACGCTGTTATGCAAACGTCAAAGCAGTTAAATTATTCGAAGTTGATATGGCAAATTCAATGTCTTTTAACCTATTGATTCTTCTGAAATAGAAGCATATTCAATTGTGTAAAGCAGTTTGTAGTTTCACCTGAAACACAATATTCTGTTCAGCTGTAATTTCAATTACTTTGCTATTATTGGAATAGTTAATAAGGTTTTTAAAATATTCATACATTTGAAAGGTTTTCAATATTGCCGTGTTCTGTTTGTTTGCTCTGTTTCCATTGACCAATAGAATGTATTTCTACTGACATCGCACACTTCAACGGTTCAGCCCAAAAATACACTGTTATAATTTTTATGGTATATGTTGCAAAAAATAAATCTTCATATGACTGAATGGCTCACTTTGCTAATTTGGAGAAACATTTGAAACCTGTGCTTATTTTGTACACTATAAGATGCTTTGACATTTGTGTATAAAATACAGTAAATGAAAAATTGAAGATAAATAAATTAATAGATGTAAACATGAAAGAATGCAACACCATTTAATAAATGCTCAAATATAACAAAAAAGAAACATTTGCTGATATTGTGCAGCATATGTCTATCATCAATTGATTTACATGATGGAATGTCAACAATCCTTGGCCAACTTACAAGCAAGTCTTGAATTGATGAACTTTAAAATACAATTATTTGAAAAAACTGTGTAATCATGAACTTAATACAATTATTGTTGGCCAGCATAACAAACATAAAGTTATAATAGCAATATTTTAAAAATAAACCTAAAAAATATCTTCTGCTTCATCAGGCTAAATTGTAGCTTCAAACATGGCCTTGGATTTTTTGATCCTCAAAATTCCACAATATTTAAAATTTCACGAATAGAGGGTCATCATATATTATTACACAATGTTTGTAATGTAGCAAAACTACATGTACATACATATTTCAACTGAACACATTAAAATGTCTATAGGTATGGGTCATTACTATTATACTGACACATTACTTAAATGCTAAATTAATCCATTACAAAATAAACTGAAAGTTTAGACTGGTTCATTGCAAGCAATGCAAATAAAGCACAATGTCGTATGCTTTGAAATCACAATGATGCATATTGTTTAATCCTTTAAAAATTACTGAAATGATTTCACATGATGCTGGGACAGCTTGGATTTTCTTGGGTTCACATAGGGGAAAGTTTCACGTTTTTAAAAAGTAAAATACATCCCAATGACGCATTTCCCTCTGCCACAAAATCTCAGAGTTAAATTTTCCTCGACTGAATGTTAATGACCAAAATGGTCGCAGACTATAACTTTATTGTTTGAGAATTTTTGTCTATTTCTGTTTTTCTAATGTTTGCCTAGAATTTGGAAGTCTTGGGATATGAACATGGCTGAAAGTTCTTCGCCACATATAAAAGTATTTCAATTGCATCATAATACAATTTTATTCGATTATTATTTTCTAGAAAATGCTTCTCAACAAGTCTCCCGACATGCTAGAGTAATGCAAAAAGCAAGTCGGAATTTCAGTAATTTTGAGTAAAACAATTCATTTCTGACATGAACTGATATCTTGATAAGCATAAATCAAACAACTGACTACATAATTATATATATAACCTCTTGTTATAATTTTCATTTATATATATACACAAGCACACAGGAAAATGATAACAAGAGGTTACACAAACAGTGATAATGATTAGTATGTAAATATGAGCTAGATTTTTACATGAACGACTTGGTGCATTCAGGCAAATTAAGATTACAAAAAGTTATCTAGAAGAATAAAAGCTGCAAAATTTTGACTTCTCATCAATGCAGACATTGTGCTTTGGGTTAAATTTTCAATATACAACCATAACAACGAATCCTGTACAGCATAATAATGAACAAAATTTCTTTACAAAATTTTAAGTCTGAATGCTGGGTGTAAAATAAGTTTTGGAATGAAAACAAGACTCTTGCCTGAAATAGCTGCTATTCAAACACGAGAAAAAGTCACTAAAAACGTGTAATTATTTGCTCAAATTTGTAATAACCAGTGAAATAATTGACCCTTCTGCCTTGATTACATCTTCAACCTAGTTCCAGATCTAATTCAAGCCTGAAGACTCATCTATTCCATTTCTTGCCTTTACCATGCCTAAAGCTATGGAGAAATTTTCTCAATGACATAACATACCGTAACAAGATTACAACATCAACAACAATAAATATAAGCAAAGTCAAAAAAGTTTAAAACACATTATATCAATGGAAAGCATATCTTCAATAAAGATATTTATAAAGTAACTACAGACAGGGATGTGACCAAGACAGTACCGGTATATGGCAAGACCGAAACCAAGACACTAAGGCTCAAGACCAAGACATTAGGTGTCAAGGCCAAGACCAAGACACTAGGGCTCAAGACCAAGACAGTAATTTTAAACATCAAGAAAACAGAAAAAAAGTTTTATGCAGTAATCAAAGTCCAGTCACAAATGAGCATTGCATTTTAAAAACATCAGTGTTTCCAGCAGTTAATCTGAGATCTTTGCCCTGTGTGGCCGCATTATTAACAACAGAAGGAATCAAAGAATGATTTGACGCCATTTTAAATCACGGAATTGTATACCATATGGCATAGATATATCTATACAAACATATTACATTTACGGAGGGCTCCAACAGTGACAATCTCTTACAGCCCCATAATTCAGAAGTCAGCAACCACAGAAAACATTATCACCAACAGTGGAAAAACCCACTGTCTTGGTCTTGAATCGCTAGACCAAGACAGTATTATTATCGAATGCTTAATGTGCTAAATGATGTCAGCCATTTGATTGCGACATTATCAGCTGCGTGTAAAGTTTGTAATCCACCGTCCTCAAGACAGTAATGATGAGACCAAGAGCGAGACACTGGCCAGCAAGACCAGGACCAAGACATTCAGAACACTGTCTTGAGACGAGAAAGTGTATTGAGACAACACATCACTGACTACAGGTACCAGTGCTTTATGGAACATAAGAAAAAAAAGAAATCTGCATTTTTATGTAGTAATGCTGTGCAGATAAAGTCTGCACGCAGACGTTATGTTGAGTTATGAAACCATCACGATTAGCTGAAAAAGTGAAATAAGATGTTAAAACACAAGGTCTCAATAGTGTGGAATGCCTTCAGAAAGATCACAAGACAGAACACAATACTTTAAATGCCACGGCATAAGTCAATTAAAACAATGGAATGTCCCAAGAAATGCGTGAACACTCATTATCAGTTAACAGAGCAGGGAATTTATATAGCGCCAGGTTGGGAAATTCCACCCAGGAATGTTGGAAATGGCTCAAAATGAATAGCAGAATAGCAGAACTTAGAAGAAGCAACACACATGGCAAAAGACAGGAAGACCTGGAGTCATCTCGCATCAAACTCATCGTCATCATAGATGCTGGAAGAAAAAGAAGATGAAGAATAGCAATTCAAAATAATAGTCAAAAAACGTAATACAATCAATAACATTGATAAATACACATAAATATGCATATATACATGTGTGACCAAATAGATGCATTAAAATAGTTTCATACAACTAACAAAAGACAAAAGATCAAAGTTAGAAACAAAAATATCAGACCATTCATCAACAGTGTGAGACATGATTGGATATTACACATCACTTTTCGAGTTTTTTTAAATTTTATTACCAAATTTCATCTACTGCAAAACAAGATAAAGATGGCGGGTGAAGCTGTAATTAGAACTACTAGGAAAGAGGTTATATGCTAAAGTTGTTTCCATGATTTCTTCTATGAAATGCAAATGACTAGAAGACATCCGAAGACTTGTCAAAACATCAAATGTGAACTGCCAATGAATGGACACCCTAAACAACTGCAAACCAAGTGATACTTCATTACACTTACTGCTTATTATGGCCACTGCTATCATTTTGATCACTCATTTATTTAACTTCATATATTTTGCAATCATAAGAACAGTTTTTAATGGGGTCTGGTTCAAGTAACTAAAATAAAGTAGCTCTAATGTAGCTATCTGCTGTGTGACTTCACATTCACAAGTAGGCATTGGAGTGATCAAACTGATTCCTGTGGTGCTATTATCACCTAAAACACAACTCAGCTTTGGGACTAGTCTAAATTCTGCCAGTTAACTGAAGTGAATAAACTACAATCATAAATTTTTAAGCTATCTTAAAAGTATGGTCTTTATGGAAGTATCAGATACTGAAAATTTTAGTGCTAAATTAAAATTGGAGATCTACAAGAGAAAGCGTAAATCTTTTCAAAAACATATATACTCTTTACCAGTAATTTAGATTAATAAGGAGAAATGCATCAGATCAACAAACATGCCTGTATCAGAGTTATATCCAAATGGATCAAACAATAAATAAGAAAATATTGGATATGGATACTGTATATTTGTATAATACTGCAAAATGTATGCACACATTCATACAGTTCAGAAAGTTGCATACATCAGCCAAAGCAAAATGTTATGAGGTGCTCATTGTATACTTTAGCCCGTGTACATTACCTTTTTCTGTACCCAGTAAGCCTTGCTCAGCTGAAGTCTACTAATGCATTGTAATAAGTGCATGTAATGGTAAGATTTTGAATCAACCAGGAAATTGGATATTTTGTAAATATAATCCTTCCTAAGATCCATTTAATCCCAATCTCAGTAGATCCTAAGAAGTGGATCTGATACAAACAACTAGAGATGGATTGAGAAGGACCATTTTTTAAACAACGGGCTAAGTAAGCAGAGCTAATTAGCGACGACTATTACTAAGCTAAATACAAAAATCAATAATGACTATATGCTAGATATTACCAGAGAATTTTAACTCTTCTAAATTGAAAACAATGCCAAAAATTCCAGCAACATTAGTTACCTGAAAATTACAAAAACCAAAATACATGCCATTTGAGCTAACCTGAAATATCTGACAATGCTTCTTAGGGTCCATCCATATAGTATGTACACACTGAGGGGAAGGGGGATTGAAGATACTGGTATGCCTTTATTTGCATATGTACTATTTGGACGAGCCCTTGACAAGCTACATAATCCTACCAAATAAGAATCAAGTATTCAGGGCTGTCTAGTAAACAATAAATCCTACATGACGCACAATTTTCTAGGTCTACCAGAAGAAAGAAACTCAAATAAAATGATAAATTGGTAACAAGAAAATGCATCAAAATCATCCAACAATACACTGACTAGGTTAAATAAAATATTATGGTAAAATACAGAGATATAATACTATAATTAACCTCTAAGTAAAATAGATAAATATTATATAAGTCATATCTTTCATCTTAATTGCTTATAACCAAAACACACACAAACACACATGCACATAGGTTTCCATTGAACACAAGCAGAGGTTTATGATGACATATGTGTCATACTTTCTAATACCCTTTAATTATTACCATCACTATCAAAATATCCATACTAAAGAAAAATATTCCATCGCACACAAAACTAGAAGCTATAGATACTGGATCTGAATTTAAGCTATTAAAAATCAATATGTACAGTTTGGAAGGCTGAAAATTATCGTATAAAAATTTTCAAATGGAAGATAAATCATAATTTTATCAAGACAGAGAGAGAGAGAGAGATAGAGAGAGATAGAGAGAGAGAGAGAGAGAGAGAGAGAGAGAGAGAGAGAGAGAGAGTAGATAAAATGACAACACAAGAAATGATTAGGAAAGCAAGCACCAGCTTACAGCTGACAGTTGAACACATGGTGTCCTAAAAATCACAGTGAAACAATGAAAACCGAGACATATATGACAAGGAACCACAATGAAAAATCACCACAAACAACACAAATTAATCAATAACACACAGAACATTCAACAACACAAATTCAAAGTTCAGTCTTCAAAATCAGCTGACTGACTTACTTACTCAGCACATCCCTTGCTCAGCTGCATCCATTGTTGATGCACTAGATCTGTGAGGTCATCAATGGCCTGTTTTTCCAGAAAAAGACGCAATTTTAACTCAAGAAATCGTTCAAAACTGCCGAGTTCCTCCTGTGATAAACATGTCTTTAGATAATCTGTCACAAGATGGCGTCGACGTGCAATCCCTTCACTTAAGGCTTTAGCATCTTCATACTTCTGGGTTAGATCATTACGCTTCGAAACCAGAGCAGCCTATGACAAACAAGGTATTCAAACTACAGGAGATTCCAGACTTTTCAGAATGTCTAACATGTAAAGTGATTTTAAGCAATAAGCACATTTCTTCTTTACCTGTTTCCTCAATTTATGACCAGTCTAACAGCTGTGATAATAAGATACAGTGATTTCAAAAAAGGTCTGAACCATAAGTTTTCAGTTCTGCAGTTTTACTCTAAAAACTAGATGCTAAGATAACTAAAATATGCCATGGTTTTAGGAAAGAACTTTTGTTGATGTCTCAACTATACACAAGGATGATTTATGAAGACAAAAAATGATAATGATGATAACTAGAAATACTGTGAAACGACTAAATTACAGCCGTGTATATAGCAATTAAAATACTTTCTATAATATGCACTGCTGCTTCACATCACCTCAACATCTGGTTTTCACAAATAGTCCCTTCGCAATTATTCTTACTTACCTCAGTGACCAATAAAAATGTAAGAAAGCCATAACACCAATGTCGTAGCCGTCCACCGCTATAACAATCTTCAATAATTATGATTAGGTCAGAACATGAAATACCGACCCTTTCTTCGTGACACGTGTCCTTTGGCAAAGCGCGTATAGAACATTCAGTGGCAGACAGGCGCTTAGTCAAGTTGAGCACTAGGCAGAGAATCTTCTCCTGCTCATCAAGATGTGTCATGTATTTTCCAAATTCCTTTTCACCAAGTTTTTCTTCTGCCAGCAACGTGATCTAGAGACAGACGTACAGGCAAGACGCTGCGTATTAAGCTGCCATATGCATACATCAATGAAACTGCAAGTGATGACAAGCAGTTTTCTGTATGGAAGATTAACCTTCATGGTGAATACCAGTAATATACAATATTACAATGCACTTCTTGAGCGCCATCTCTAATACACAGAGCAATCAAACAATAGCACTTCAAATCAATCTGGAAAGATCAGATATATATATATATATATACACACACACACACACACACACACACACACACACACAAACAAGACTTCAACCACAGAGGAAAACGGTGACGAAATCTGTGGAAGAAATGACAGCAAAGAGACTCTGAAATTTAGATCTTAAAGTATGAAGTGAACTTTAACATCAAACTGAGTTATAATTCTGAGGTCAGCAATTGATATGGCGTTCTTATAAATTTCAGTATATGTTTCAGTACCTTATCTAATCTAATCTAACTGATTTTAAACTTCTATAGCACCACTTCATAATGCATAGAAGAATCAGCTGATGGCATGCCAAATCACACTCAAGATCCAGGTCAAATGAAGGCCATCAGTAACTTAGCAATAGCAGCATAAATTTCAACAATAAACAGCAAAGTCTGCAAATATCTAACCCAAATCCTGTAATCAGAAAAAAACAGTGAATTCATTCGTACTTTTAAAATACTTCACCGTATATTTTATTACTCACCTGATGCCCGAGTGCTGTACAATCAGCAATTTCATTCTCAATCAGCAGCTTTTCCTGCTCGAATTGACTTAACTTCTTTTCCAATTCACTGCAAAAATCCTGAAACAAGGCAAAGAAAAATTATTCTTTTGCAGTCATAGTGCAATATCAAAAATTTAGCAAGCAGTCATCTCAGCACAGCTCACACAAAACTCAAGAACATTCCTTTACCACAAAATTACCGAATACAAACCTCGTCAGAATGGGTGACTTTCTTCATCCTGCAAATTCACAAATACGACAAACAATATTATCAAGGAAACTAAGCTTTCAAGTCATAGTGTTCAATTAACCAAGTACATATCATGTTCACACAAAGACAGCAATTTGTTTTTAAAAGAGAACTAAAAGTATAGCCAAAATCAAAAGATATGAAGTATGAAGTCTTAAGCCACTAATAAAATAAAAGCAGATTATAACCATTAGATTACACTAAAATACAAAAAAGGATTAGATTTGACAATAAGAAGACAAAACAAAAACCTGCTGCTTTGAAATAATTATTGTACTCTGCTCTTTCTATGCCACTATTTTCAACATGTAACCAGTCATTTTCACATAATGTCACTAAACAAAATTTCCCACCAAATATATTAGCATTTGAAATGCACAAGGCATAAATCAATCCTAGTATCAAGTAATGTTTGTGCTCTAAAAATTATTTAGATAATTGTATTGGATTATAGATATAACAAATATATAAATATAGGCCTACATACCTTGATTGAAAACTACCCGTCAAGTGCCTCAGAAATGGTTTCAGCAGGTTACGAACCTTAGACAAAGTTATTCGATCTGGGGTCATCATCGAAGACTCTTTAGGCACATTGATCAGCAGTTCTGCCAAGTAATGCGTTGCCGTTTTTGAGTCAGTTTCAGCAATAACGCAAATGAATCTGTTGTAAATTTCATCTTCTGCTCTATCCAAAGCTTTATCTCTGAAGCCAGCTTGATTTTCAGTCAACATTTCCGTTTCTGCAGTGGTTATGATGTTGGATACCGTGGAACCGGTTGAATCGGGCAATAACGTTTCGTCCGTGACAACAGACTTGGCACAAACAGCTGCTGTGCTGACATTACTAGGTTCTGTGCTGACAAGAAGTGGAGGTTTTGTTTTTGATGCATGAGAACTTTCTGGGTTGGGAATAGTTTCTTTTCTGGTTTTTAAGTTCAACAGCAATTCACTCGATTTAGCTGTTTTTGCTTTGAAAACATTTGCAAAATTGGAATCAGAAAATTTAGTTTTCACCGACCTAGTTCCAAACTTCTGCTGTGGATTAGGACTTAAAAGCCTTGGTCGAGTTGAAGGGATTACCAACTTCTCTACAGAAACAGACGAATTCATTTCTACCTCAAGTCTGTTCATTGAGCTGTACTTTTGAGGCTCTTTATCTTCTCTTACAATTTCTTTTTCTGATCTCTGAACTTCAAACCTCTGTTTAATTTTATCACTCGGCAAGAGAAATTTCGGCAAGTTACGCTTATTCAGTTGTGGACTTAGGCTTGGAATACTAGAAGTCATGCCATTAAAATTGCATGCAGCCTGAGGTACTTGTTTACAAGGGCTTCCCTGTTTTGTGCACTTGTTCGCATTCTTGCACGGACTTTTTTGTCCGCTTTCGCAGACAGACAAATAGTTTCTTGCCTTCTCTTTTACCATTTTCATCGTCTCGTCACAGTTACAGCCAGGTACTGAACTTCTGAAACTATCGCGTCTGCTTTGGTGACCAGAAACAGACGTGAGTTTCCCTTCCAAGTCAACATCGGGACTTCCTGTAGTCTTTCCATTCTTCAGAATATCAAAATTAGCAATTTGGACGGATACAGATGGGCTGGAACTCTCCTGAGCTGCATTATTCTGACTTTCAACCTTCAGAACTTTTTCGTTACGACCAGAATTATTTTTTTCATCTTGTAAACTTTCAATTTCTGCACCATTTTCCTGCAAATCACGGCGATTTAAAGCGTTCACAATGCAACCAGAACTGCCTTTTGCATTACCTGAAGTTTTTCTCAGACGATTAGGACTGCTCTTCTCATTACAGGAAATGTTCATTTTAATGTTCAGTGCATCCCTTTGAACAACAAACGCTTTATTTTCAGTGTCCAAGTGTTCTGTATTCTCTCTTAAACTTGCATTGGGCTTTTCTGGATCTTGATTCAACTTCCTTCTCTCATGGCAAGACAAACTCCTTTCCTTAGGAGCAGTCGTACTTTTAACATTTAAGCTTGCTTTCTTGTCCACTTTTAAACATGCCTCTTTCTTTTCTGACCTCTGCTTATCAATACTTAAACTTGTATCCTCTCTTGGGCTTTTTTGAGCATGATTCACATCAGAATGATTGATTTTCTTGCCAGAAAAATATAAATCATCAGATTTAGTTGAGGTCTTTTTCACCATTGATGACAAAGACCCATGTATATCCAGTTTTCCATTTTCTTTTGTGTGATCCTCAAGAGATGTGCCACAGTTGTCTGAAGCATTCTTCAGTTGAAGTATGTTGTCTGCTATAGGAACACATACAAAATTCAAGTCGTCATCACCCGTATAGAGTGTTTCTTTCATAATTACCATCGAAGCTGAACTGGAACCGCTTGACTCTTCTGTAGAAAGCTTTCCACCTTTAATTACGTTAATTTTACGACCACTTCTACTGACAGCATCATTCTCTGTCATAATCTTTTGCTTGTCAATTCCAACTTCCTTTAAATCGACTCCACTTTCTGCCATTTTCTTTGAATCAGGCAGCATTTTGTCCCAAGCTGGCTTTACTACCAGCTCTGCTCTTAAACCATCAACACCAACATCTTTGACAGAATTCATACTATTCAGCATCGTCATCTTCTGCACCTCTGAACCATTCGGCACCTGAACACTGGATCGAGTCAAGTCCGCACTATCTCTTACGCACATGAAAGACGAATCAGCCTGAGGAGTTGTCACTGAATTACTTCGCGGAGAATGATTCGTTATAGGATGAGAATACCGCTTTGCCTGCTTACGAAGCTGATCCGCATAAATGTCGGCCACCACCGGCGAATCAAAGTCGAAGCCACTCGATCCAACTGATGACCGTTGTTCAGCCACAATTCCAACCTTCTGGTTATCCTCACAGCCTTCGCTGCGGTATCTTCGAGGCGGCAGCACGGGTGGCGATGGCGACTCTGGAACTGGTAAATTCTTCTCCGGCCCGTCAGCTGCATCGCTACCAGACAGAAAAATATCTGTGTTCATATTCGGATGACAATAATTCAGACAATTCAGATAAAGTAAGTAAAGTAAAGTAAAATCTCTTAGATTTCTATAGTGCTTTGGAAAGCAGCACAATAGTAGCTGCTTATTCTTAGGCATTCAGCCTTTCTTAAAATAGCTATGGGGAAGGTACATGATCAGCCAGGCAATAGTCAACATCCAAAGGACAGTGAGGCTAGGTTGTTTACCGCTATGGAGGAAATGATTTTATAAAAAGGAAGATAAACAATATTGCCAAATGATCAATAGTAATGAAGTGTAATATGCACTAGACCAGTGGCGTAGCCAGGATTTCCCAAATGTGGGAAGAGGAGTAATAGCCATTCCCAACTTCGAAAAATCCCAACAAGCAAAACAAAAGTCGTCACCTATCATTTTGCTTGAATAAGTTAGTTATATAGCTATATGAGTGTGAACAACTATATTGATATTTTTCTTTGCTTCTTTTTTTCATTTTTGCTACCCTAAACCCAATTTAATAGTAATAAACAATAAAAAAATTTTGGTTGGGCAATCAATGGGGTTTTAACCCCAAAACCCTCTTTGGCTACACCAATGCATTAGGCCTGCCTGCATTTATTATTGCCTTATATAAGTTATATGCAACTAATACACCATCCTTGAAACCGTCTTTTCAAAACAAAACAAAAGTGCCCTATCTTTCTCTACTTGAAGCCAACATTCTTTATCTTTGCGTCATATAATTGAAACACAAGTACTGTTATACTACTATATAATACTATATCTGTTACAGCTGCATTTTATATACTGCATATTTCCTGGTCATCATCAATAGCATACTAGTCTATCCGTTAATCTACCAAATGGCTCTCTAGGACACTGTATGCATAGAAGCATTGATGCCAAAAATTATCCAAAGCAGAAACCATTAAATAATGGTAGAATACTGTACATTTTTTCATAAAAGGGGGAAGTTTAAATAAGAATAACAGCATTAACTAACCATTCATCTCGTTTTGCATCTTGAAATAATTTCTTATTCTGAAAAAATGACTCCAAAGGCGTGCGTCCAGGCTGCAAATTCAAAATAAAAACCAAACAATGACATAGAAATATCAGTAAGCATTTGCAAAATATATCTACCGGTAGTTTAAAATATAGAATATAAGGTTTTTAAGAAAGCTGGTTTTGAAGAACCGGTTAACCATTCAAAAAAAAGACCGGTTAACCACTTGTTAGCGGCAGTCTAGTGTCGTGCCAACATCAAAGTGCTTTGATGCTGCCGGCGCCTATGCCGGCGTCCTGCGCGGCTAAATCAAAGCGCTTTGATGCCGCCCGCACTTATGCCGGCGTTCTGCGCAGCTACAACAAAGAGTTTTGATGTTTTTAAATTGAAATTACGGTTAACCGGTCAAAGTTAAAAGGACCAGTCCTTGCTCTTAGGACCGGTTAACCGTTAATAACCTTAATAGAATACATATCTAAATTAGATCATCCATCAGCAAAATAATTAAATCTGTACAAGCTTTGCTTGTACAAAAATATTTCGAATAACAAGGAATAGGATGAAGCTTTCACTAAATCAAATCAAACTTTACTGATAAAATTAATAAAATAAATTAACGATAACAATGTATTAACCAAAGTCAAATTCAGATTACGTTTGATTGCTGAAAATTTTCTGTATAAGATTTAATCTATAATATTGGAAAAACAAATTAATGCGATTATAAATTTTGCAGTATGTAGGTCTGAAAAAAGCCATTTTTATACAAATTTAAGTGCATCATCCAAAATTAAATCCATCAATTTAGTAAATCGCTTACCTTTAAATAAGGATATTCTTTCCCAGAAATGACTTTCAGACTTTTAGCATTCTGGGTTAAGGGTCTTCTGACCAACAGTTCAGGTACAACTCCAACTGATTCTATTCCAGCGGTTGGAACGCTACATGGGACCAATGAGAGCTGATTTTTCCATGCACTGCAGAAGACTCGACGTTTGTCCGGGTGCACGTCTCATCTGAAAGTCCAAGTTTCTGAAATGGCTTTGATTCCAACACTGCAGGACCTGTCTCTGCCGGACAATACTTGACCGACTGGCCATAAAGCTCCTGCGAAAGCTTTCTCAGCACCGACGTACAACTTAGCGGCAGCGTCAGGATTTTCTTTATCGCAGCGTCTTGCGAAGGAACGCCGCCTCGCTGATCACTGCTGATCTCGTAAGATCCCTGATCAAAAGCTGCAGCCAAATGGCAGTTTATTCCTGGAGTTGACAATGATCGAAGCACCTGATCCTTTGATGCACTTCGAGGAGAGGATCCAGCGGCAAGAGAACGAGGACTCACCCCGGGCAAACATTTGGGTCTCTCTGGAGTCCCTGAATTTTGCAAAACAGCGGCAGGAGAGGATGTTGACGGATGAGATGATGTGCAGCTCTGATGTTCGATCCAGATTGCTTGGTTTGCTACACCAGGCTGTACATTTGATAAACACGTCTGCTCCGGTGAAGACAAATGACCATATGAACCTCCGGAATAATGGTTCTGGTACGCATCTTTAGCAAAATTCTGCTTTTGAGTAGCAGCCCATGGCAGACCACTGTATCTAAAAATTTTTCTGGTAGAAGCATCTATACTATGCAAACTACGCTGTTGCTCCACAACCATGTGGGAGTTATCAGGATTACTGGGCAGTGACAAGATTTTTAACTCTCTTGGCAACGACTTGGAACTACGAGCGGGAATGTCATTTGAGATCGAAGACGCACTAGAGACATTCACGACGCCAACACTTTTCGGAGAACTCAGTTGAAGAAAGGCATTCTGCGGCTTCAAAGGACTTTCGTGCATCCACAGTCCGGAGTTTCTTTCGGAAGAACGCTGCTCTTCGTTTCTTTTGGCCGCTTCTCTGAAAATCCTCTTCGCAGTTTCCGGACTCACAGTCTCCTCTCTGTGTGTTGTGTTCGTCACTTTACCACGCCACTCATCGCTCGTCGGATCTGCTCCTCTCGGGAGCTGATGACGGCTGACACCAGCGGCGGGATACGACAACGTGGACCGGTGCATAATGCTTTTTCTGTCCTGAGTGGCATCTGACCACGAAGTCGACCGATTCGAAATGAATTGACCATCCTGTGGTTGTCTGTTGTACAGTGGAGCCACTGGCCAAGATGGAGACTTTTCGTGAATCTGGTCAAAAACTCTGTAAATGCCGGCCGAAGCAGTACTGTCAGCATCGTATGCGCTACTAAGCTCGGAAACAGTGCTGCCAAATGCACTGCCAAGTGTGCTTCCAAGTCCCGATCCCATACTGCCGTATCCACTGCCCAAAGTACTTCCATAAACACTGTTGTAGCCACTATTGTATGCACTATCCGCATTGAAATCATCGAAACTCTGCATCTTAACGGGTGAAGCGACATAATTGCCGTAGGATGTCTTCACAGGCGATCCCATCCGGCTGTCAGCTGGATAATCTGCTGGCAGTTTTTCTGAAATGCCTTCATGATGCCACTGTGACAATTTCTGTTGAACTGGAGATTTGAGTTCAGAGGTTAAAGGTCGGCTGTGATCATTCTGTGGACGAGAAAATCCAGGCGGTGGTTGAAAATTATGCAGATTACTTTGTTTTGGCATCATATTTCTGGCAGCACTGGGCTCCACAGGCCACTAAAATCACAAACCAAATTGTAGCCTTAGAACCATTGCTGGCTTGTAAATTCGTCTTCCACGCCTGAAATATTGTTGGCTTTCAGATTTTCAAGTTCCTAGTTACGCTTTTAATATAAAGTGGCGCAGAATGAATAAATTATCGTCGCAAAATTATTAAGCCCGTATCATCAAAGAGTTAAGACTGTGCGCAAATTGCAATTGAAGAAACTCACAACGAATTCGAACTTAAATAAATCACAAATTAACCGATTTTTAAATCATATACGAGCATTCCATCCTGAATTTGCAATATAATGAATTTTTCCAAATCCACTTACCTGTCTCACCTGAACGCATCATTCACCTTCCATCACTGCCAACATGGCGACCTTCGGTAAGTCCCAATTATCAGTTGACCGATTTACGAGCTCAGCCATTGGACAAGAGAATCTAGGTCTGTCAACAACAGCAGCTGGCAACGCGCATAATGCTATTGACATTTTCATTAATAATTATGCGCTATGCTTTATTGCAACTGTTGGTGATTAGACTTAGGCCTACACGGTATCAACAAGCTTTTGACATTCCTTTGATCTCCAGCTTGAATTAATTCAATCGATTTTATTTTAAAGAAACCAGTCTTGTGAACGGCGAACATGTGGGAAGGGACTAAAAGTTACAACCGAGCAGGGGCGCCCACACAAGGGGGAAAGGAAGCAAATGCTTCCTAAAAACCTAGGGGAAGAAATTTCTCCCCCTGAGTTTTGGTATCACGTTAGAGTAGCATATTAATTCGATAGGCCCCTAAATACCTGTGCAATTACTGGTTTTACTGCAGTGCAATTTTGTAACTTCATATAAAACTTAATTACCGGTACTCAATTCAAGTTCAAGTTCATTATTATCAGGCATTCATTCATAAAATTTTATTATTATTGTCACTTTTACGCACAGTCATTTAGTGTAAACTTTCTGTGAAATATAAATAATTTATAACAAACCAATATAGACTCACATGACGTTTACATTCCAAATTAGATTACTGCAACTCCCTCCACTAGGCCCTATATAGCCTTCCAAAGACCTCCATCAACAAATTACAATCCATTCAAAACTGTGAAACGGTGCAATTAGACACTGTTAATAATTTGCTTGCTTCAGTCAGCTGCCTTAAGTCTAGTTATCCTTTTTGCAGTTGTTGCAGGTTTAATGCCTCTATGAAAAGTGATGTAGGTGTGATTGTTGAACTTGGAGAAATCTAATTTTAAAGCTAAATACTAAAAGTAAGATTTATTTGCAGGTAATTTAGAATAGTTTGCCAGCGCAATTACTGCGATATCTCTCCATAGTTTCAAGTTATATTTAATAGTGCTTTGTGGCTGTTGGAAATTTTCCGGAAATTAAGAATTAGAAGTTACTGGTATGAGACCTATCCTGGTGCACCAAAGGGTGCGATGTAATGTCCAAAACGCACTGAAACTCGCTATGAGCATCTATTGATTTCAAAAATTTTCCGGGGTTATAATAACCCCGGACCCCAGGTTTTTTCCATGAATTTGCGGGGTGGATGGGGGTGTCAATGTCCAGTGTCGAGTCTTATACGGCTAGTTTTTCGTATAATAATAATAATAATAATAATAATAATAATAATAATAATAATAATAATAATAATAATAATAATAATAATAATAATAACATGATGTAGATAAATCCCTGTCGGACCCCCGTTTAGGGGCAGGAGAGGGAAGGGAGGACAGGGAATGGAGGAAGCTGATTCCAGCAGAAAGGGGATGGGCGCCCCTGCAACCGAGGAGAAAGATCTAGCAGTGGCGTAGCGTGACTTTTGGGGGCCCGGGGCATTCTTAAAGCGGGGCCCCGGCTGACGAACAAAAAAGGTCATCGCCCACAAAAGGTCTTCCTCCACACGTTTATAGTGTTGACGAACAAAAAAAGGTCGTCGTCCACCTCTTCGGGGGCCCCCTCTCCCGGGGCCCGGGGGCTGTCTCCAAAGTGCCCACCGCCCCCCCCCACGTTACGCCACTGAGATCTAGGCAGGGGCGGCGCTAGACGGAGGGTCCGCGGGTCCGGACCCACCCAGGCTCGAGCAGGGGCACCCGAATAAATCGTGCAAATCCGCAGAGAAATTTTGATTGGGGGCGTGAGGGGTAGTCGGAGCTGGAGTGTAGACTGCATTAGACCCACGCAGCCAACAAAACCCATCTTACAGTAAAGCCGTCTAGACAATGTGCAAAGGCAGCTAAACTTAAGAAAGGCCAACAGAATTCTAGATATGATCAAAAGAATGGTAGAGGACAGAGAGAAGGATGTAGGCCTAATAATAAGACTTTACAAGACATTGGTACGCCTACTTTAGAGTATTGTGTTCAAGAATGGTTTCCATTCCTGGAGAAAGACATAGAGACTTTAGAAACTATAGAGCACATGTGCAGAGCAACAAAGATGATCATATAGGTATCAGAAATTAACCGATGAGGAAAACCTAAAACACTGTGAACCTTTGAATAACTGAGAACGAGAGGAGATTTAATTGAGACATACAAAATATTTAACGAGCAAAGTGGAAATGCCTAGAGAAATAAATGGGTTTGCTCGTCAGCAGTGTTGGGGTACCAACGGCACACTTTGCCCCCGGGTGCCGGATATCCTCGTTACGCCTCTGATTCGATCGATGCCTTAAGAGGTTATAAGACACACAATAATAATTCTGTAAAGACTTCTGATTCCTAAACGCATAGACCGTAGCTCCCGCTTCTTTTGGTTTTACGGCTCCTTTACGGCAACATCGTCACAGCCGTAGCGCTATCTATCTAGATATTGTTTGAGGCTGTGAACAGCGCTAAGTAAGTAAGTAAAACGAAATTCTATAGCGCTGTCAAAACCCTTGGCGCAGTCAGAGAGTATATGTACTGCCTGGTGCAGTGCACCAGCTTGTTCACGAGCTCTGAATCTCAACCTGAGTAAAAATCCATAGCCTAGTCCGCAATCCGTAATCCGTCTGTTCTGGTCAGGGTTGTAGATCTAGGTTGCCAGTTGCATTAGGAAATCTTTAAATCCAACGAATAAAATAGTTTATTTAATTAATCTATTTGAATGAAATGGCTCGGTTGCTCCTGCATGTTGTCCGACTCCATTTGCAGACGTGATTTAGTTCGTCTTCTTTAAGACGGCGCCCTCGACAAACGGCTGCCCTGTCTGGACGTGGTGACCTTAACTGGTGACTCGCGTGTCAGGTTCGCCTATACTCCATATAGATGCTTGGTTACTATGACCTTTGGTCAGAGGCGTAGCGAGGGTATCCTGCGCCCGGGGGCAAAGTGTACCGTTGGCGCCCCCCCCAACAGTGATGACGAGCAAAAAAGGTCGTCGCACATGTTTCTTCTTCTTTATTATGCATTTCACTTACCCATATACCCAATTTTGGCGGCCCCCACCTCGACGCCCGGGGGCATATGCCCCCTGCCCCTCGCTACGCCTCTGCCTTTGGTCGCAACATCCACTTCACCCCATCCGGCTAGCGTTGCATATACTCTCCTCTGCCATGGAGGATTTCTGCCAGTTCGAGGGTGGTGGCAAGTAAGTAAATAAGCAAGTAAGTAAGTAAGACGAAATTACACACATCGCGTTACACACTTGAAACGCTTGCATTGACTTTAGCATTGCCGTTATTAGCTTAGTGCTTCTAAATTATTGCAAATTTGGGGAAATCTGAGATTCGGGGAGAATTCCCTCCTATTTGACCTTTATGCAACACGTTACACTAGGCCTACCTATCCCAGCGACCAAGCCCGTTCCTTAAACAGTTTCAAGTTATCATTATTGTTACGTCCTCGGGTTCCATTGTTCTGTTTAGTTGTGAAACCCCGTTCGGCTTACACTTCCACTTTGTTAATATTGTTTATATACAGTATTGTTCTCATTTTGGTAAACCTTTGGAATGGATGCAGACCAGTGGTTCTCAAACTGGGTCCCATCGGAGGCCGCCAAGCGGTTTCAGAGGACCGCAAAGGGATTAGGCTACTTTCTCAAGATAGGCCTATCTCACCAACACCTCAGAACACAAAACACGCCGATGGCTCTAAGAGTGCTGATTCCAGTTGAATTTAAATTTGATGAATAAAATTCGCCAATTTTCTGATCAAATAATTGATTAACAAAACAAGTAGCCTATGTGTTAATTACAATTAATTTAAAATTTTATAAAGTCTGCAAGTCATGAAAAACATTTCTAAGGGACCACCACGCAAGAAATCCTATACAGTTCGAGAACCGCTGCTCTAGAGTGTATACAGATGCTGATTTCCGCATTATAACCCTTGATAGTCCAACAGAGCTAAGTCATGAATGTCCTGGGCCCTCTGCTTAAATGGAAAACTTGTCGGGGTCTACTTTTCGTGAGGAGTATTGCAGAGCAGAGCTGAAGGGCAAACAGTCACTATTTTATCACCGATTTACATATGCTTGCAATTACACAGCACTTCACGCAATGTAAAATCTTCAAGGGGAAAATATGCTCAAAATCTCAAGATTTTAATCTAACATTGCACAATATTTTTCTTATTTTCCGTTGGGGGAACTCCCCCAAGCCTCGTCGAAACTGGAAATGTCACTCTGTAGAATCCTTGATGCGCCCATATTCCGGAATCCTGGCTACGCCCGCCGGTGAGCAACACCGACCAAAAATTGTCTGCCGTGACCGAGGTGCTTTGAACCCGGGAGGAACCCTCAGGCCAACGCCATCTCGCTTACCACTGGACCGGATCATCACAGTTCCACCTGTCACAGACGAAATGACCCAAAGCAGATCCATCGATGGACAAACAATAAGACTCGGTCATGTTTGCTTATCGCGTGACGGTCGATCCGTGACACATTCCCTCTGGTGACCGACTCTGGAAATGCGTGACTGCATGCACGACGGTCCGGTAATAATCGTCTGTTCTTTGTTCGACAGAGGGCGCTGCTCGTCTTTGTCCGATTCATCCGCTTGTGACTCATCAAGTACAGTAGAGCGACCGAAACGTTTCAGGACACTATACTAGGTTCACAGGTATTGATAGAGGAAGTAATCGAATGACTCATGGTCACGAGGAACGAACGAACGTGTTATAATCGATATTTCACGATCATAATTAATTGGATCTGTAATTTCGAAACCTCAAACCATCAAGACGCAATTTGACAGTGTAGATGGAACGAATTGGACGAGAAGATAGCAATGGATGCTAGTGCAAATGCTTTTAAAAAATAAAGCTAAGTACTATAGGATACTAGATTGGTCTTGTATTGCCATTTGACTATGGACAAAGTATCGTGGAAGTTATACAGTAACCGAATGAGGCATTTACATGTTTGCCGTTCAATTGCAAAGATTTGTCATTTGTAGCAAAGAGCTATATGAACTGATGATTTGGAAAACTGGCTTCCGTACTGTCCTATAAAACGACTAGGCCTACAATTGCGAATCCACTGATAATATATCTGTACTTCCCAGTCTCTGTTGATGATCCCTTGTGAGTCTCTCTTTCAGTCTACCTTAAATGCATGATTTTATAGGCCTGCGCACAAATGGATTATGCACCATATAGCCTAATTATACACCTATAGGTACAATGTTCCATTAAAAGACGCTGCAATTTTGAGCAATCGCAAGAAGAAAAGTCTGATGACGATCTGCATATCTTAGTTTGTTTATTTTTATAGCTACATTTCTTTGAGTTTATGAAATTTGAAAAAACACAAAGATATTAAATCTGTTACAACCGATAGGAAAGTACGAATTGTTGGTCTTAATATTTAAAAAGCAGACAATGAACCAGGAAACAAATTACTCGTTTGAATCTTCTACTCTTATGTATGTCTAACACAGCAACAATATAAAATAATATATACACTGTAGCTTATAAGCCTGTATGCTAAGATGACAACTTTGACACGTAGGCTAGCATAAAAGCAAACATCCTGCAAGATTTCAAGCATAGTTAAATCGTCATTGAATAAAATTCAATCCAAATCTGCCAAGTTCGACGATCATTCAACCAAACTGATTGCGCCAGAGTTCAATCAACAGTCCAATCAAAAATCCAGTCGTCGAAGTTTTAAAATTTTCGTACATCACAACCTCTGAACAACGCAGAGTTCACGGCCTCACATCAACGTCTCCTCGAAATATCATCGCTACCACGGTACCACCGTCCATTTTTCAGCGAGATTTACACACAAAAAACAGTAGCTACACGATCTAGAGAAGCCTATTTGATGATGCACCACTGACTAAGACTATAACTTAAAATATCTGCAACGACATGAAAAAAGATCTGGAAAAAAATTTTCATTTAAAAATGTTATTTTTTACTAAAAATTGTCAAATATTTTACAAACTCGATTCAGGTCTATACTGTCGTCAAAATGCTGGAAAAAGAGGTAATTACACTGGCACGTGGTTTATTATGTAAAAGAATATATACCGCATTTTTTCTGGCGCCTCAATTTTGTTGCCCATTTCTTGTCCTCAAGAATTATTGTTTGTTGCGGCGATTCGTTGCAAGAGGAAAATTTCACGGGCCTCAGAATTAGAGCCAAATAGTATTGGAGGTAAAAGAATACGCAGTTCGTTTGAAAAGATTCAGCTGTTTGGAAGAATATCTGAGAAAATGCTCGGTGTTTATGTCACCTGCAGACGTTTTGGGTCTTTGAAACCTAAAATTTGAAACAGATTTCAATCTCCGTCGCTATTACAATTTACAATACTATTAATAAATTAATAGTAATGTAAATTAAACAACTATTTGTTTTAAATGTAATCTGTAAAGTATTACAAAGTAATTTGTAAGTTACTGATGTCTAGATGCACAAATATACAACTACTTTGAAGTTACGAGGGGCAAATATTTGATTATGATGAAGATGATGAAGATGATGAAGATGAAGATGAAGAAAAAGAAGAAGAAGAAGAAGAAGATGATGATGATGATGATGATGATGATGATGGTGATGATGAATATGATGAAATAGTAGCTTAATTGTTTGCTGATACATCATGTACACAAAGTGTGTGTTAAAGTGTAATAAAAAATTCTGCTATAAAGCGCTATATAAATGGGCAGTCGTAGTCGACCACTGACCTTGGTCGAGCGGGGCCGCAGTCCGGCCGAAGATCGGGTCCAGTTGGGTCCGGATGTGGTCCTCCTCTTCGCTGGGACCGCGTCCGCTGTCGGTCCATGTTGATCCGGAACAGATACTCTCAAGGTCCTGATCCAGAACAGGACGTCCCTTCATCATCATCGCCTGCAACTACAGTCAACAACAACACCGTCGTCATCTTTGTCGTCGTCATCATCATCATAATCACAATAGACAGTAAATTCAGACACAATATGGCCTGGTATCATGACTACAGCAGAGACAGTGATGATGACGACAATGACAGTTACAATCACGACTGAGATGATGATGATGATGATGATGTTGACGATAATAAATTAATAATAATAATAATAATATAATTATTATTATTCCTATGATATAATTTTTATTATTATTAAATAATGGTGACAATAATGCTGATGATTGTTTTGACAATGGGGGATTACGATCCAAATCAAGACGCAGCAAATGACAGATGCCAAGGGCATCACTGAAATGGCGTTATAGAAGTTCGACGACGACGACGACGACGACGACGACGACGATGATGATGATGATGATGATGATGATGATGGTATTGATCATCTTTAACCGGAATATTTTCAGGTGACTGTGGGTTGATGTGAAGGTGACACGGTGGCTTTGACGTCTGGTGTCTGTGGACGTTGCCACCGCCTCCGCATCCTCCTCCTCCTCCACTCCCCCCCCCGCAGCAGTGGGAACAGTGATGGTGGCTGCAGAGGGGATGCGGACTGCAGGACCTCTCTCTCGTCGGCAGGACCAGGCATCGGTTCGATGGTCCTCCGTACTGCGGTGGCGAATGAGGTAGAACGTCCAGCGTAGATGGACCACGATTATCCCCCTGTTAACAGTACCATAGATTTTATGTATCACTAGATAGCGTTTATCTATGTTATGGGAAAGACAGCCGCAAATTGAAGCAAGTTCTGCACCATTTTATACTCAGCGTTACTATGGTAACCATTGTCGAGATGTCTAGATAGCAAGAGATATCATTGACACGCAATGCATGTAAACTGGCTTCACTTTCAAATACCAGGGACTCTATCTAGTCTAGTGATAATTAAAGTCTATGCTTTGGACTGTCAATTACAATACAAAGGTTTGAGCGAACGCTTGATTGATTGATTGATTGCTCCAGCGAATGTGCAATCATAAAATTTGAACGCGTTTAATTTAAAAAAACAGTAATAGAATTTCCGCAAACATGTTTGCAAGTAAAGTAATAAATAATTAAGGAAGTAAGCATGATCTAAGTACTGTATTTAGATAATACACTTGTTCAAAACAATAACAGTAAAATGATCAAAGGTGTACTGGAAAATGATTCCAGACAGACACGTTGCGATATCATATTCCAAACTGATAACAACACAGCGCATATTTATTAGATAAAGCTTTTAATACATCAGCCTTTGCTGTAAACTCGTTCACACCAGAAAGGAAGCAGGGGCGTAGTCAGGAATTTGATTTGGGAGGGTATAAATATTTTGGGTGGGTATAAAACTATAAATCTTAACTATAAACCACATAAACCATATAAACCACATATAACCATTAATGTCTTTTTGAAATCATTTTTTTCTGCATAAATCACAAAATAAATTGAAGGTTTTTTCGACTGAGTTGGGGGAGTTTCATATATAGAATAAACCGATATACCCCATTTATTATTACTGTAGCGTCGCTACGCCATCCGATCGTCGAAAGGAAGCTAAACTAACGCAGGTAGGTAAATTTTAAGGCCAGAGCGGGTGTGGTCGCTGGAATATCGGTTTCCGATAGGCAGACCATCGCCATAAGTCCTCGAACGGTTAACGAATTGTCCTTTATTATACGGCAGCCATAACTCTTGCTCTATGATCGGGGCCCGGTGGGAAGCGAGTGGGAAGGGGAGGGAGGGGGTTCCTGGATCCATTTCCTCGCCTTCCGCCGATTGATCGACGGCTGTGGGGAAACATTTCCGGGCAATCCGTTTTCTGGCAGCTAAGCTTGGAATGACCTCTCGAAATGTTATTAGAAATGGTGCTACGGATTATTATTATTAATTAAAATTTATGTAATTTTAGTTGATTGTTACAGAAAAATGATTATCTGATATATATATATATATATCTGTATTGATATATATATATATAAATTAAATTTTATTAAATATAAAATTAACGGAAATGCAAGCTCAAATAATCATAAATGATTAACCGAAATGGCCAAAAACGTATTTAATCCAAAAATAGTTGAAAGGTAGACGCGTGAGCCAAAAGACCTCCCTGATCTGCTGAGTCAGCCTCATCAAAAGCAGTCAGTAAGTAAATTGCAGATGGAAATTTCAAACGATCGTAAGATTTGCCCGTAAACTTAATAATTCTCATCGACTTAATTATACTGTAGTCCCTGCGTAGTTTCAACAGCCGCCCTTTGAAATATGCGGCCGCGTTTAGTCCTACGGAGTCTGCTATATACTGTTGTACTGACAACTGGTTTGGAGCTTAGGTTGGAGTACCCGTATCTGCTGATCAGCCTCAGCGCCAGCTAAATGGTTAAACGATCGGGCAACCCTGACTTAATTATACTGTAGTCCTTGCGTACCGGAAGCTCGTTATTCTCCTTGGAGAAGAGGACTTAAAATAGCGCCTTTACTCTGCGCGCCGCGTTTCGGCGCCTCCGCCGCGAAAGATAATGATCGCACCGAGACTTCCGTCTGCTCCGACCACTTTCAAGTGGTAACAGGTCGTCTGCTCGGCCAGGCGCCGAAAGTTATTAAAACGAACCCCAGGTACGGCGTCTTCAAACGAATTGAGATATAACATCTGACCAGATGAGGAGCGTTGTCCATAAATGAGCAGGGTTAATAATATAATTTATTATAATATCAAAAAAAAATTATTGACGGGCAAATTTTAATAAATTCTGACAGAAATATTAGTATAATTTAGTTGTTGTAGTACTGTAGTATTTGATTTGTCGACAGCTAAGTGGTCCTCTACCCCTGGTCGAAGACAACCCCGTAGAGGTCAAATAGCCGGTCGACCTTAAACTGGAAAAAGAAAATTTTAGGGTTGAAATATTCGATCCCGCTTTTTAAAACTCGAAAACCGAGCTGATATATGAAATACGAAGGACTTCGCAAAAGGCTCGATAAACTTGGAGTTTGACGGCTGTGGCGTCAAAAGTCGATTGACAAAGCAGGACATAAGCGTACAATGTGTCATCGAACAAAAATAGTGCCATTCCAGTGAGAAGATAGACGCCGCATTCTGTTGAATAAATACATTGGATCTGCATGGAAGACGTATTCCAAGTCGTCAAATGTAGAATTCGAAAACGCCTATCCATTTTAAGTGGTCTCCTGCTCTAAAATATCCAACTATACTGGTGCCTCGAAAGTCAATTGCAATTACACGATAGAGTCAGACAGTCGCTTCTTGTTGATCTAACTGATCTCTGGAACTGACCTGATCATCATGTGACAATGCATTTGGAATCAGAGGAGGCTCCAGGATTTGGCAAGTGGAGACCGTTATAAGCTGCTCTGTTGCGAAAAACCTTTCAGCTGGCACTTCCATTTTGTTTGCTAGTATTGCTTATGTATTGTTCACCTTTCGATAAACCTTAGCAGTGAATGCATCATATAAAATGGCCGCAACCGCCCAACAGGTGGCAACCTTTATACATGGAAGGAGGACAACTAGTTTTCATAAACCTGGACTACAAGCAGCTTAGAATAAGAGCACTAAAGTATGGGGCCAGGCATTCAATAGGGGCACGGGTCCCTCGGTTGACCCGCCTCTGTTTGGAATAACACTAGTAGGGCCTAGTAGTAGTGGTAGTAGTGGTAGTAGTAGTAGTAATAGTAGTAGTAGTACTATATTAGTAGTAGTAGTTGTAGTAGTAGTAGTAGTAGTAGTAGTAGTAGTAGTAGTAGTAGTAGTAGTAGTAGTAGTAGTAGTAGTAGTAGTAGTAGTAGTAGTAGTAGTAGTAGTAGTAGCAGTAGTAGTAGTAGTATATATCAAGAAGCCAAACGCATAAGCGTATTGCCGCTAGTAGACTGTAGTCAAAGGTTCATCAGCTGATGATGATGATGATGATGATGATGATGATGATGATGATGATGATGATGATGATGATGATGACCAGCGCATTGTTCCATTTCAGTTGTGCATCCGTTCTAGATAAGATAACGCTTATCACCTGCGCACTGCAGGCCAGCAGAAAGACACTTCGAAAGAGCACGGCAGTCGAACGCTTCGACCGACAAACCCCAAGACCCGACCAGACCCGACCAGACCCTGTCAGCTACTGTAGAAGGATCAAACCCAAGCATTTTAACCAGCGACAGCATGGCGATCAACAACAGGTCTGCAGAATATTCCTGACTTTATTTCCTGTCGTTATCTTCTTTTTAAAAGTACGTCCGCAATCTGGTCAGATACGTTTAAAGTCGCTCTGCTGCTCTTCTTCCTCCTCCTCATCCTCCTCTCTTCTTCTTCTTCTTCCTCCCTCCTCTTCTTTTTCTTCCTCTTCTTCCTCTTCTTCCTCTTCTTCTCTTCTCTCTTCTTCCTCCTCCTCCTCCTCCTCCTCCTTCTTCTTCTTCTGCTACTTATTCTTCTTCTTCTTCTTCTTCTTCTCCTCCTCCTCCTCCTCCTCCTCCTCCTCCTCCTCCTCCTCCTCCTCCTCCTCCTCCTCCTCCTCCTCCTCCTCCTCCTCCTCCTTCTTCTTCTTCTTCTTCTTCTTCTGCTGCTGCTGCTGCTGTAACACATCACGATACCACAGAACTTCAGAACTTAACTGCAGCACAGGAGCACTCAGCAAGTTCTACGATGGCTGTTTCTAATTTATATAGGGCCGCTATTATGACGTTATATATCGCCAGCACTTGAAACGAATCGGAACCGGAATATGAATACATATGTATACCTATATATGCACATGCGTATATACAGTATATATATATACACACCTATATACCTTTCATGTCTGCAGTTTGCAACCGTATGCTTGCATGACCATCGAGAAGTGACCATACAACGACGCTGTCTTTCTCCTCTGCCATCGATAACGCCGTTAACCGGTTCCTTCGAACCACTCTGGGTGGTCCGGTTGCCACCCACCCGCGCAACCGACCAGCACAACGACTGCATGGATGGGTCCAGTGGTGGATGTGGAGTGGGAGGGAGGGAGGGGGCGATCTTGAAGAAATACGGAGGCACGTCAGACGGAACTCTGACGCAGCGATAATGCCTCCTGCATGGGGAGCGGGGAAGAAGGGGGTAGTCATGGGTACCATCAACCTCTTGAGGGCATCTGTTGACAAGAGCGGCGGACCTTTGTGGGGGTAAAAGGAGGGATACAGTTGACCTCGTAGTGTCACTGGATAAATTTAGAGCTAAGGCGTTGTCCAGTAGACCTACAGGGCTACAACGGGAGAGAGGGAGAGAGGGAGAGAGACAGACAGACAGACAGACAGACAGAGACTAAGCGATGTTTTTCTCTTGAAACAATAGCAAAGCGAATAACTCCAATCTTCTTCTTTCGATGTGATACTATGCACCCAGAGTGCACTGCCCGGCAAAGAGGCCGTCTTAAAAAAGGTCATAGTAAAGTGCAACACTTCTGCTGCGAAAGACTGCCGCAAACTATGGAACGCCTTTCGAGCATTGAATCCACACAACCGTTTTCAATATGCTCACGCCGTAGCTACGGCTCTCCCAGCATCTCTCTCTCTCTCTGTCTCTCTCTGTCTCTGTCTCTGTCTCTGTCTCTGTCTCTGTCTCTCTCTCTCTCTCTCTCTCTCTCTCTCTGTCTCTCTGTCTCTCTGTCTCTCTGTCTCTCTGTCTCTCTGTCTGTCTGTCTCTCTGTCTCTCTCTCTCTCTCTCTCTCTCTCTCTCTCTCTCTCTGTCTTCAAATGCACACTTCTCGATAAGACAAAGGCCTGCAGCAGCATTCGTGGCAATTCTTCCCATCAACGCATATTCTTAAGTGACTCGAAGTGCATTCCAGTAGTCCATGCAGGACCCTAGAATCAGACCCGAACGCTTTGATAACACCACCGAACTGATACGCGAGCTCCACGACCACTCAAGCGCCGACGACCTTCGACTGCGCATACCTGAGGCACGCAACGCGCAATTAAATGGCCCAAGAACCCATTGTCTACGCGTTTCTCCCGGTCTTTAAAAATTCCAACCTCCCGTCGATAGCTGTTCCGGCCGAGAAACGACTTCGTTCAACACGCGTTCTCTCTTAAACTGACACCAAAGAGTCTCTCTCATCTCAGTCAAATATCTGGAAAGGTTTATCACCAGTGGTGCTAAAAGGGAATCAGATATAAAACAGATATAGGAATGGCAAAAACAACCTTTGCCATTCTGGATTCTGATGCTCAAACAAAAAAACAAACATTTGGCAATGAAAACAACAAGGAGAAGAGTTCAGGAATGCTACGTTTGGACAGCCATGATGTGATATTATATGCAGCTGGAACTTGGACAATCTCTGAAGTTGTGAAGAATAAACTTGGAGCTGCTGAGTTGTGTTTCTTAAGAAAAATGCGGAAAACGTCTTAGACCGAAAAGAAAACAAATGAATCAGCAAATCGAGGTGGCTGGCACACAAAGGCATCTGCAGTCTACAATACGGAAATGTTTTGGACATATAAATGAGGAAGAACGATATAGAAAACCTAGTAACAACTGGAAAAGTCGAAGGCATTCGAGCAAGAGGGAGACAAAGAATGACGTCAAAGGTGTTAAGTCAGATTTAGAGCTCATATAAACTACGTGCAACAGAGAGAAATTAATATAGGCTATAAGTTCATAGTCGTCAACGTAGAAATACATTACGCCTATTGCCGCACTACCTTGGGATGCTTGGCGTTGCTAGTACTGACGAATCATTATCATTGCTATGCTAGATGGATTGTACCTGGATCTTGATTGATTTTGATTTGGCGTGCCATCGGCTGATACTTCTGTGCAATCTGAAGTGGCGCTATAGAAGTTTAGGACTAGATTAGATAGATAGCCAGCGCCTGTGAAAACATAGGATTCCATATATAAGATCCTATACTCTATAGTTTCACAAGACGCAACCGCTGTATTTAATATTTATGCAGCGCAACATATTGCGAAATTTGTATAAATAATAATAATTTGCACTTCTATAGCACCATTTCTAATACCCAAGGGTATCATTCGATGGTACTTCAAATCCACCCGCAAAATACCAGGTCAATCCAGAGCTCAGTCGGAGGGAACCAGCAAGACATACTATAATTATAATACCTATTTTATTACCTGGATTTGGCTTAACTACATTCGAATTTCCACTGAAACTCTATGCAAAGGCTTGGATATTATCAGTGCTGAAAGTCAGCCGGAACGCGGCGGAACGGAGCTCCGGCATATTGGACCATGATTTTTTTGCTTGTCAGGGCATTTCAAGAATGAAAAATAGAAAAATAAAAGAAAAATATAAAAATGACCTTTTTTCTTACAAATATAAGACAAACATAAGAACGAACTTTTTTGCTTGTCAGGGTATTTCAAGAAGAAAAATAGAAAAATATAAGAAAAATATACGAACGCGTTTTTTTGCTTTTCAAGGCTTTTGGTGAGCTCCTGCACCTTTCTTCACAGACTTTCAGCACTGAATATTATTATATACATGCAGCAGAACCTATAGCTGTATACAGGGCTGTACTATGGCTGCGCCAATAGGGCCTACTTTTAAATGGAAGGACTCTAGATATAACGGACAAGAACCTTCAGGTACTCTATACAATAATGCTCTTTGTACTTTTAGAATGTCGGCTTTTGCAGTATACGGACATTCTCCTTCGATAAAACAGTTATCGCTGTCAATAAATCACTCACACAGTAGCTTTTTGCAACGAATAGGCCTATATAGCGAAAATGGCTCTTTTCCGCACTTCGTTCATAATGGGCCTACTATTTCGCGTTGTCTATATACTTTGCATTAGCCATGCAAATTGTTTCTGTACATCACTTGAAATGAAAACCTAACTTAAGTCTTACCGGACAAAGCGTATACAAGTTAAGCTTCTACCGCGTGCGATAATCCCTATTCTTTTTCTCAGTGCAGCACAAAACGAACCATTGTTATATTTCTACCCGATGTAAACATCCCCCGTGTTTACTTCTCGAGCTCCCATTCCACTGGATGCGATCCTACGTTGATACCGTTGACCTGAATTTCGCGGTTACTAACGCGAACACAAAACTTGAGAGACTCAACTGTCCACCATTTTTTGTCTATTTTTACCTGTATAACCCTTCGTCAAACAGTTATCCCGTTGCCGTCGATACAGTCCTCATTTTTTAGATTTCAATTTTGTAATCATGAATTCTCTTTAATTAATCATAAAACTATTTTTCGATTTGTGAATATTATTTATAGAGAAAGCCGAAAACGAATCACCGGTAATTGCAAACTCTAAACAACGAGTCATTACGAATACAATACTTTTTAATTTACAGTACAATTCATGGCAACCTTAATAATCTTATAGGCAAATGTCTTGGTATTCTGGTTTTGCCGCTATTCAAAAACCGGATAGTATAGGGGCCTAAATGTCGAATTCACTAACGGACTATGTCACAAACTCTGACTCTTTTGGAATTCTTCTACGTAATCTTAAGACTTACTTATTCACCATTGGTTATACGTAGTTTTGTAAAGCGCTCTTGTCTTTGGCCTCTTTTGTCATTCTTATTGCGCTATAGAAATCGTCTGGCTAATAATAATAATAATAATAATAATAATAATAATAATAATAATAATAATAATAATAATAATAAATAAAAACACTTCTTCATGAAGAACATACACACATGTACATATAAATGTATACACATATAGATGTATATAGATACATATAAATGTATAGATATGTGTGTTCTTTTGATTGTGGGGATATTTTCTCATCACTGCTTGACTGATACACACATCATATCAGTGGCGTAGCCAAGGGGTGTTTGGGGGCTAAAACCCTCTTGGCTGCCGACAAAAAATTTGTTAAAATGTGTTTCCATACATTTTTAATTTTCTGACGCGATTTTGGGGGTCAACCTCCCTTGGCTGCCGACGCAAAATAATTTGTAAGCGCTATAGAATAAAGATGTAAGGTGACGACCTTTTTTGCTTGTCAATACATCTGCAAAGGAAAAAGTACAAGAGGAAAGATAAGTATGACCTTTTCTGCTTGTCAAGATTTTTCAAGGTTGGTCATGATCAAAACCAAAAGCCCTTCCGGAAATCCTGGCTATGCCACTGCATCATATACAGTATATATATCAGTATCAATATATATATATATATATATATATATATATATATATATATATATATATGCGCATCAGTATCAATATTGCAGCAGTATAGTGAGAAGAGGTTTTCTCTTCTATTTAGGTCTAGACCGGCCAGACAATTCCAGATATTCCTCCTTTTTCATATATCGAGACATCAGGAGAAAGATATTATCCGTTCATATGATATTTATGTTATGTGCGCTCGGCGTTTATAAATGGCATCGTTCGAAGCAGGGCGGCTCAAAAGATGAGTGTGAAAAATCGAGTACTGTTAGCGGAAATATATCTATTGCGCTATGTAAACTGTCAGGTTTGAAGAATATTGTTGTCAATAAAATTGGTTTACACTTCCCGCTGCACTCCTGGCCTATGAAAAAGTGCAGCGCGTCTTGTTTCTTCCTGTCTGAATTAAATGCAGTATAGGACTTCGTTATAACGTCCTCAGTGCATGGGTCTGTAAAATTAAGCAGTATATACGTTATATCCGACTCCGAGGTATACGTTGTATCAATACCATCCAATACGGTATACAGCGCATCGCACGGAACCGTATACATTGCGGTATTTTATGACAGAGTATACGCTATAACCGAGCCCGTCATAACGAAGTCCTACTGTACTCCGACCGATTCGTTATCTGCGGCAGTTGGAGAATCACTATCTCATCAGTCATCGCGGTTAGTCATTAACGAGTAATTGATGGATTAACGGAGACGTGCAGTGCTTATAATCGGGCGTGGGGAGGGGAAGGGAGAGGAGAATATCTTAGATTTAATTAGGAGATAATTAATTAGGATTAGGCGACATAATTGGATATCATAGATTCTGAATAGTTAAATAGCAACACTCGTATATATGTATATATATATATATATGTGTGTGTGTGTGTGTGTGTGTGTGTGTGTGTGTGTGCTAGAGCAAGACCACAGAAAGAGATAATTTATACAAGTAGGCGTATGGCTAGAGGACATGTGTAGAAACCCACTGGCCTTAAACCATTTCGCCTTCCCTGCAGGTGTTACGCCTTGACATTTCAGGTTATCACAAGAATTCGTTAGGATCTATTTAAGTATCAAAACAGATGAAGGCGTTTATAAAAACAGAGATATCATAGAGAGAATTCCGTTTGAAAATAGGATCACGGATTGCGGAAAGGTATTCGGATAAATTTCCGCAGATAAAAACTCAGTTGATCTCTACTCAGGCACTTTGTCACTCTTTCAGTGGCTTTCAGAGCATAGGCATTGAGCTTTGCCACCAGCAACCCCTTGTGGTTCTTTTGCCTTATATTGTATCTCTGGGGTTACCGCCAGTGGCGGTTCCACGTGGAGGATGAATGGGGATGCATCCCCTCCACCTGACTTACTTAACTTTTTTGCTTGTGAAACCTATTTTTGGGTAAAAGTCTAGTAAAACTACGGGGAAAAACTGCGGATGACCTTTTTTTGCTTGTCAGCCTATTTTCGGTAAAAGTGTAGTAAAATTAGGAATAAAATTCCCTTTTGTGAGCACCTTCTCTGCGAAGTTTTTTGATTAGTTCCTTCTATTTTCATCACCCCACCAACTTCCTATGAATTCATTTCATCCCCCCAACAAGAAATCCTGGAACCGCCACTGGTTACCGCTATGGACTGCAGAATTGATTTGCGTCGTTGTCTCAATCACGTTCTTTGAATTATCAATTTGGGGAGAAAATTGCGGAAAATATTTAGGGATGACACCCAAAAAATACAGTAATGCCTTAGTGTTTGTTGGTGTGGCATTGTGTGTGCGCATGATTGTGGCTATTAAACGCTATTTATTGGAAAAACTTATATTCTTATATTTATACCCCGTTTTCTGAGAATGGTTCTGGACTATACCATCGATTGATAGCCTACCTTTGATTATTTATAATTGGCACAATAAATGAATAATTTTAAAAAGTAAACGCACAAAAAATTAATGGCTTGACGAATTCTCCCCCCCCACAAACAGACCCACATTTTTACGAATCCCCTTAACCCCTTAATTGGGTATTTAACTGTAACTCAATGTAAAATGGACGGATATATCCGGGGTCCCCAGTTAAGGGGTTAAATAACCTGGACATGCTCTCTTTAGTTTCGCCTGCATTAGTTCACTATATTGAGTTCGTTTGGAATAAGTGAAGAGGCAATTTTTAAATGTCTACAGCGTAGAAAATACGTCGAGAGTTTAGTAGAGTCATTTCACACTTTTCTTGGGGCGAGATAATTCTTTTGCAAATGTTATTTTGGTAAATTTGCAAATTTTATATATTTTTGGCAAACTTTTGACAAGTTTTGCAATTTCTGCAATTTCACATTTATTTATTTATTTTATGCCAGGGTTGTCCAACTGAGGCCCGCGGCTGAATTTAGAGACATTCAAATCAACAGCTGTCGGCTTCACGGTTGTATTTCAAGGTGTACAATTAATTCACAAGTGCGTTTCAAGACAGTCCTGAGAACAGCGTGCGATCATTCTTCTCACTTGTAGTCTCAAGGGCCAGGTAACACCGCGGAGCAAGAGGATTCTGTTACCTCAGGTTCAAGCCTCTATCTAGGCAATGCGTATATATACAGTAGATACAGTGAAAAATTACAAACTGGTTTTACTACGAGTGCTGATGCCTGTCTAGTGCACGGTTTACAAAAGTTCTCGTTCGATCGATCGAGGTGCCAAGTGCGTAATCAAAAGCTGAAACAAGTCCTGCGTTTGCACTTGGGTGCGAAAGTGCTTTCCCCATTTTTTCGAGAACCTTCTTCTTCAAGATTAGGAATGTCGTGAAGATAAACGCTGCTGATTGCTTTATTAAAAATGTAAATATAGCGATTTTTAAATAAATACGAAAATTACGTTTTTCCAATTTCACGGGAACTCTTTGCTGGCACGTCAGTATACAACAAGATAGTTGAAAATCCCAGAAATATAATGTTAGACTTTCTTATATATACGGTACAGTAACACTGGGTTTTGCAAATGCCTGCTTGCAAATTGGCTCATAGATTGGCTTCGACTTACATACAGTATACAGTAGGTGCATTCATTCTCAAAACCACTAATAGTACACCAATATACTAGTACACGACTCGAGTCGAGTACTACTACTAGAGCATTACCATTGACAAACTCCACTTTTACGCCAGTGGCGTCATTACTCATTTGGGGGGCACGGCCACGCCCCCCAAGGAAATGAAGGAATAATGTACAATGTATTAAATAAATAAATGTGAAATGGGGCTGTCCTTTAATTATGTCAACAATTTTTGAGCAATTTTTGATCCCCTACCCCCTCTTGTCAACAACTGTCAACTTTCACTTACTTTCACTTACCCCCCATAATTACGTCAAAAACTTTTGACCCCTCAAGATCAATGACAGATCCCAATAACAAGGTTATTATTTTTTGTGGTGATGACCATTTTTTCTCTTTTTTGCTCATCGAGTGTCAAAATGTGGTGGTGATGACCTTTTGCCATGCTTTTTTCCATTGTAATAAGTAGTATTCCATGAAATTTCCCTTCTCTTGACCCCCTCCCTGTCAACAACTGTCAAACTTTTTCAAACCCCTCCCCACCTAAATTGTTGACGTAATTAATGGACAGCCCCTATGTGCAAAACATCGCCAAAAATTGCACAAGATTTGCGAAAAAGGTCAAAAACTTACAAATTTGCCAAAATTGGTCTAAATATTGACCAAAATTTGTCACAAATTTGCCAAAATTTGGCCAAATTTGGCCAAAAAATTATCTTGCCCCCAAGAAAAGTGTGAAATGACACTACTGTTCTACGCGGTACTGCTGCTGCTGCTGCCAACAAGCAGTACTGAGACTCGGTACTATGGATATGCTCTCATTTCTGTGGAACTTTGTTGCATCGCAATGCTATCTTTATATCAAGCACTGTCATCATCCCTTTGGCTGTTTTATTAGAGGTTTGTGCTAGAGTGCTGCCGCTGCTGAAAGTTTCCCATTGGCCGCACAGATGGAGTCGTCTCTTTGTCAGCTTCGGCGTTTGCGTACAACGGACGAATTCCCCGTCGCCATGGCAACGGACTTCCCGGGGAAAAGAATAATCTGCAATCTAATTTGGGCGGAAGAAGTGAGCGATAATTCAGGCATGACTTCGATTTTCCGCTCATGCACTGTACACGCCGCAGCGACAAATTTCGTTCGCACCATCTGACAAATTTCACTTGTGTGAGGAGAGTAGACTATTAGGGAACGAAAAGGATGAATGTGGAACAGCCGTTCGATCACGTGATCTGATTTGTAGGAGTAGGATTGAATCATTACCAATGCGAAGATATCCTCGCGGACACTGGATTACCATCACTCAATGAACTGATAAGTAAGTAGTCGCCGCCTAGAAATCTTCGGACATGCTGCCCGCCTCGGAGAGATATATATTTCCGGTTCATCAAGCCATCCACTGCCACGTCGACCTATCCATTGGTCGTCCACCTGACCGATCATTGGAATCGCTGTCCTGGTCGTCCCAGGAAAAGATGGATCGACGACCACATCCGTACGCAGATCAGTGAGATTCCATAAACTCTCTGGAGACGTGGCATCCAGCGGGGTCATGGTCAAGGGGTGACGCAACGGCCCCCGCTGGCCACGCGCTTCTTCTTCTTCTTCTTCTTCTTCTGATGATGATGATGATGATGATGATGATGATGATGATGAATCAATCAGCATTCTCGCTGAAGTGCGCACTTGAAGCCACGGGGTTTTAAAAACGCCAGTTACGAATAGAGGCGAAATTAGCTGGATTTTTCTTCTAATTGCACATGCCTTTGGTGCGCAATTTCAAATGAGAGATTTTAACATTCTGGTAATCAGAATTCGTTCAGAAAACTTCTGCATTACCCTTAGAGTCTTAGAGTTTAGACTCAGCTTTATTAGGTCTGATTAGAAAGTGTTAGGACTTTTGCTGATAGTCGTGGCTTCGTGCTTCTGAGTTTTGCAAAATGTTCCAACAGTATTTCGTCAACTGAAAGTCTTTATCTTTAATCTGTTTGATTTCGATGTTCTGGAGGGTGAATTTGATATTCTTATATCTTGATTTCGCGTTAAATTTTCCGTTACGACTAGAAAACTGTCAGGCTATAAAGAACATGAATTTATATACAGTAGAACTTCGTTATAACGGACTCGGTTATAATGTACATTCTGTTATAACGCACCGCAATACACGGTTCCGTGTGACGAGATACCGTATTGGATGGTATTGGACATGACGTGCCTCTGATATTATAACGTACTAAATTTTATAGATACGCTAAGTGCGTTATGAAGAAAAACTGGAATGGCTTACCGCTGTTAATCCGGAATCCTGTTGTGTCCATTCGATCGGGATCCGGTCGATGTAGGTCTCGTCTTCGGTCAGTGTCTCGTGGCAGTCGCATCCGTGGTGGTGGTGGTGATGATGGTGACTTCCACCGGATCGCACGGAGTTCGAATCCATCGTTGACGTCACACTTGCGCATCCTCTGCTAGCCTTGGTTCCGGAAGATGGTGATGAAGACCGACACTTCATCAGCTGCTGCTGCTGAGGCTGCTGCAGGAGATGCGCTTCGCAGGCGGCGTTCGCCAGGAACTCGTCTGCCTTCGGTCCGCGCCGTCTGCTTCGACGTCGTCGGGCGGCGCAGACGACAGCTAAGACGACGCAGACGATGACGACGATGAACCCGATCCCGGCGCCGATGAAGATCAACAGGTTGCTGCCTTCGAAGAGAGACCCGACGTCCGCCTGGGCAGACATGCTGGGACCACCGAGGACCGACCCGTTGGCAACGACGTCCAGGTCACCGACGGTCATCAGCGACGGGGTCCCACCGTCGCGGACGACGACGACGAGCCGGAACAGCTGGGCGCCGGAACTCCTCGGCAGGTCCTTGGTCAGGACGATCACTCCGGTCACCGGGTCGATGTCGAACAGGGCCTCGGCGTTCCCGCTGCCGATCGAGTAGACCAGCCGGGCGTTCGGGCCCTGGTCGGCGTCGGTCGCCACCAGCCGAGCCACGAGGGTCCCGATCCCAGATCCCCTGCGATCTCTACCCGGCTCGATCCCGAAGCGGAGGAAGACGAGGAGCTGCGGGTGGAGGGAAAGACGAAGACCGGGGCGTTGTCGTTCTCGTCTTCTACGTAGACGGTCACGTTGACCCTCGTCTCGATCCCGGGGCCGTTGGAGGCGACGACGACGAAGGCGTAGACAGCGGCGTCCTCGCGGTCCAGTCGCCTCATGTTCCGGATCTCGCCGGTGATGGCGTTGATCTCGAAGACCCCGTTGGCGTCCGCGAATCCGTACTCGATCAACCGGAACCGGTCGGTCGAGTCCAGATCCGTGGCGTTGACCGCCCCGACGACCGTTCCCACCGGTTGGTTCTCACCTGTGCTCAGGTAGTAGACGGACCGGTCGAACCTCGGAAATTCGTCGTTTACGTCCAAGATGGTCAGGATCAGACTCGCGGTCGACGACAACGGATTCTCTCCTCTGTCGGACACGACGATCCGGAACTCGTATTGGGACCTCTTCTCGTAATCGAAGGCTATCCGGGCGGTGATCTTCCCGAGGATGAGATCCGTGGTGACGGCGCTGTCTGGTGTGCCGTGGAGGGGTTCGAGGGTGTAGAGGAGGGCTCCGTTGGCACCTTCATCATCATCGGAAGCGCTGATCCGGATTATGACCGCTCCGGGAGAGTTGTTCTCCTCCATCGCAACCTCGTAGAGATCCTTCTCGATCCGCGGTCTGTTGTCGTTTTCGTCCAGGATTCGGACGTCGATCTTGACGGCGCTCGTCAACGCAACGACGTCACCCATGTCACGACACGTCAGCGTGACGTCATAGTACGCCCTCTCTTCGCGATCGAAGGTAACGGTCGTGACGATCTTGTATTCGCTGGGTCCGATGGTCACCAGGTCGAACCGCGACCCCGATCCCGGATCGTCGTCGATGGAGCAGTCGACCCGGCCGTTGGATCCGGTGTCGGCGTCGCTGACGGCCGCGTGGGCGACGAAGGTGTCGAGACCGGAGTTCTCCCGGACGTGGGCGAAGTCCGAATCGGTGAGAATGTTGACGACGATCCGCGGGGCGTTGTCGTTCACGTCCAGGACGGTGACGGACACCCGGGCGAACGCCGGCAGCGACCCGGATCCCAGGTCCGTCGCCCGGACCGTTAGCTGGTACGCCTGCGACCGCTCGTAGTCGAGGCTGGCCTTGAGAAAGACGTCGCCGGTGGTCGGATCGACGCCGAAGACGTCTCCGTGAGCGCGTTCCGTGGCGTCGGCGAATCCGTACACGACGAGCCCGTTCGGACCCGCGTCCGGATCACTCGCCTGGATCCGGGTCAGCGTCGACGACGGCGGGAGGTCCTCGGGGACCACCACCTCCCAGGACGCGTTCTCGAATCGCGGACCGTTGTCGTTGGCGTCGAGGACTTCGACCTCGACGTCAAGCGATCCAGTCCTCGGAGGTCTTCCGCCGTCGAGGGCCACCACGGCCACCGAGTAGCGGTCCTGGGCCTCACGGTCCAACCTCCCGACCAGCTTCAACCGCAGGTCCTTGGATCCGTCGACCTGATCGGTCACCGTCAGCTGGAACACGTCCTGATCGGAAGAGACCATCTGGTATTCCTGGACTCCGAGGATTCCGCTGTCTGCGTCCTCTGCGGGTGGAATGTAGAACAGCGCCCCGGGCAAGGTCGTTTCCGCTATCGTCAAGGTCATTCGGTTCTGCGGAAAGACGGGGTCGTTGTCGTTAACGTCCACCACGTGGACGAATACCTTGATTATCTGGAAGTACTGCGGCGGTTTGACGGACACGTCGAGGCCGAGGCTGCAGGTAGACGACGCGTCGGCCGCCGCGTGGGGGCAGACGGCCTCGCGATCGACCACCTGCGCCGTCCGCAGGTCCCCGGACCTCTCGTCGAGCGCGAAGTAGCGGTGGTACTGCCCGGGGCCGGATCCGGATCCGGATCCGGTGTGGCGAAAGTGGAACCGCAGGCGGTGCAGATCGTCGCTGGAGTACCGGAGCGTCATGTTTGCGTCGCGTTTGACGTTTCCGACGAAGCTTCCGATCGGGATCTCCTCACGGATGGCGTACTTGACCAGTCTTCCCCCACTCGACTGGGCTCCCACGCAGCAGAACAACAGAACCAAGACGGTAGCCGTGGCAACGGTTGCCATGGCTACGCTAGTTAGCGACTCGTCTCCCCCCTAGCGACGTCGTTCCCAAGTCAGACTCATCCGATCCATCCTCTACTGGAAACGCGTGGAAAACTATTCGGCGATACTCTTTACCGTGGCGCAGTAATAATTCATTTACACGGTAAATAGCCTACCAGTTTCGAATGGTGGGGTAGAGGGAGTGGTGGTGGTGGTGTATATTCTTAAGTCGATGGAAAACGTGACTACGCCCAGGCGACGAACCCCTCTGCACCTGATGACACCGTCATTACCCTGTCACGCAGGCGGTGCAATTAGTCCCGACGCTTGCCTTTTTCCAGTCAAATCGCACCCGGACATCTGCGGTCGCGCGGAACAAAGGTTTTCCGTTTGTATGTGGGCGTGCGGGCGTGCGTGTGTGTGTGTGCGTGTGTCTGGGAAGATGAAATTAGAAGCATTCCGATAACTCTTCGCTTCTTTGACTCTCTGCCATCCGATCTAGGCTCGGAGCGGAGAACCAGCGCAGCGGCGGCTGCGGCGGCGATTGATTAACCGGGAACCAGCGTAGCCATTCTCCGGATATATATATATATATATATACATATTTATCGCACGGTATCTCTATCTGACTAAAGAAGATGTACGTTGTCAACATGGCGATAACTCATCTGGCTCCGTCTCGAAGTGCTTCCACTGGTTGCACTGCACTAGAGCAGCTTTCAATTGTGTGCGAATGAGGAATTGAAAGCGCAGATTCCAGTAGCGCCTACGCAATTTCTGCTGCCACTGCTTTTATAAAGTTTCGAGAAATCGAATTAATGATCTTCGACTTCCAGTGATCAAATCATCAAAAGCCATGGTCACCTCTGACATCTAAAATTCAAATTTTAAAAACATAAATATGTAGTAAAGTTTAATGCCAATGCAATGGTAGCTATTGAGTCTTTTTTTAAGTGGAAGAAAAATTTTACTATTAAAACACTGGGATTGAAGATGATCTCCTCGTGGGGTTGAGGACAAATCTACCCCTAAACTATATAGGCCTACCCACAAATTACTGTCCAATCAACGTGTAGCCCCATCTGCCTTCTCACTCTTTTGCACTAACTACAATTCAGTGCAGCCCGATCGCTTCAATCGCAGAATGTGGAGCCTGCACTTATTCAAGTTTTTTTCACTAAATCATTTTCCATTAATCATTTCCATTACGAGCCAAACAACAACAACAACGTAAAACTGTCTAAACTGCTTAAATGTAATTTACTTCATGCCGTACTCTGTCTATATAAGTCTTATTAATAACGACGGTGCTTTAACTTGAATAGCAGGTGAAAGGTGAAATGCTTTAAGGTGACTGCACTGAAAACTCTGTTATTGTTTTTCTATGGAAACCGATGAACATCCGATTAGAATAACACTGGAGAACATAACTGTTGCCGCTGTTATTTTTAAGAGCTCGAGCGCCATATTTTCCCACTATTTTCGGTGTCTATAAGAAAACCTGGCATAGAGCTCTGCTAAAGATTCAGCACCATGGATTTATACCGTAATATTAAGACATCTATGCTGTCGATGGAATCCGTGAGAATACGACTGCCAGCCTTCTAGGAATGCAAGGAACAATCGAAATGCACCACATTATTATTTATCCTGGAACCAAACTTGATTAAGGTATTGATTAGGATGAGAAGCAAATGCTGAAGGCCCTCAACAACAGAAAGGACAAAAATTCTTCTTATTTTTACAAGACTGAATTTTCTATAATGCATCCTCGTATCTCTGCTATGAATATTTTTACATCCACCTTGGCTTTGCCGAATTTGAAAGACCTAGCTGTCTGCGCTCACAAAAAATAACCAACGATGCATGTGCACAATAGAATAACTTGTGTCTAACATAGGCAATCGTAGGCCTACTATAGCGGAAATCGGCCTACAAGGAAGGAGGGATGGAAAAGCACAGATAGGGCAGGGCGACCAATGACATCGATGCCGGAGTGGATGTCGACACTACGGAAATAACAAGTATTCAGCCCTGAAGATAAAAGCTCAAGATAGATAGGAGTGGCGACGATGAAGTATGGAATCTGTCTTTGGACAGAGTACCTGAAGAAGAAGAAGAAGAAGAAGAAGAAGAAGAAGAAGAAGAAGAAGAAGAAGAAGAAGAAGAAGAAAAGAAGAAGAAGTAAAGAAGAAGTAGCAGAAGACGAAGGCCTACAAGAGTGATTGAACAAAGGAGATAGACCTAATGCTAGAACATAAGAAGCGCCGGACAAATAACTAAACCTATTCGTTTTTGCTTTTACTCATGTGAGCTGTTTGTAACTTTTGCGGTGTTCGGCTGTCACAGATTACAGTTTTCTGCCAATTTATTGGCAGACGTCATTTTCTACGTCATTAAGTGCGTTGACAAACAAACAATTATTGTCAAAGGGTTCCATTTTTCCGGACACAGTGTCTACTCATAATCTCACCAAATTAGTTCCATTCAAGATCCACTGGGGTCCGAATTCAGCAAAAACCTTGCCCTGGAAGCCTTTTGACTTTCAACGAGACTCAAAACAACGTATAACAGCTCCATTATTAATTTAAGCCCATGCGCTCAACGATAAAAGCTTCCTGTGACGGCAGAATGGTTACTCATTACTCACGGACAACTATAGATTGTAGACAGCAATTTAGAAAAACGTGTGACAAAAGAGGGTGGGGAGGTCAACTGGACGAGGTGCTAATACAAAACGTGAAACACTGGATCTAAGAATCCGATGGGATACTTTCCACAGCAGTTCATTGTTCTTATTGTTCACATTTTCCTTTCCCATTGTTTACCTATATACCGGCGCTACAGAAATGTCCTGCTTCAAATGTACATTCTAACAAAAAAGCATTACGAGAACGAAAGAACATTTGTCGAAATCCGACGGGTGTTAGACATCACCGCACATATCAGGTACTACTAGTTCAGCTGTAATAAACCCAATCACCTCTGTGCCGAAGGGGCGCTGCATGTGAGTCATGCAGATACCGGATGGAAAACTGGAGCAGGAGAAAGAAGGGTGGCTCCAGGTGGTGGAGATGGAAGCGATCAGACGATGCCAGCCACAACGTGCGTCTGCTTATAGCAACGCTACCGTACCTGCGAAAAGGAGAGGCAGAAGAGGGGAGGGCTTCCAATATATACAAGGATATCCACCATATAAACTAAAAATGACTGCCATCCATAGACTTCTATGCAGGACGCGTTAATATACAATAATATGTATCTATCCTATATTTCGATCTTATATATACACACACATATATATACATATATATACAGTATATTACAGTATATATACATACAATATGTGTATATATATAAGTACCGAGGGCATTATATATATGTGTATATATATATATATATAAGTAGGCCTACCGAGGGCATTATATATATATATATATATATATATATATATATATATATATATATAAGTACCGATATATATTATATATATACGTGCTTATGTTAAATAAAACATCTTGTTCGTGTTTGGCTGTCCAAAATTCCTATATGTCAATCCTTAATTAGGAACTGACTCTTGCACGTGTTAAGTATCAGAGAGCATCGCAGGTGGTTCCGAGCTATAACCGGATAGTGTGACTGTGCCTTGTGCCTTGTGCCTCAGAACATTCTTTACAATTAGGCCTAACAATAAACCAAAAACATCTCCACTACGACACTACAGAGCATCAAAAGAAACGCTTATATTTCAGTTGCCAGAAGCTATTGACGGAAAAGCTATAAATAGAATAATAATTATTATTGTCACTGGAAAAGCTATAAATAAAATAATTATTATTATTGTCACGTCATGTCATGTAAAATGACGTCATGACGCCGTCTTCGCTATACGCTAAGGTTGGCTGCAACGTTGAACAACAGTTCCCCACTGTTCTTTTTTTAGCTGTCTCCGTTAGTGGAGTTCCTTTCATGATAGTCCATTTCATGAGGTTATCTTTCCAGCTGGTTCTGCCTTCTGGTTCCTTCTGTTCAGTGGTTCTCAAACTGGAATCCGCGGTCCCATAGGGAACCGCCAAGCGGTTTCAGGGGACCGTAAACGGATTACTTTCTCAAGATATCTCGCCAACACAAAACGCGCTGATAACTCTGAGAGTGCTGAGTACATTTGAATTTTAATTTGATGACCAAGATTTGCGATTTTCTAATTAAATAATTGACTGACAAAACAAGTAGCCTATGTGTTAGCTACAGTTAATTTAAAATTCCAAATTTATAAGGTACGCGAGTCATCATGCATATTTCTAAGGGACCACCACGCAAGAAATCCTAAAAAGTTTGAGAACCGCTGCTTCTGTTAAACCCTTTCAGGTGATATGTCCGAAATATCTCATTTTTCTTGATTTGATATGTGTCAGAAATTTGATATTATTAGGCCTACTTGCAATAATAAAATAATGATATTATTATAAATATTGCACTTTATAGCGCTAGTTTTAATAATACACAACGCAGGTACCAATGGACGGTAATCTAAATCCATCTGCAAAGGATAGGAACAACTCCTTAAATCGATAAGAGAGAAAACAGCAAGACGTACAGACAGAATTATCGAAGAGAGAGAGACAGAGAGACATAGACAGACAGACAGAAACAGATACATAAGCAATTATTAAGCATTTACTATGATTTGCTGCCACAGAAGAATTAATTTCCTTCATTTATTAAAAGGTTTATTCGTAAAACAATAAATTCCTATTCGTCTGACAATGAAAATACCTTTGCTCTGCAAATCGTCGGAACATTCTGGCGGTCTGCAACTCTGCATTGTTCGCCTGTCAAATGATTGATGGCTCTCTCTCTCTCTTTGTCTCACTGTCTCCGTCTTTGCCTCTGCATGTCTGTCTGTCTGTCTATCTCTCACTCTCACTCTCTTCTCTTCCAAACGCGCTGTCTTTCCAGCGTCTTTTCGGTTCTCGATTTTTTGACCCGCCTTGACCAGCGCTACAGGCTTCCAGCCACCTTGGTCTGGCACGCCGGGTTCAGTCGGTTCATAATCGAAGTCTTAAACGCACCAAGCGTCGAATGTATATCGATTCAGAGTATTACGGCAACCTACGTTCGGACCAAGAATGCCGCCCCGCCCCTACTCCCCCCAGCCCCTTCTGCCCCGCCCTCCCCTACTTCTACCCTCCCACCCCACCCTAGCGATGCGCCGGTGTCTTCGCTGGTCACGGGGTCACGGGGTCACGTGCGCTTTGCCCGACAATAAGACAGATCTTAGACGCCGCTTCTTGCCGACGATTTAGAAGAAAAACCGATGGAGAAGTTCAACGAGTATAAGAACGTTTATTTAAAATAATCAATTTGAAATCTAAACTCTCGTCTGATCTCTTCATCTGGTTCCCACACATGGCAGAACCTACAGACCACTCTTAACCCTAATAATAATAATAATAATAATAATAATAATAATAATAATAATAATAATAATAATAATAATAATAATAATAATAATAATTAATATTATTATTATTATTATAAAAGCTACTACTACTACTGCTACTGCTGCTACTAATAGTAGGCCTACAAGCCTACAAGGCCTACAAGGCCTACTACTACTACTACTACTACTACTACTACTACTACTACTACTACTACTATAACTGCTTCTCGCAGTTGAAAAATAAGACGAACTTTCGCACAACTGCGCGGACCAAAGAGCGAAATTAGTCCGAAAATTACTCACAAGATATTTCGTGCCATTGGCGAAACGTATAACTCCCTCCCATTGCAATATTTGCATGCATTTTTGTACGGCACAAAATTGAAAGCTACAGTTTGGTTCGATTATGTGGGAGTGGGACTGAGGAATTATGACGTCTTCGAACCCAAAATCAACAGAAAAAAATTGTTCTGCTTAAATAGCCAGGTCCCTTTTGTGACCGATTGACAACATAACGCAGCGTTTATACGCCTCTGAATGGATATCCTAATGCCAACACTCGTTCTGTTTATACGCTGTCCAGTCCCTATTATATGTGCATAACAATTTGCTAACCCCGTCGACACTAAAAAACCACAAAGCCATATTGTGATCTTTCGGTCGTCGAGGTCTCACAAAACGATGAGGCCCCCTCTCTTCTCCCTTCCTCCCTCCTCCCTCGCTCCCCCTTCCTCTCTCCCTCCAGCCGCCCACGGAAGAC
>CM030835.1:11050915-11073415 GCA_018105865.1 Metaphire vulgaris | reverse complement strand
AGAAGCGATTCAGAAAGTTGTATCTACAATGGCAAAATCTTCAATTTATACAGCGCTTGGATTTAAAATTGGTTAGGCCTATAGCGTTTGGCCAAAAACATGCACGGGACCAAATTAATATCATATATAGCAATTTTCGGCATACAAATGTACAGTAATGTTCTGTTAATCAGAGTTATCAAATGTGAGGTTGTATACTAGCGAGAAGTTGGATACAGGACAATCTTCAGTTTCATCAAAAATCCATGGGTGTATCCCTTTGCAAAATGCGGTCGTTGAGTCGCCCACGTCCATAGAAGACGCTCTTCTCGATTCGAGCAATTACTCCCATCTGAGAATTTGTGCACCCATCCGGAAATTAAATCGGACGTAAATTCCCTGCGCGGACATCGAATCAAAGAAAGAACTCTTGTCGGTTACCATGGATACGCAATCAAAATGGTTGAAATTAGCAATAACAGGTCGTTTTATCACCGGTTAACAACAACATACTACGACAACGACATCTACAATCGTCGTCGTCGCTGTTATCATCATCACCACCATCACCACCGTCGCCGCCGCCGCCGCCGCCGTCGTCAACATCGTCATCGTCATCGTAATCGTCATCATCATCATCATCATCATCATCATCATCATCATCATCATCATCATCATCATCATCATCATCATCATCATCATCATCATCATCATCATCATCATCATCATCATCATCTAATGAGATAATGTGTGGACAGTGTAGTAACATGTGACTAAGTATAAGCGTAATAATTTTATTACTTACTACTAGGGGCCTACTATTACTACTGCTACTATAGTACTATTATTACTACTACTACTACTACTACTACTACTACTACTACTACTACTACTACTACTGCTGCTGCTGCTACTACTACTGCTACTGCTACTGCTACTGCTGCTGCTGCTGCTGCTGCTACTGCTACTGCTGCTACTAGTACTACTAGTACTAGTAGCAGTAGTACTACTGTAGTAGTAGTAGTAATCAATATAGGTTATACTAGCGCTAGTGTGATTAGTATCTATTTATAGAACAGTGATCTATAACCTTGACCGTTACACTTGACCGTATTTTTATTCGACTGAAAGCCCCATTGAGACGGCCATTGACTGTTCTTAAACGGTTCTATCTCACGTCAAAGGTATAAGATAAGCTAAACTTAATGAGATAAAATCATCCTATTCAATCTGTCTCCTTCGAAATTTATTATCTATTGTTCGGTGTCCTATAGCAGTACTTGTACGATATGCCACCCTAATCAGTTGACGATGATAATTATTATTATTATGATTAGACTATCATGTGTGTTTCCCTCACGCTTCGGCTAAGGTGACCGCGCGGACAGAAATTATCAATTCTAGTTGTAAAAGTTTTCAGTTTTAAAGTAGAAATTGATATCTGACGGACCAAATGCCCTACCTTTAAGGTTAGGTGTCGATATTAACGGTGTTCTGCCTGATTCAAATGAAAAAGAGCACGCAAAAATCTCGCAATGAATCTCTGATCTGTAAGAGCTTTACTTACTATAGGTTGCAGCGCATCTGGAAGTCAATCCCTTTTATCCTCTTATATCCAAAGACTTTTTGTCCAACTCAATGAATCCATCCTCCCAACCACCAACCGCCAACTGGCAGCCTCGTGGTCCGACTAATCGCCTATGATTCCGATCGCAGAGGGTGGATGTCGGAACGTCCGTAAATAAGCGAGCAAGTGCGCGCTACTCCCTGCGCCAGTTACTCATTCATTCTTGTGGGAGAGAGCGAGAGCGCTGAGGTAAACTGCTACTTGCTTAGCGCTTGTATTGCGAAAGCGCTAGCCAATCTGCTAGCAAGCGTTCCAGAATTATCAGGATAATTCTGGTTTGAATGATTTTTGGTTTGTTTTTAAGTTCCGATACCGAAAAAGCATTCAATTGCGGAGCTAGACTACATGTTGGTGGGCAGTCACGCACCCCCCGCCCCCAATCACTCTCCATCTCTCAGTTATGGCGGTGAATTCGTGCAGTGCTAAAATAAAGTATCGACTCATCGACTCATAAAAATTCTTCGCTTGAAAATCAAAGCGATAAACCTTAAGCCTTCCTTTTACAATGCGTGCATTAGTGTGACTGGGGTATTTTCCTTGAATGTTATTATGATTTTCGTCGACTTTATCTCTGCTGCAGATCCCGCTGGGTAAGCTCCCGACTTTCCCTCAAACTCCTTAGTGGGAATAAATGGGACGTGCGTGTGTCTTTTTATGTCCATTAGCGCAGCAATAAAAGGGCGCAAAGGGGTCGGGCCCCCTCCATTCAGGCCAGGATTAATAGGGAGATTCTTGAGAGAACAGAACATTTTACCCAATGAGGTGAGGGGACAAACGGTTATCATATAGGCTACCAACTTGCAGACTTGGCTATGGACAGCGGCTTCTATCCCCCTTGCAGCCGGGTTCAATTCCCCCGCCCAAAATTACAAATTCCCCTCCCCCAAATTACAAATTCCCTGTTAATTTGCTCCCTTGTAGACTTAGTATTATATTCAGCTTTTATCCTTTGAGTTAGGTATAGCTATCATTGATTACGTCACGATCAGTGTTATTTTGAATCAATATCAGTCTCGGTTCAGTTCAGATTAGTGGCAAAATATTCCCCCATTTTTTCCGGGCGCATCTGCTGCGTCCGCCTTTAATAGGGATAGAAGTCCCTGGCCATGGACCTCGAAATAATTGCAGATTTAGAATAATTCCGTGGACCCCGATGGTGGGGGCTAATGACCATTAGTGCAAACGCGAAGGAGCACGGGGCTTCGGACTTCCCCCTAGTTGGATTTAGACTGGCCGTGAGATTCGTGCAAAACTGATGAAACGGTTTTATCAGTCTGAAAACATACTCCAAACCTCGAGAATTGGTCTAGTGTCACCCTAAATCTTGCACGACCCTCCACAGCCCCTCTAGCGAGTCTAGTCGGAACTGGTTATGTCGGCCTGTAGTACCATCGGTGCCTCCTTATTCCCGAACCCTGGATATGCCAGTGCTGACGGATTCTCCGAAAATCCTCGTGCTCGGTGCGATTGCCCCTTCTCCGACGAACCAAACGAACGAACGCACCGGGCCCTGTCACGACTAATCGGCAGCGATGCAAAAATGTCATTTGTCCACGACAACAGTGTGGACAGCATTCGAAATTATCCTTATGCTCCTAATCCTCCTCCTCCTCTCCTCTTCCTCCTCTTCTTCTTCTTCCTCCTCCTCTTCTTCTTCTTCTTCTTCTTCTTCCTCCTCCTCCTCCTCTTCCTCCTAATATTGGCGTATTAATTCCGGTAATTGTATTCGTAACGGTGTAACTCGATGATGGTGCGCCACTAGAGTAGACACTTCAAGACGGCGCAGACACGAACGAACGGAGAAACGGACGCATTAAACTGCGACGACGACGACGACGACAGCCACTCCACGTCTAAGCCTGCAGACTGCAGACGGAAATGGAGGGAAAGGAAGGAAGGGTAGTCTGCGTTGGAAGGGGTCGGCGGTGGCGGTGCTGGAAGGTCGAAGGAGACGGTGGGATGTCCGGAGACAAATCGATTGGACGTAACCGAAGACAGAATCGATTGAATCAGACTCCTCTGTTGTTAATTGAAACTATATTTCCGCAACATTTAGCGACGCTAAATTAGATGTCATCAGGACAGACAGACAGACAGACAGACAGACAGACAGACAGACAGACAGACAGACAGACAGACAGACAGACAGACAGACAGACAGACAGACAGGCAGGCAGACAGACAGACAGACAGACAGACAGAAACTGAATCTTAGATGTTAGCGTTTTGAAGGAATTAAAGGAAACGAGTATTGTAACTACGAGCCCTCCTACCCAACTATACTACCTATATAGATTAGGTGGAGCAAGGCGTTCTGCGACTCGGTAGTCCACGGGGTCACTAGCTTAGTCTAAAGATCATGATATAGCTGACTGCCTTAGTGAATTGGTAGTCAAGAGAATTATTATAGTTTTACGTATTTTAATAAATCATGAACAATTTAATAAACATTATAAATTTGAAACAACATTATTATCGTGACACAATAAAACATAGCAATAATAATAAAGTAGATTAATAGTTATGATTATGATAGTTAACCTAGAATGTAAAGAGTAAAATTAGAACCGTTACTTCCCAACTTCTTCGTTACCCTCGTTCGTCTAGATTCCCGTTTCCTCTTTCCTCCTTTTCGACTCTTCTTCCAACTCCTCTCAGATTGACTGGCTGATCGACTGAACTTGATTGAGTGAATTCTTTCCGACGACTCCCCTTGGTTGACTGCCTTCGATCGAACCAAACTTCCGACCTTCTCTCTTCGATTCCGTCTTACTAAAAACTTCTTCCTTGTCGACTACCCAGGTTTTTAAGAGAATGGATCGCGTGACTACTCGACCTGGCTACTGCCCTTGGTCACTCGCATCACTGCTGTTTCCATCACGTTTTTGAACTCCTTGCACTCAGTCTTGGTCACAAGATCGGCCTCTCCTTTTTGGACCCTTCTACCCATTGTACCCACTTCTTAACACTTACAATGGCAACACATATTTAAAGTTCAAACCGCAATAAGTGCAAACTAATACAAGGTAAAGTACTATAAGCATTAAGGCGCTACATAAATCTAATCCACTCTGTAATACTACGTCCGATTTAAAAAAATCAACGTCCCCGTTGACAAACTACTGAACTACTTAAACGATTACCATACAACGCCAAGTTATCCTTAAGCAAAATGTAAAAGAAAATAAACATATACGCTACGTAAATGACCGCTAAACATAAGCGAGAGTAAATTATAACGTAATCTATAAGTCTGTCTTAAAACGTTCAATGAGAGGTTAAAATAAAGGTTAACATAAATGTTCACATGTTAAAATGTTCAAAGTAGTAATAAGCATTAGTTGATTATATATGTACTAAAACTTATAAAAGTCTTTCTACCATAAGCATAAGCAAATTATAATTATCGATGATGAATTAAAGTAAACAGTTTCCGGTACGTAACTTCTTAGCATAGTAAACCAGACCTCCATGTTGCAACAAAATATATACGTTGTAATTTTTCTTCATTACCGCACGCAATTTATACCAAGTAAAGTGTGACAGACGAGTCTCTGAGACTATTTGTACATTTGTAAGATTATTAACATGCGTAACAGTGGTAGGTAATGAAGCAATTTTCAATGTTGGACAACAAATACCAGCTACCTGTATGTTTAAGGGAGTATGTGAACTCTTAACAGTATACTGTGTAGGGCAATCGGGTAACACCTGTAGGTGCACATCAATGCAGATATTTGACGAAGCTTGTTCAATATGTAACATCAGATTACAGCCAGCATTAATAACGAGCTGAGTACTGCGCCATTTACATAATTTGTACAACACATATAAAATACACACTAAAATCATAAAGATCATAACTGGCGTAATACTCTGTAAATGCTCTTGAGTAACAATGATAAACGGTAGTTGAGTACTGGTTGGATTTACATATATAACAGGTTTGATTGATACCGAAGTGCTAAAAGCACTGCGAGTAGACAACAAGGCAATGGAGCCATACAAAATATGCACTTTATATAATAACCACAAAATTATCAAGAAAGTAACTCCAGAGAGTACAATAGAAGCTATAGTTAGGTATCCCGGCAGTGACTGAAAATAAAATTCACCGAAATTTATCTCTCCCGCGAGTATGGGGTCTAAGGCAGTGGAGTAAATAATTTGGTCAGCTTTGGTTGCGTTTACAAGTTTATCTAAGGCAAGATCCAGGCGCTGAGAAGTGGCTAGACGCTCTAGAAGTGAGTGATTAAACAAACGGAATTCTGGCAGCTGTACCGCGAGTGGGGAATTTAACAGGTCTAGCTGAGTAAATAAATGCCATGAATCATTACTAAGAAAATGAAGCAGAAGAGGCAGATTAAAATTAAATTGCAGTATAGGAGTGTGGGTTTTGGAATTTGAAGTCGATTCACACCTTGAAATTCTAGCTGGGATTATGGCGTGGGGGGACTGGATAGAACAACCACACGGAATGTTAAACAAACAATATGTCCCACCTTTAAGGGGTTGTAACTGAGTGTGCACAGCTAATATTAAATACAGGAATATGTCGAATAAGAACAAGTGGAAGATCAATTACAAATAACTCTGACATACCCTCATCAAACCTCACAATGTACCGACAAAGCTTATGAATAGACAGCGTATTACCCAAGTATAATGCGAGTAAACAAGAATCATGTGACATAGGCCTCATCACCTGAATTTGAAAATTTTCTAATGGTACAGCCAACTTATCTGTTTCAATGTAAAAATCTTGACTAACAGCCATGATAAAATGTTTTGAAACCTGGGACAATTCACTTAACAACGAGGAATTACCTGAAATTGCAAGGGATATTTGATTACATCATATACATTAACAGCACTGTTTATATCCGCAATGGGAAATCTAATATTAACATAAATTTTGTTTTTGAAGCGGGTACACAAAAAATCAGCATTTTTATAGTAATACTCTGCATTCATATGTAAAAGTCTAAAATTGGGATATCTTGTCTCTAATTCGACAGCTATTTCTTTCAGTGTGGAGGATAAAATTTCTGCGGAGAATAAATTTGCGACAATGATCCCATTTTAAGAATTTCAAACCATTAAATATTTGAGTAATTGTATCATGAAGTTGAAGATATTCGGCAAATTTTTTCAAAACAATGGTCAAAATGCGTAAAATCTGGTTTTGAAAATCCACCCTTAAGAAGCTCTGTCGAAAAAGATCGTGATTCACTGACGCGAATCCTTTTTGTACCATATCGTTCAGATTTCGAAAACTCTGTTGTGATAATGACATGAAGCTTGCTAGTCGCTGAGTGTCATGGTTAATACCATTTGAACAACAGCAGATGAATTATACAATGCTAGAATCTGTTTTCGTAACACCACTAGATCTGCGTCCGTGGCTGTCCCAAACAACGTATTCAAAATGCCGCCTACAAACGGCAATAATGACCTCTTCTTCTTTGCAATTGTGGGAGGATGCTTGAGCTCTGGTATCAAGTCATACGCCGCACGAATCTTGGTTTGCATTTCTCTGTGTGACGCGTTTACGAAGTTGATAAGAGTAGGACCAATAGCGGAGATATTTTTACAGTGTTGATCGTTCGACTTTGGACTCTCGGTACAATAGTCCATCACGTAGCGCCAGTCTGTGAGACGCGGTATAGTGATTTCGAAACAGGTGAGACCAGTAATCGAGTTTGAGTCTCGATTCGGCGTGGAATCGAAAGTACACGCCGAAGTGCGGGCGATTGACCGACGCTTGTGTCGAACTCTCGGCCGGTTCTATCTGGCTTAGCAGCATGAATAGAAACACCCAACGGTTGGTTGCCATCTCTCACTCCGCTCTAAATTAGGTATACATTTGTTTATAGTGACAATAATAATATACGAGTGTACTTGGTGACACTGATACTGTAGCTAGACAGATCAAATTCCTGCTAATAAAGCAAATCATACTTGATAGACATTCAAAAAATATATATAAATCACTGAGGAAAAAAAAACACAATCTCAAACTTAACTCACCAACTTGATACAATATGATACAATCTTAATGCTTGATGTAAGATGACTCAATAAAATCGGGAGCTTGAAACTTGGCATCTGCTAAACATGGCTTTGTGACTAAATGCTCTTGCAACGACTTATTACTTGCTGAGTGGGTCGTAATACTTTTGTATTGCATATGTATTCCGCACGCGTGCTTATTGCGGACTGTAAAAGAAAATTTTCACTTTATAGGCAACATCTACTTTTGGTAATCAAGATTGAGCGAAATGTCATTCTAGAATTCATTATCTAAGTTGCGACTGAACATTAAAGGGCCCTATAATGGACTGCCGAAGACAACAAATTCTAGGCCTCTTGGAAAATTTCCTTTTGCTCAATTCTATGGGTTTGAGCCAATTCTTATTAATTTGGTAAAATCTGCAGTGGTAACAACTTCCATTAACTTCTTTCCATATTTTAGGTGAAATAATTGGTCAGCTGCTTATCCTTCGAAACTTTTAGTGGTCCCTTAGAATCTATGAACTCGTTTACGGGATCTACCCGACAAGACATGGTTTATATGAAAATCATGTTTAAGCTTATCAGACAAATTAAATTCCGGTTCCCACGTAACAGAACGTGGTTTTGACGACCACAGAATCTTGTAATGTTTGATTCCATTAATGGGTTTGCATGCCAAAACTCTTTCGACATCGTACCACTGAGAGTCATTTGACGTCGGTGACGGTGTGGTTGTAGGTGAATAACTGTGAGGATTGCAAGTTTGCGTACGGTCCACAAAGGAAGACGACGCCTGGTCAGGAACGATTCTAGTGTTTGGTTTCACGCTTGACTGCATTTGAGGAATGTCGTTCGCCGGCGGATGGTTGGTGGCGCTTGTCACGGTTGACTGAGTACTGAAGTCGGCGACTCCTACGGTATCGGCTGTTGGCGTGGCATTGTTGTTGACTGATGAAGGTCCAAGATTCGCGGGATTAGTGTCGTTGGTTGTCAATTCATCAAAACTGCCTTCTTCGCTGTCGTCGTTTGCAGTGTTTGACTTTCTGCCGATGTGCCTGCGTTCTGAGTGGTTTCGTCCACTACGAATTTAGCTAACAAATCTTCCCGACAGGAATTAACCGGTTTAAGTCTCATTTGATGTACAGGGGGAGGGTGTTTGAGGTTTGTCTTTGAGTGGCGAAGAATGTACACGTCGTTGCTGAGTTGGTTAACAACATAGAATGGGCCGATCCATTTCTTGGTGATTTTCGGGCATTCACCTTTACGCTTGCGCGGATTTGACAGCCAGACTAAGTCTCTGGGCTATAGGTTGCAGAACCTTGTGACTTGTTGTCGTACCTGGTTTTGTAAATCATTTGCGATCTCTCGATGTTCTCCTTGGCGACTGCATGAGCGACTTCTAGTTTCGGAATTAGTTGGCGAATATACTCATCTGTTGATTTGAAACCCGTGCTGCGGTAATCATCTAGAGAAATCTGTACAGGTAAGGACATTTCTCTTCCAAACATTAAGTAATAAGGGCTTAGATTGGTGCTGTAGATAGACGGTGTCGCGCGATGTGCTAGCATGATTCCGGATAAACTCATCCCAATTTTTTCTGATCCATGCAGTGGATGCGTAAAGACTGGTAGATTGTGCTCCACTGTCTTTCGATTAAGCTGTTACTTTGTGCATGGAAGCTGGATGTTAATGTTCTCTTAACGTTGAATAGTTTACACAATTCTGTGACTAGGGAGCTCAAAAACGATGTACCACGGTCTGATAAAAGTGACCTTGGCGGTCCCAGGCGGGTGAAGACTTGTTCATACAACACAGATGCGATCGTTGAACTCTTTTGGTCAGGAATTCCGAAACACTCGGGCCAACGCGTTAATGAATCCATTACTAGTAATAAGTAACGATTACCTCTTTTTGTCAGTGGCAGTGGTCCTGCACAATCAATCTGGAAACGACCAAAGCAATTCTCGATTGGCAGTGGATGAAGCGGAGCTCGAATCAGATGCGTCGATCTTTTAGACGTTTGACAATCTATACAGGTATCTATAAACTGTGCGACGTCACTGTAAAGTCTTTCCCAAAAAAATCTGGCTCTAATTATTGCATAGCAACGATCTAATGATGCGTGATCAAAATTGGTGTGGAGTTCTGTTAGGATTGTCTCTCGAAGTGCCTTGGGAATCACAATCTGTGTGATTAGTGGTTTAACTAGCTGCATATTCTTGGTACGCGGCTGATATAAATGATGTAAAATGCCATCAATTAGCGTGAATTGCTCAGCTTGCATAACAAGTTTTCGAGCCCGTTTATCATCACTTGGTAATTCCGAATTTTCTAAGTAATCAATATATGGCTTTAATTCGCTGCAGTTTCTCTGTGCTTGGCGTATATCAATATTAGCAAAAATATCTTGTTGACTTACGCTGTTAATTGATAAGAATGGTTGCTTCATACGAGACGGATGTTGAACGATCCTGGCAAAATACTTTGGTGATAATGTACCTGTGTCATCACCCGGACTTAGGATGACATTATTTGTTGATCTGTAGAATTTGATTCCATCCTTCAATGCTTTTTCCAGTTTGATGTAGATGAGCGTATCACAAGAATTTCTCATTCCTTTAATTCTGCCATCTGCGTTGAGCTCACCTGAGGCAAAGTGGATGTGATTTCTTCCCATGCGTTTCAGACCTTGATACTCGATGTTATTCCACGATTGTGTGGTCGTACCATGCACGATATTGGGATATGCCTTTGCATTAGTTATTTCTTCTAATTCGAGGTCAGGCACCGCAAATGTGTGCCCTTGGTTAGCACGCACTTTGAGCCGACCTGTTTCTGGGTCTGTGATCATAACAAATCTCTGTTTGTCATTTTCAGTGACAACTCTTTGCACGTCTGTTTCATTGTATGCTTTCAATTCATTGCAGTTTAATAAATCGTCAACAAACAGGAACCCACCCGGAAGTAGTGGAAGGCGAAGCTCCTCTGCTCCATGCCGAAGCACGAAGGACATTGTTTTTGAAAGATGAACATCGGACTTACGTGAAGATTCCTGGTTCCCAACTCTGATAGCGTTGGACCACTGACGGTCGTCGACTCTGGGCAGGACAACATCGACGCCCTCTGGTGAGTGTTGTGTTGGTTGTTCGGTCAGGGTGAGGAGATTTGCTTCTGTTATTTCTGACGGGTTGAAGGCGATTTCAAACCATTGTCTTTCCCCATATGACTCTTCTCCTTGGTTGATGGTTGCTAAGTACAGATCGTCTTGAAGGAAAACATCATCGCTAGCTGGCTCCTCGGGTGGTTGGTATTCGATCCTCGAGATTGCGTCAGCCGCTTGATTATGGCGTCCTGGTCTAAAATTCACTGTAAAGTTGTAACCTTGTAACAACAAACTCCACCGTGCTAACCTGCTTTGTGTCGATGCTCTCAGTTCATTCAAATAGCGTAACGAAATATGATCTGTTTCGATGATAAAATGGCGGTGTGCTAGGAATGAGTGAAAATGTCTAATTCCTTCCACCAAAGCAAGTGCCTCGATTTCAGACACTGACCAGTGTTTCTCATTACTACGCAGTGCTCGCCCTGCAAATTCAATTGGTCTCATATTACCTGTTTTATCTTTTTTGACTTAAGATGTAAGATATGGCTATCGTGCTCGCATCGGTCGTCAAGGTGAACTCTGCATTTAGATCAGGAAATATAAGAGTAGGTGTTGACATTAGTGATTGTTTGAGGGTTTGGAAGGCTTGTTCGCAGGCATCTGTCCATAGAAATGAAATGTCTTTTCAATAATTCATTCATAGGCGCCGAAATCTTGCTGTATGATCTTACGAATTTTCTGTAGAAGTTACAAATGCCCAACCATCTTCTCAGTTCAGATACATTCGTTGGTCGAGGATAGTTTTGATTTTTCCACCTTCCTTTCATCTACTTCGAGTCCCTTGTTGCTAAGGATATGACCTAAAAATATAGTTTATTCAGTGCAAACTGGCATTTCTGTGGGTGCATGCGAAGGTTTGCCTGGCGAAGTCTGTCAAAAACGATCTCCAGATGCCGGAGGTGATCTTCAAAAGTGCTGGAGAAAATCAGAATGTCATCAATGTACACGAAAATGAAATGATAAAGAATTCCATGAAAAACGTTGTGTAGAAGTGACTGAAAAACCGCGGGGCATTTCGTAATCCGAAGCTCAAACGTTTAAATGAATACGCCCCATCATGCGTAACAAATGTTGATTTGTGTTTTGTGTCCTCGTCTAAGTGGATTTGTCGGTATCCTCTTTTAGATCGATCGCGCTGAACACCGAAGGACGATTGAAGGTCATGGCATCCACCACAGAATCCAACGTGGGAAGCTCAAAAACCATCTCGTAGGTCTGCTGGTTAAGTTTGCGGTAGTCGATTACGAACCTGGGACTGGTGGACTGCTTCTTAGCGACCAGCAACACTGGCGACCTCCAGGGAGAGAAACTTTCTTCAATAATGTCACCTTGAAGCATTTCTTTGACCTGTCGGCTGATTTCTTTGCGAGCTTCCGGGCTATGCCTGTACGGCTTTTGACTCACTGGAGCTCCGAAAGTCTCAATGCGGTGTTTCAACATGGAAGAGCCAGGGAGTTCGTTAAGATTCTGCGCAAATAAGTCTCTATTTACATATAACAACGCAGACAAGGATTCTAGCTTCTGTACCTCCAAAGCGTCAACAGGTAACTGAATGCCGATAGCGTTCAGTGCACTCAACCGTTCTTTATGTATAGGCAAGGCTTTTGAAGTTGATTCTGGTTGCAAAACATTCATAGATGCACTAGTCATAGAAGTCTGAGTCTCTTCTGCAAGGCACATGCTAGCAATTTTCATATTTTTACGTAAAAGGACTGTACATGCAGTTGGGTTTAAAAATCTGTACAAGAGTTTTACATGCTCTTGGCTTAACCAATATGTTTGCCATGAGTGCTTGGCTACTATTGTAAGCACGCAGCGGTTCAATAATTACATCTTTATTATTAAACTTAGAAGGAGTATTTACAGTTGCAAATAAAACCGATTTGGGCGGAATTTTAACATTGTCGGGTAGACGGAGTACTGATGCCAAGTTTCTCTGCTTTGAAATAAAGTTAAGTGACACTAAATCTTCACATAAGTTTAAAGTACAATATTTATAATCGATTACTGCGTCGTTGTTACGCAGAAAGTCATGACCAAGAATTATATGTTTGACCAATCTAGGAATTATTAAAAAGTCAACCTCTACAATTAAACCAGAAAAATTCAGCGGAATTGTAATTTGACCTACAATGTCTAACGCTTGGTTGTTTGCTCCATACAATCGAATGTCTACAGGTGAAATGTTCTCATGCTTTAATCTTAATGTTTTGAACATTTCAACTGATATCGCAGACCTGGCCGCCCCCGTATCAATTAGATTGGGCAGGACCTCCCAAAAATTTTCCCAAAATTTCCGCGGTCCCTTCAACAGAATCTGACAATGCTTGTAAATTCCCTGAGTCAAAACGTGACTTGCCAAATTTAGTAAACTTTGGGTTACCCTTTTGTGAATACTTGCCGAATTTGAATCAGGGCAATTGACTTTTGGTCCTTTGATTGAGGAGTGAACTGAATGAAACGGATTTGAATGATTCTCTTGACTCGAATGTGAATGATTCGTATTGAACCAGCGCTGGTAAGGCGCCGGTTCTGATTGCTATTCTGATCGGGCTTTGGCCTTCAAACAAAAAGCGCGTGAAGTGGTTTCTGCGTAAACAAAATCTGCATTGCACTCCAAAAGCTGGACATTTGTCATTTTGCCCTGTGGGCGTTCCCACAGTTCCGGCAGTTTGTTATTCATTGAATTTTGAAAATACCCATATGGATTGCTTTTATTGTAAAAATTCTGTGATGTTTTAGGATTGAAATTTGAACGATAACTAGACTGAGGAGTTCTAGGGCTGAACTCAGTCTGTTGGTCATTTTGAAACTCTCTACGGTAAAAATTTGGTCTAAAATTTTGCGGTTTTGGTGAACAATTTTGTCTTTTACTGACGTCAGTAAAATCATTTTCATATCCTGAACTTGAATTTGAATTTGAATTGTCCGGGTAATTTTGAGCATAGTCTTGATCGTAGACTTGTTTTGAATCCAAAAACTGTACTTTCTTAGAGGCATTCTGTAAAGGTGCCATAGGCGAAATAGGTCTTAATTGAAGTCGTTCCATTTGTTCTTTCATTTCAGCCAATGATTGTAATATTTGACTATTTGTGTCCGGCATTGAATCATTTGCAAGTTCAAACAAGGAAGCGACTTGAAGTAAATCTTCAATATTTTTAACTCCCTTCTGTAGCACACAATTTTTAACACCTGGTAGCAATCCGTGGAGTACAATCTGAAAGACGGTGTCGGCTGACAATTGCAGTCTGTCCCCTTTAAATTGGATATCTGACACAAAATCATGGACCTTTTGATTCGTTGTTTGCCGTGTGTTCCATAAATTTCCAATCTCGTTCCACGGTTTGTCATAAATTGTATATCTAGCAATAAAGAGTTTTGATAATTCTTGAAAATCACTGAATGAAGATTTAGGCAAGGTCTTAAACCATGTGGCTGCTGAACCCCGTAAAAGTAACTGAAAAGCTGAAATTGCTGATTCAGAGTCAAGTTGGTTAAATTTTGCCCATAAATTAAAAATTCTTACAAACTCAACCGAATCTTCCTGGCTCGTACCCGTAAAGTAACTAGGACAGAAAAGGCCAGACCTCATGATTTGTTTTGAATTTCCAAAATCTGGTGGTGTTCGGGTTTCTGAGGGTAGCGTGGACCCGATCATGGGCGCTAATAATCCCGCTGGTTGTGCGACGTTACTGCCACTTGCACCTGTTGCTTTCGTTTCTTTAAAATCATGCACATCGTTGGCTCCTGCTTGTAAAAATTCTGTTGAGTTAACTTGTGGACCTGCAATTGAAACTACGTGCGATGATGATTGATTATGACCTAGTTGTCGCTGCGACTCGACTGACTGATGATTGCTTGATGGTTGATGGTTGATTGATGATTGATTGAACGTCTGACGGGGTGGTTGTAGAATTGGCACTCTTAAAGGAAACCTGAATGAACTTTGATTTGGCAAGAAAGTCAATTGTACAGGACCGAGCTGATCGCGGGCTGCTTGAGTCTGTCGTGGCATGATTGAATGGCTGAATGATTGCATGCATGAATGGTCGACTGTCTGATCTTTAGGCGGAAAAAATATGTTGTGCATACGAGAATGAGAGAGATCCTCCATAACTTCAGAACGGTTATTTCCAAAGGAATTGGTTAGTGGGAACGCGGTTGTGACCGATGCGGAACGTGAATTTGGAACAAGATGATCTACTTGAGGCGACAGCAAAGGCATGTGATTCCTGACGCCGTCATGTGATTCGGGCCGACGAAGGACTGTCTCTAACTCTTGGTCCAACAATGGCGGAGATTCGGAATGATTAGGCGATAATGATTGAGACGCTGACTCATGCAACAAATGAAACGATGGTGGTGATTCGTCCCTGAGTCTCTGCAAATGAAATGATTGCTGCGATTCTGTGCGGTTCTGTGCGAGCGATTCCGTCATGATTATGATAGAAGAGAGCAAAATGAAATGAAATGACAATTGATTCGTCCAAAACGCCAGTAAAACACACTAACACCGTTTAAGCGAACGAGGACAGCCACCTGCCCAACTAAATTATTCACAGCTAAAATAAACGTTCAAGACTTTACACTAGAGATTTAAAATAGAGTGCCCCTGCAATACAATATAATGCACATTGGCGAACTTAAGAATTCCGTGCCACCCTAAGTAACTTACTTGATTAAATAACTGTTAATTTAGGTAAGAACATTGTAAAGAATCGTGATCGACATTAAGATATACTCTGAGGTTGGGGATTTACGTGCCTAAGGTGACGGATTCGAACTCGGTATCTCCACCAAGTGTAAACTACGAGCCCTCCTACCCAACTATACTACCTATATAGATTAGGTGGAGCAAGGCGTTCTGCGACTCGGTAGTCCACGGGGTCACTAGCTTAGTCTAAAGATCATGATATAGCTGACTGCCTTAGTGAATTGGTAGTCAAGAGAATTATTATAGTTTTACGTATTTTAATAAATCATGAACAATTTAATAAACATTATAAATTTGAAACAACATTATTATCGTGACACAATAAAACATAGCAATAATAATAAAGTAGATTAATAGTTATGATTATGATAGTTAACCTAGAATGTAAAGAGTAAAATTAGAACCGTTACTTCCCAACTTCTTCGTTACCCTCGTTCGTCTAGATTCCCGTTTCCTCTTTCCTCCTTTTCGACTCTTCTTCCAACTCCTCTCAGATTGACTGGCTGATCGACTGAACTTGATTGAGTGAATTCTTTCCGACGACTCCCCTTGGTTGACTGCCTTCGATCGAACCAAACTTCCGACCTTCTCTCTTCGATTCCGTCTTACTAAAAACTTCTTCCTTGTCGACTACCCAGGTTTTTAAGAGAATGGATCGCGTGACTACTCGACCTGGCTACTGCCCTTGGTCACTCGCATCACTGCTGTTTCCATCACGTTTTTGAACTCCTTGCACTCAGTCTTGGTCACAAGATCGGCCTCTCCTTTTTGGACCCTTCTACCCATTGTACCCACTTCTTAACACTTACAATGGCAACACATATTTAAAGTTCAAACCGCAATAAGTGCAAACTAATACAAGGTAAAGTACTATAAGCATTAAGGCGCTACATAAATCTAATCCACTCTGTAATAGTATATAAATTATAGGACTCACGAAACATTAGGCTGTCAGTCAGTCAGTCAGTCAGTCAGTCAGTCAGCCAGTCAGTCAGTCAGCCAGTCAGTCAGTCAGTCAGCCAGTCAATCAGTTCGTCAGATTTAGAAATGGCTTTAGGGTTTAGGTGTACTATTGCTACAGAGGCAATCTTTGAAATGATATCTGCAGACTGTTTGACGAAAGAGATCGTTGTATAGGCCTATACATTTTCTTCTTGTATCGTTAACTTAACACCGTGCTAGGCAAAGTGCATTGTTTGAAGCTGCTCTAGTTTTTAACAGAAATTTCAAACTTTCACATAGGATGTCAAGCTTAGTTTCAAAGCATGAGAAATGGAACGGGTGACCTCAGCGGGTTACGGGCATCAATTATTGTGTTTTTAAATTCCAGCAGAAGACATAATTCCTCAGTCTAAAAACACTGCGTGAAACCCCAGAAACATACGCTATAGTAACATAAAAACGTCGTCTCAAAGGCATTGCTACAGTATATAGAACATTGCCACAGTGCCGTAAGTCATCGAGAGCAGTTGCTAAGACGAGGTGGGACAGTACAAATGCTCAGGGCATGTTTTAAGAAAAATTATCACTGCATAAAACTCAGAAAATGTGTGGACAAGATTTCTATTTTGTGCCCCTAAATTTGGCTGACGACCACTTTTTTAGTCGTCATCCATTTTTTCAATTTTCGGGCTGACGACCTTTTTTTAGTCGTCAACAAGGTTTTCCCTATAAACACTCTTTTGTCGCCCCATTTTCGGGGTGATGACCTTTTTACTCATCACAGCTTCGTCCGTAAAATTTATCACTGAACACAGCACAGGAAAAATTGCATTTTATCACTGCACATTTTCATTTTATCACTGCACATTTTGTGTATCACTGCACGTTAAAACAGGTCCTGCAAATGCTAGTGTTTCATTTGTAGAAAATGATACAAGTGTCTGGTGAATTTCTTGTCTTGTCATGTCTATTCTATTATCAACAACTTTTGGATTTTAGGTGTTAAAATCGGAAGACCATTTTTGGAAATTGTCTTCAGTTTATGTCTGCAACTTAGGGATATAACCTCATCGTCGTCGTCGTCGTCATGATCATCGTCATCGTCATCGTCATCGTCGTCGTCATCATCATCATCACCACCATCGTCATCATCATCATCACCACCACCACCATGCCGTTTTTTCTTTTTAGAAGTTTTAAATCAGATTTGGAATTAAATTCGTTTCATAAAAGAATCCGAGAGAAATAGAGATAGCTAGAGAGCTAAAGAGAGAGACAGAGACAGATAGTGACAGAGAAAGACAGAGAGAGACAGACGGAGAAAGACAGAGAGACAGAGACAGAGACAGAGAGAGGTATATCTGTTCGATTTATTTTCTTTCATGCGTCCTTTGCCGTCCTATATCAAACATTGTCCTTTTTGATATTCAAGTGCAGTTTCGGTGTTTCGATTGTCATCTTTCTGACAACATTCTGTGGCAAAATAAAGAAAATCCCTTTCGATTCCCGGCTCAGAACGAGTCCCATGCCACTCCTTAGACAATCTACGACTACAGTATTCTCTTCGCATACTGTACAGTATACTTATTCGATAAGAATCCGTCATCTCCTTCGTAAGTATACTGGGATTCGGTGGCGACCGACGGGTGTATAAGTGGACGTTATGATGGTGGTGGTGATGATGATGATGATGATGATGATGATGATGGTAGTTTCAAGATTCATGTTCTCGACCAGGGTTTAATCTAGGCCGCTTCCGGGGAGGGGGAAATTGCCCTTTTCTCCCCCGGAAATTTCAAATTCCTCGAAAATTTTTGCAAACTGCATCAACTAACAGCAGCCGCCTAGCAGAATTCCCCCCGGCTTTGTCAGTTTCCCCCCGGCTTTGTCATTCTCCCCCCGGAGTCCAGGAGTCTAGATTAAGCACTGATCTCGACGTGACGCCGAATGCGACAGACACGTGATCGCCTGACGTCAAGGCGGGGATATTTATTTACGAATGCCATTCTTTTTAAACTCCCAGAATGTATTAATCGTAGACTTTAATATCACTTTAATGTAATAATAGATCTACGGTATTAATCTCGTGCGGATGCGGACTATTTCTTTAGCGCCTTTATACGTTGTGTTTTGATTACAGCTGGATGCGGATCGCTACACAGGGACGTATCTATAGGTATTTGGCGCTCTTGGCGAGGTAGGGGTCAAATCAGCGGGCTAAGAGATCTGTAATTATCAAATTGTGACATTATATACCAACACAAGATTGCAACTAGGCCTACATAGGCACTTTTCTTGCTTTTGCCGATGCGAAATAGTATATAGTATGTGCTCAAAGTCAGTTTCTCTCAGTTTCTTCTCTTTCTAAGCTGAGAATAGCAACATCTGATTTTTGTGACATCCAGGGTATCTACCCTACCTTGTCATGCCTTAGGTACCCCGCTGAGAATAAGCCTACACCCCCAAAGTGTGTTTAAACGACTAGTAATTTGCGTAAAATTATTACAAATATGTATACATAATCCAAATTCGAATATGTCCCAATTCCATATATCAATGGAGCACACCAGATATCCAATGCGGGATTTGGTTGCAATGAAGACTGGGAAGTCCACGCTGCTCGATATATACATTAGGCCTATACACTGTAGGCCTAACGGAGAATTGGGGGTTTTCACAGGTGACTGATCAGGGAAGACCTGGGTGGGGCAGACCGATGGCCCCCTGTCTCTTTCGTCCATTTCATACTAGAGGTATACTTAATTCGATCACCTAACAGTGGCGTATTTAGGGGTATGCTCCTGATTCATAGCATACCCCTTTGGTCTTTGGTCTTCGGTCCTTTCCTTCGGTTGCACCGCAAAATATTTTAAAATTTGTTGTAGGGGATATTTGCTTCATAACTTAATTTGTGCAATTAGTAAATTTGACTCGGTTGTAGTAAATTTACGTTCAGTACTTTACATGTGGTATTATTAATAAACTTAAACTGTATGTAATTGCAGAACATAGAATAAAAGTTATTTTCGAATTTCTTAAATTTCAGCATACCCCTTTACGCCTTTCTAAATACGCCCATGTCACCTGATACAAAACTGTACTGTCCGCAAGGATAACAACGACATCATAATTACTCAACAAACCATTCGTTATCGCTGCGATTTCAAGTATCTTTCGCATCAGTACACTAAGAAAACTTACTTCATATTCCGGAATTCAGAACGTTTCAAAATTCATTCTGAGCGCCTTTAAAACAAACTAAACGCCGCAATCATTTACGCTAAACTTTTTCGAATTACACGTTTACGAGTAACGATCCTATATAATGCGCTACACAAACATTCGAAGTGAATAACTCCTACCATGGATGAGTCACTCATTCACTCACTCACTCGTTCGCAATGCTCAACTGTTTCTTCCGGCAATAATGCCCAAGAGCAGATGAGCTGCTATTCGGTAAAAATTCCGTACACTCATTTGTAACCCTCCCTCAAAACCTACTCATTATCTACCATCATTAATTTCCCAGTTGGTTGCCAAAAATAGGCTACATACATTTTTCTGTATAAAACACCAATGTTTCAGTCTGTCGTTTACAACAGGAAATTTGAAAGTGACATTATTGGAACCAAGGACTTAGAAGAGATGTATCTTGCTGCATAAAGTTTCGAACACAAAAAAACTAGTGAGTGCATAACCAAAAACTAGTAGAAACTGGTGGATCCGCGAATTCGTCTGATTGCCACAAATGTTCATTATTTCCAACAAGAAAATTAATGTCACCATCAATTTTGAAATTAGAAGAAATGACAACATGGTATTTTCAGAATGAAACAAGAAATTACATCTATCCAAGTCACCGTTTGCTAAATATTGGTAACAGTAACAGGAAGAAAACTAAACTAAGTTCGAAGCTAACTCTAAATCTATGAAAGTTCCAAGGAAGGGAAATTAAAAGCGTGTACCCAAAACCTGTAGCAATAATAACATCGATATTTCTGCTCTGAAAAGACCTTGGCCCTCAATGCCTAAATATAGAAGTTCCCACTGAGTGTATAATATACCATATCCTCCTCAAATACCCTGAATGTCAAGAATCAGTCACCTCTATTACATTTCGACCCCAACGGAGCGAATATTCACGATATAATATCCTTAATAGTCTAATGGCGATAATTGGTTTGCGGTCTATTAAGGCCCAAGGCATCTCCCTCTGTCTCTCTGTCTTTATTTCTGTCTGTCTCTGTATCTCTCACCCTCCATCTATCTATCTATCTATCTATCTATCTATCTATCTATCTATCTATCTATCTATCTATCTATCTATCTATCTATCTATCTATCTATCTATCTATCTATCTATCTATCTATCTACCTACCTACCTGCCTGCCTGCCCTGCCTGCCTGCCTGCCTACCTGCCTGCCTGCCTGCCTGCCTGCCTGCCTGCCTGCACCTGCCTGCCTCCTATCTATCTATCTATCTATCTATCTATCTATCTATCTATCTATCTATCTATCTATCTATCTATCTATCTATCTATCTATCTATCTATCTATCTATCTATCTATCTATCTATCTATCTATCTGCCTGCCTGCCTGCCTCCTGCCTGCCTGCCTGCCTGCCTGCCTGCCTGCCTGCCTGCCTGCCTGCCTGCCTGCCTGCCTGCCTGCCTGCCTGCCTGCCTACCCTCCTATCTATCTATCTATCTATCTATCTATCTATCTATCTATCTATCTATCTATCTATCTATCGATCGATCGATCGATCGATCGATTTCAAGGTCAAGCAGCGTGATGCGGATCTAAATGGGATCGAGGCGATGACCTGGCTTAGATACGATGACCTCGTGGTGACACTGATTTCTCGCGGCGTGGAAAACGCAATTTCCGGTGGCATGACGAAATGACGTAAGTCGTTCCGGACTCTTCACTTCCGAGATGACGTCATCGACGGACCTCCACTGGGCGGGCGGTGACCTCTGGTGACGTCTAGGGAACCGAGGGGCGGGGCGGGGGGAGGGCGGAAGAGTTTGTCAAGCCCCATCATCACGTGACCACATCTGGCGGTCAATCCGCATCAGTCCCCTGGAAGAACCACCGATGTTTGATGCGATTGATTGATCGCGCCATCGTTGTCATGACAACGACGACGGTGATGACAACGATGGCGACGCGGCGATGATGATGATGATGATGATGATGATCATTATCAGCATGGAAGTTACACTGTACTTCACTCGGCGTTTCCTTCCCACGTTTGCAGATATTCGTCTTTACTTCCAGCAATATCTGGTGCACATCGGGAAGGAGGAAGGGGGCTAGAGACAGTCTGTCCCCGTGGGAGTCAACTCAGTCCACCAGAAATACTCCGTCGTTTTCAGTTCAAGTGTTCTGCTAATACTCAACGTGTGTTGGGGGAAGGGTGCGGAAAAATAATTCGTCTCCGTCGAAGGGCAGCGGGGTGAGGTGGTGTGACTGGGTCTGGAACTGCGTGTCTGGGTGTTTGTGCGTGTGTGTGTGTCTGGCAGTTCCTATGGATAACGAACGACGATCTTTCCCTTTAGAACCTCCAATAAAACGAATTCGTGTGTTTACGACGATACACCGACATCTCATCCTCTTCCCACCCCTCCTCCCACTTCACCCCTCCCTCCACCCCAGCCCCACTCTCCGCCCCCAACCTCAGCCCGCTCCCAGCATCTCATAAGCGGGTTCGGCGCGTAAATGATTCTTTCGCACCCGACCCGCGGATCCCCTCCTCTCCGACCCGCAAACTCTTTTCCTCCTCCCTCGCTCTCCGTTTCCATCTACGCTCGTGGGTTCGCGACCTCCGGGAAGTACGGGGCAGTGGCGGGGGGGGGGAGGGCGAAGAAAAAAATCAGCTGCTGCATCGCATTTTCTTACAGCGCTAAGAGTCGCGGGCGAACCGCGACTAACTCTGCCACCTCTGAACCGGTACTAATTCGTCACTCCGGGTGTCGTAACCCTAACCACAAGATCACGTGCTCCACAAAACACCAATAGGAATTCGTTTTGTTTGCAAACGCATATATTACGTC
>CM030835.1:10858415-11048415 GCA_018105865.1 Metaphire vulgaris | reverse complement strand
AGCTAATTCATTCCTGTTTCAAACTGCAAATTTCTATGGAAATCGGTCAAGTTTTCTTAAAGTTATGGTGAACGAGAGTTGGCATACTTTTTATCCGGACACAGTGTATATGCCTTTATATATATAGTCGTGAAATTGCGCTCTGCAGAAGTGCAGATAGTCCATCTAGAGCTTTTTTGTGCGCTGCCAATCAGTGCGATTTGCTGTTATTTTTGAAGGGACTGTCTGCATTTTCCTCAGGTCAGGAAGTTCAAAGACAAATTGCATCGGGTATAAAATTTACATAGCTACACTCAAACGGGCGATAGAAGATTGGTTTTCCACTCGAAATGTTATGCAACATTAATCGTATAAAAAGGAAATAAAAGTAAATTAGTCCTATATCAATCTTTTTTAAACCTTCTATCGAGTTATACGGAGGACGCAATAGCGGGATGACCAATTCAACTGTACAATAGCTAGACATGCACTATCATTGGCGAAGTACTCTATCATCGTTTCATGCCTCTAGGTCCACACTGAGCATGCATATAAAGTACTATAGTTCCAGTCACCTACATGGTGTTCAAATAATTGACGCTTTCGAAATGCCAAGTACGTGCGGGCGTAGGAGAATCGCAGACTAGTATTGTATGGTGAAGGCAGGAATGTGAAACAAGGACTCAACCCTCGAGGCCAAGACCAGGACCAATGAATCAACCCTCAAGGCGAGAACCAGGACCAGAACTCAACTATCAAGGCCAGGACCAGAGCCAAGGACTTGACTATACTAGTTAAATTGTAATTTAATGCTAAGATTTGTAGGCCATACTCCTGGTACTGTGCATGGTATAAAGCAGGGTTGGAGTTGCCGGGGGGTTGGGGGGTTGAACCCCCAGCTAACTTTGCAACCCTCCCAAAAATCGCATATCTGTCAGTTTCTGTCATGCATTGAATTTCATTCCTCAACCCCCCCAGCTCAAATTTCACAACGTTAAAACTGGTTTAAAGTAAATGATTGAAACAAAAAAGGTAAGAAGCAGGTTTACCATTAACGAATGGACGAACACTGACACCAATGAAAAAGTGAACTATTAATAATTATTTTAACAATAAAACACGGTAGCTTATGTTTTGATGAACTCGTTCTACTTCTAGTCTGGTTTCCGCAAAGGTGACGCCGCTGCCCTTTGGAATTGGAAAGAAAACTTAAATGGTTGCACAAGTTCACCAAATTTCATGCGTTTTGACCCAGAGGATGTGAAAATAATTACAATGAAACAGGTTTAATTGGTCTATACCTTGTAAAGGCTGTATTATATAATATATATATATATATATATATATATATATATATATATATATATATATATGCTGCTCCTGTTGATGTGTGCCCACAAGGTCGACAAACCAGTGGCGGTTCCAGAAATTCTTGATTGGGGATGAAAAAATTTATAGGAAGTTGGTGGGGGATGCAAAGTGAAGAAGAAAAAAAGAAAAGAGAGAAAAGGTCATTGTTAGTGTTTTGCCCACAAGGTCGACAAACAAGTAAAAAAGGTCATTCGCAGTATTTTTCACCATTTTTTAAACTCACCGGAAAATAGGCTGACAAGCCAAAAAAGCCATCCGGAACCCCGGTGGGGGATGCATCTCCAGCCATCAATATGGTGGAACCGCCACTGGTGGTAACATTATATGGGTGCCATAAACACAGGCCGTAAAACATGAAACATATCTTGAACGGGTTCTTGTTCATTACGCCTACAAGCGAGAACACAAAATTAATACATAAATGTTTTATGGTCCAAGCCACTAACTGATTTCAAGGACAAAACAGAGTCTCAACCCTCAAGGCCAGGACCAGGATCAATGACTCAACCCTCACAAGGCCACGACCAGGACTAGAACTAAAGATTCAACCATCAGGGTCAGGACCAAGACCAGGACAAAGGAAGGACTCAGCCCTCAAGGCCAGGACCATGACCAAGGACTTGTAACTTGTCCTTAAGAATCCTAAAGACCAGGACCAAGGCCAAGGACTAACATCCCTGTATGAAGGTATACTATGCATTGTATAGACCAGGGGGTGTCAAGACTTTTTGGGCGGCGGGCCAAATGACATGTCTCTCATGTCCTCGCGGGCCAAATGCAAAAATGCTTGTCAATATTACATTCCAAGATCTGAGCTATCTAAAAACCTAAAGTAAAATGACGAAAACATGAAAGGCCATTCAATCGTTACATTTTTACGTTGATTACAACCTATTGCTGTAACTATGACGAACTAGTCATGTCTAACAGAATCAGTTAAATTAAAACATATAAAGTTAGATGACGGTCGATGTAGATGTGGAAGCTGATGAGACGTGACATTGCTTATTATTCACTAGTTTAGCAATGTCTGGTTTTAAATCTGCGCCAAAGCTACTCGCAAATTTTGCTGAGGGTTTTACTAATTAGCGCAAGTATGCTAGGCGAGTATATAACGGTAGTAATCTTCCGCTGTTGATGTAGCGTGTCGATATACTTGTTCAGTCAACATCATCAACGAAACTTAAAGCCAAAAAAAGATATATGCTCTTCCAATTGTCACGCCAGCAAAACACAGGGTGTACGATTCTACATAAAAGCATGTAGATTTTACATAAAAGCATGTAGATTCTACATAAAAGTACATAGATTCTACATAAAAGCAATTTTTAAAACCAAAAAAGATTCTACAACAAACTAATTTTTCAAACCAAACAAGATTTTACATCAAACCAATTTCACGCATAAACTTTTAGGAAAAATGTTTTAAAACTTAAATATTTTCGCGGGCCAACTAAAATGAGCTCGCGGGCCAAATTTGGCCCGCGGGCGGGCCAAGGTTTTGATACCCTGGTATAGACTATATGTATATACCTTCAATTATAACGATGAACTTGCTATAATCATTCATTGAAAAGGTGGGAAAGTGCAGAACGAAAACTGCACGATAAATGCATCTGCCTCTTGCTGTCAGTCGACAGGTATTTTTTTCTGTTGTCAGCACTTTTGAAATTTATAGGAGAAAAGCAAACTACTCATCGAAAGTCGTACTTTTGGCTGCGAAAAGCACAACAAGCAACTGTAGCAACAATAACGAGCTTTCACACATTTCCAGAGGGTAATCATTCAAAAATGGCTTGCCTACCAACCCCCTCCCCCGGGTAGAGGGATAGAGTTAGAGGAGAAGAGAGACAGAACAGACATAGACAGATGAGAACGAGAGATAGATAGACAGACAGATAGACAGAAGGAGAAAGAGAGAATGGGGCAATGCGAAAGCGCATCTTATAAAAACACAAAAGCACAAGCACGCACACGCACGCACACAAGCCGCAAGTAAGTAAGCAAAATCTCGTGGATTTATATAGCGCTTTGTAGTAGTGCAACAATGGCTGCTTATTCATAATTTTAATTCAACGTTCTTATATGTCGATCTCTAAGATTAAAACGATTTTAATTGTTTAACTCCTTTCTTTAGCGCAATAATAACAGGGCGCTACAAAGATCCAGACAAATTTCTATTCACGCGTCAATTATAGATTGCGTCAATTATAGGCCTAAATGACGTAAATCAACGCGATGAGTTTATAATATTTGAGAATGGCACCACTTCTACTCTACCCCTAGGACATGGAGCAAGTACTCCGGGGTACTCCATGGGACGATCAGCCATTTTGCCGAGTACCATGTCAAATAGCGCAATGCCAAAAGCGACATCTGTCATCGTCGACCGAATACTTAATACGTCAGGGGCTGACACATTGACTTTTTGAAGGTACTTATTCTTCGTCGAGGAACTGCAAGTACAATGCGCGTCAAGTGGTTCGTATCGACTGTTTCTCCTCATCGCGTAGACAGGGGATGGCGGTGTCAGCCGGGCTGTGACAGTAGCCTGAAAGCGCCGTCAGTCATTACTGGCATGTCCGTGATCTGTGGTGTCGGCAAAATGTCACGACTAAAGTCAAGAGTATCACCTTAGACATGCACACACAGAGAGAATTTAATACTATATAAAAATAAATAAAGAAATAATAAAACGAATAATAGAATAAATAAGCAAAATAAATAAGAAGCCATATAGGCCACACAGTATACTGTATTGTATCATGCAGCAGAATTTTTTGATTTTCTTCTCGGATTGTGTTCGTGCGTCTAATGATGACCTTTGACCCCATCCATGGTTGACTAAAATCCAATTTAGACAATTTTCCGACCACCCAGTTAATGAACTTGAGTCGCGGAAGAGTGAAAGTCCATTACGTCTCCACGTTGGCATTAATAAAGTATCTCAATAGAACATCTGCATATCAAATGGCAAAAAATAATCTGAGAGAGAGAGAAAGAGAGAGAGAAAGAGGGACAGAGAGAGGGACAGAGAGAGGGACAGAGAGAAAGGGACATAGGGAGACACAGATAGACAGACACAGACAGAGAGAAAGAGAGAGACAGACAGACAGACAGAGAGACAGACAGACAGACAGAGAGAAGCCTCGGTTATGAATATTCATTACTTCGACCTAGCGAACTCGAAAGTCCCCTAACTATCCACAATTATTATCAATTATTATCCAGTAAACAGGGTATTGCAATCTAAAAATGGCGCCATTACACTGAAGACCAAGAAAAAGATAGATGGATAACATCAAAGAGGATCTGGAAACAAAGAACATGACAATCGTAGAAGGATGCAGATTGACGCAAGATAGAGCATTCAGGCAGAAAGTGATGATGATAATAATGATCATAATGATGATGATGATGGTGGTGATGATGATGTTGTTGATGATGATATTATAGATACATCGTCGTATCATCTACGGTAGATCCAGTTGCTTTCATATCTCAAAGTCCAGGTGACGTGTTACAGTCCCTGGGGGAGTGGGATGGACACAGGATCGACTGCCCCCAAAGGCTTATGATAGAAATCTGTGAACCAACCAACCAACCAACCCCCTCCCCAAACAACATCAAAGGTCCTACAAACCAAAACTCTGGGTCGACTAAACACTCGGTTTAATCTGAAATGGTCTTGAACCGAATCGCTGGGGCATATAAATTATTCACGCTCCGTTCACAGATGCATTGTGGTCCCGTTCAGGGGATGAACCTGCCATGCAGCGTATAGAATCACCGTCGTCCGATCGATGGCAGTGGATCTGTAATAATGAATACGCACCTGTTTTTGCTATGGAATCTCGCCGTGGGGCAGAGATTCGCTGAAAACTGAGCGTTTGTATTTATATACAAGACACCGATCCCGTGTCACAACTGTACGCGCCTTACGTTCGGCAGTCTGGGTGTCTGGGTGTCTGTCTACGTTCGGCAGTCTGGCAGCAGCGGATAGCCTCAGTTCACCGAAGTCTCCAATACACAAGCAGACGCCGGCGGTCAACGAGAGGAAGATGAGGAGGAGCAGAAGGAGGAGGGAGGAGGAAGAAGAAGAAGAAGAAGAGGAGGAGGAGGAGGAGGAGCAGGAGTAGAGATAGAGGTAGAGAAAAGAGGATTGGAAGGGAGAGAAATTGGAGAGGAGAGAAAAGGAAAGAAGAGAAAGAGACGAGGGGAAAGAGGAAACAAGAGTAAGAGGAGAGGATAGAAAGGGGAGAGAAAGGGGAGAGGAGGCGAAAGAAAGAGGAAAAGAGAAAAAGAGTAGAGTAGAGTAGAGAGAGAGAGAGAGAGAGAGAGAGAGAGAGAGAGAGAGAGAGAGAGAGAGAGTCTTATTTAGAGCAGCTATGTATTCTGATAATTGGACAACATCTCATTTGCGACATCTATCGACGCTAACCACGAAGAGAACGGAGACTGGATTAGATGCGGTGTATCTGTGGAATCTATCAGATTTTTCTCCCAATTTGGCGCTACATCTTTAGATAATCGAAAGGGGCTTTGATGCACTGTTTTGCTTTCATCACTCAAAATTTGGCATCTACACGCACACGAAGTTACACTGTATTAAACTGAGACATGCATATGTGGTACGTAGGCCCTATACAGTGTATTTATAGGCGGCCTATACACTTTGAATGCATATTTGGGCTATTAGCGTAAAAATTTCATTATAGTCTTTGCAACTGTTGCGGTCATCTGTTACTGAATACAGATCCATGACGTCATTCTGAAGAGCAGTTGCTTATGACGTCACAATAAGCAGTTTTTTTCATCAGCGAACCACACCACTGCAGCAGAATGGACAGCTAAAGGCATAGGGCTAGGGTTATGGCTATGGTTAGGGTTAGGGTTAAATTAGGTCAGCAGACAGTTGAGGGTATCTCACAAGCAACTGCTTTTCACAGACGAGAGTTTGTTTTTTGTTCGCTTCGACTTTCGGTCCTGAACTCTTTTCGTTTTCGAAGCATCTGAGCTGCAGCAGGAAGCTGCATGTAACCTTCCAGTGCTAATCGATTTAGTATTAGATTAAAGGACACTTAACTAATGCGCCGCGGTCGTAGAACTGTCCGTGACTTCTAATTTTCGGCCAATCAGACCCAGATGAGGAACTCCGTTTCCCAAATTACCTAAAAATGAGTTCACTCAGTGCGATTGTGCCGAGCACGGAGCACATAAACAGCAGATGATCAATTGTTGTACTCTCGGATAAACTGCGGCAAAAATGCAGACTCATTTAGGCCTATAACATTGCGCTGTGAGAATTAATGTTGTTTTCAATCGATAAATTACTCACCCGAATTAAACAAACAGACGCAAACTAAAATTACCAGCCGTTGAATTCCTACTCTTTTCTGTTCTATTCTGTCCGAAGTTCTCAGAACACAATGGAATGCAATCGAATAGAGCGGAATACGATCGACTCGAAAAGGAAGGTTCCGACCGATGCTCATACAGTAGTTACAGTCATTTGTAGCGTTGTCTGGTCTTCTTTGCTCGTCTTAAATGATTGATTTTCTGAGAATATTTGCTAAATATAAGCTCAAAACTCTATTACTCGCGATGTATACTTGTATAGGCCTACGTACGTCTTATTGTAGAACCTAGATGCAGTGTAAACAAGACAGAAAACATTGCGCTAGATAAATGCTCGAGTTTAATTGCTTCGAACATGTCTTTATCATCTCACTTGGATATTCACCATATACTCTCTCTCTCTCTCTCTCTCTCTCTCTCTCTCTCTCTCTCTCTCTCTCTCTCTCTCTCTCTCTCTCTGTGTGTGTGTGTGTGTGTGTGTGTGTGTGTGTGTGTGTGTGTGTGTGTGTGTGTGTAGAGAAAATTCAGCGTGATAATAACGTTGGGCTATATATCATCAAAACGGAACCTGTTAGAGACGAATGTTATGGATGGGAAGAGTCATGAGCTTGATCCTAAACTTAATTATCTAATGTCTGGCAATGTTTTGGAAATGTAAATATGCAGATTTCTAATTTAAAAAATGCATGAAAATATTGGAATTTAGTTAGGATCGACGGTGATCGGTAACAGACAGACAGACAGACAGACAGACAGACAGGGAGAGAGAGAGAGAGAGAGAGAGAGAGAGAGAGAGAGAGAGAGAGAGAGAGAGAGAGAGAGAGAGAGAGAGAGAGAGAGAGAGAGAGAGAGAGAGAGAGAGAGTCAGAAACAGGCACCGAGAGATGGAGATAGAGATACAGAGACAGACAGATAGACAGACATAGGCTGACAGATAGATAGGCAGATAGGACGTCACACGCTTGAAGCTGAAGGCAATTGGACGATGTGAAATGGCGCTACATCAATATTTGATAATTCGACGATAATTTGGCCTCCAGCGTCTCTGGCAATGCATGTACAGATTTTCTCGATGGTAAAGCATAGACCCTCTTTCTGACAACCTACGCGCTGCGAAATATAACTGGCTCTGTTTTGCGTTTGATGTCACGTGACCCTTTGAAATAGACCGCTCGAATTTTTAAAATAGCATTTTGCCGGCTGAAAGTCATAAATTTTTCTCTAATGTATAGAAGCATTTGGTCGGAGCACTGAAAATTTTTAACATTTCTACAAAAACTAAAAATGGTCATGTTTTCATTGTTCAATGTATGGCGCTTTGAGATTAATCGAATCGTCTTTGCGGGTCTTAGACGATTGAAATGAATTAAATCAGCCCGGGGACTAGCGGCAGAGGGCCAGAGGCGTAGCGACGGATGGGGGGGGGGTGTGGGTATATCGGTATATATACACCCCCCAAATCAGTCTACCTTGAAGCTTTTTACGAGATTCACATGTGGTTATATGTGGTTTATATGGTTTATGTGGTTTATAGTTAGGATTTATACCCACCCAAAATATTTATACCATCCCAAATCGAATTCCTGGCTACGCTCCTGGCTGGCGGGGAAGGAGAAAACTTGGTGGATCAATGGGGTTAGTGGCGGTTCCACGTGGGAGATGTGTGAGCATGTGTCCCCCCAACCGGACTTCCGAACTTTTTTCGCTTGTGAAACATATATTTTTGAGTAAAATATCTAGTAAAACTACGGGGAACACCCGCGGATGACCTTTTTGCTTGTCAACCTATTTTTCTGTAAAAGTGTAGTAAAATTAGGTAGGGGAACATTCCCTTTTGTCAGACTTTTTCGGCAAAGTTTTTTGATTAGTTCCTTCTCTTTTCATCCCCCCACCAACTTCCTATGAATTCATTTCAACTCCACCAATAAATCCTGGAACCGCCACTGAATGTGGTGGGGGTGTTGAGACACCTAGTTGACCCTGGTTGACCCCAGTTCTTCCGTTTCGTTGACAGTGGCGTAGCGTGACTTTTGGGGGCCCGGGGGGCATCTTTGTCATGGGGGCCCCAAAGTTCCAAAGTTTCGGGCTGACGAGCAAAAAAAAAAAAAAAAAAAAAAAAAAAAACGTCATCAGCCTCCTTTTTACCCTGACGAGCAAAAAAAAAAAAAAAAAAAAGGTCGCCGGCACGTTCACTTCTATGGTATGGTTAGGGTTAAGCCTAACCTAACCTAGGGTTAACCCTAACCTAACCCTAGCTTAGACCCTCTTTGGGGCCCCCCGCCAGGGGCCGGGGGCAGTCAACAAAGTGCCCCCGCCCCCACGTTACGCCACTGTTCGTTGAGCGCTGCTAGATTTTTCTCAGCTCAACGTCATCTTGCGTCCATCGCTCGAAACTCGATCTTCGCTGGTTGTGTTCGCTCTCGATTTTCAGTTTTTGCTTTCCTTCCGCGTACGGTTTTACCAGCCTAAGGGGTGGTGGTTCATTTACTTCTCGCTGGCTTCGCTATCATCGTGTAAACCTCGCAGGTAAAAAAGAGCTGTGAATTCTGCGCTGAAAGAAAGCGAGCTAAGATAATTAACACGTTCGTGTAGAGATCAATTTCACTTGTTTTTGTATTATCGTATCAGAAATTGACGGTTATTTACTGAAACTGTCGACCCTGGATATTACCAGGGAGAATGTGAAAACGGAAGCCCAAACCTTTTTTCTGTCTGTCTCTGTATCTGTCTGTCGGTCTGTCTCTGTCTCTGTCTCTCTCTCTCTCTTTTCTCTCTCTCTCTCTCTCTCTCTCTCTCTCTCTCTCTCTCTCTCTCTCTCTCTCTCTCTCTCATCGTGGTATTGCCATGGGATTGTGCCAACCGTGTTGGTGTCGCCTGCTTCGCAATTAATAGTTGCATTTTATTAAATCAAATCAATTATTGAAATTTCAAAAGGCTTCCTAATCGTCGTCGAAGCTTGTTTGTGAGGTGTTTTGAAGAGAAAGAGAAGAGGAAAGAGAGAAGAATATGGAAGGAGGGAAAGAAATAGAAGAGAGAAAGAGAGGGGGAAGAGAGAAAGAGAAAAAGAGAGGGGCAGAGAAAAAAAGAGAGAATTAACTTTGAGTTGATTTTGTCTTCGACGTATTTCGACTTTCCTCTTTTTGTCTGCTACTGTCTCCCTCCCCTCTCCGTCCTCTGCCCTCTCTCCATCCATCCTGCTCTCTTTTACCTCTCCCTCTCTTCCTCTGTCGTTTATCTTAAGTAAACGAAGCATGATCCTCGATTAGACGCATGAATAAATGACGAGAATTGCATTACGAGCCTCGTTCTCACTCTGTACATTACGAGCCTCGTTCTCATTCTGTGAGGGGGTGGGTGGTGGGCTAGCAGTAATGTCCTCGTGTTCTAGAATTTTAAAAAGCCACGCCATTTATTTTCTGGATGCTATTGCTGCTGCTGCTGCTGATGATGATGCTGCTGCTGCTGATGATGATGATGATGGTAGTGGTGATAATGATAGTTATGATTATGATGATGAGTCGATAGTTTGGCAGTTCTCGGCATCGACTACCTCTGCTTCGGTGCACCGCCTCGGGGTCTGTCGGTGCATGTCCGGTGCCCAAAGGTCAAAGTCTCGTGCGGTCAACGCCCCAAATCCACAGAAAACGTGAGCTGGAACAAGACCGCCTCTTGCAATCCATCAATATCATTGTTCAGTCACGTGGCACCCGAAGCCCCTCTTCCGTTTTAATTCTATGCTCCAGCCATTTGCAATAAAACACGAGTCCGGAATCCGAGTCCGGCCGAGCAGTGGTCAATGAACCCTGACCCTTGACCTCCTCCTGACCCCTAACCTTTCAACACAGATGCTATGCAATTAATCAGAGCGTCGGGAAAAGGCAATTAGACATTTGTACCACAATACGGGACGGACTAATCAAAATGATACAGACAGACGGACAGACAGACAGACAGAATAGAGTGGCCATCACTATCATTGTCTCTCTCATTGCTGCCGGAGTATATTTTATCTTTATGGCTCCGCAAGCATTGGTTGGAATATCATCTGACGATTGTTTGATGTTACACATTGTATTGTAAATGCTATTGCATTAATTCTACCACTACTACTTCTACTACTACTACTGCTGCTGCTACTACTACTACCAGTAGTAGTACTGCTACTAAGACAGAACTGAACTTCTGTAGCGCTTAGAATTACGAAAACCTTCTGTTATACTACTACTACTACTACTACTACTACTACTACTACTACTACTACTACTACTACTACTACTACTACTACTACTACTACTGCTGCTACTGCTGCTGCTGCTGCTACTGCACTGCTGCTGCTGCTGCTGCTGCTGCTACTGCCACCACCACCACCACCACTACTGCTGCTGCTTTGTTGCTGCTGCTGCTGCTGCTGCTGCTGCTGCTGCTGCTGCTGCTGCTACTGCTGCTGCTGCTGCTGCTACTACTACTACTACTACTGCTACTGCTACTACTACTACTACTACTACTACTACTACTACTACTACTACTATTACTACCGTAGATGTAAAAAACGTTGGGAAAATAATAAAAGACGTTAAAAACGTTTAAAAAACGTTGCAAAAATAAAAAACGTTAAAAACGTTGAATAAAAATCATTACCGATGTTTATCTGAGCGAGTTTAGGGCATGTGTCTCACCCACCCACGGGGAATAAACAATCAAGTCACACTATGGTAAACGACTGTGAAATGAAATAAACAGCAATAATACTGGTATAAATTGCTTACTCTATGTTGTAAGCAAGTAAAGCTGCATGACCAGCCAATAAGGAATCGACTATACTCTATAGCCAAACAGCAGAAAGCTAATTAACTACAAGTAGCTCGTTGTAGCTGGTTTCAGAAAATCTATGCCCTTATTCTGCCAACGTTTTTTATTATAAAAAAACTTTGGCAAAAATATAAAGCGTTAAAAAGCGTAAAACCGTGGGAAAAATAAAAAACGTAAAAAACGTTTATTACATCTATGATTACTGCTACTATTACTACCACTACTACTGCACGCATTTTTCTACCTTCATATCTGGCAAATTTCAAGCTGCCGGATTGACAGACTAAACAATCAAGCTGGATTAGGTCTGGTTGTTGCGTATATTCTTCATGCAGTCCACTATATTCTAAGGACGCTTGGATAGAACAGCGTTGCGATGGAAAGAAGTCTCTTAGTGAGGAACAAGACTGTCAGTCTTGTTCCACTTCTATGACGCCACTCCAAATTTCAACGTCTAACAGGAAATGCGTCAAACGTAAGCAACTAAAACCAACAGCTTTTTAATACGCTATAACGCTCTATAAAAATCAAGGAATAGACTTTTATTCTAGGCCTAGCCTATGCACAGGGTGTACATTATAGTTTCTGCAGTATTTCGAGGTCAGGCCCCATCTTACATTGCTGAGCTGTTCAAATCACCCTCTTCCACTGTATACACATCGCCTGCTCCGCTCCACTGATCCGAAGGATGTTTATGTTTTCAGATCATGCACTGCTCTTACTCAGCTTTGAGCATTCGGAGTGACTGGACCCTCCCCTGGAATGCCTTGAACCCATCCATTCGGGCCTCACTATTTACTCCCTCGCTCTGTTCGATGCTAAAGCTAAAGTCTCACTACTTTAGCCTGCGACTCCAATGCCAGAAGTGCCTCTGGGTAGAAATATAAGAGGCGCGCTACAAATGCTACATTACATTACACCGGGTTGGAAAAGTTTACTAGGGTTCAGTAGTGTAAAACTGTAAATGCTATCAGGATGTTGATGGTGCAAAAGATCATTTTTACAATACAGACTAGACTAAGTGTTAGTCAGATGCATTCAGTTTTAATGGCTTGCTAAGAGCTTGACGTTCGCCACTTGGGTTCATAATAATAATAATAATAATAATAATAATAATAATAATAATAATAATAATAATAATAATAATAATAATAATAAAATTAATAATATTAATAATAATGTGATTCGAAAATTTAAATGGTTTAGGAGGCTAAGTAAGCCTGCGTGGAAACCAATGTTGTAACTCTTCACATTCAATAACCTAGTGACTGTATTCTACTGGACCATTTCACATCCTCCATTTTGGCGAACGCTGAAAGACGAAGACCTTGTAATTGCCAGAATGGTAATTAAAAGAGCGCCACCCGCTCTAATTACCATCCGTCCGTTCTAAGATCTTGCCGCCACGGCTCCCCCGCCCCAACCCCTATTTCCGGTCTTGGGTCAGCAGCTGCAGCATCAGCAGCAGCAGCAGATCCACTCGATCCGACCCGCCTCTGACCTAGACTAGACTAGAACAGTGGTGAAGCTGAAGCAGCATAAGTGTGACGATGAGATTCACAATTATGACCATTGTGGTTCACGATCATTGAATCCCGAAGCAAGTAGGTAAATCTCGTGCATTTATATAGCGCTGTCGTAAAGGTACCGTATTGTACAGCCGCCGTTGTTCGTGCATTATGAACGGCAAAAGTTCTTCAACGTGCAGCGATTTGAGTCTATTCGAAAACGATATATATTCTATGCTTCAGTTATCGAGATGTGCGCTATGTTTGACATTTCGCAACGTGTAGGCCTCGACCAGAGAATAAAATGCAGGCCGAGATCGAGTAACCCGAGTCCGGCCAAATTGTAAATATTCCAGTTGGCGCATGTCCATGCCAGACGCATCTGTTTCTGTCCGAGCATTCTAGTCTCCATTAAAGCTTAATTGACCAGCTTTCTGAGTTTTATATAGCGCAATTCTGATAAACGGACATTCGTTGGTTGTTTATAAACCTATTAAACAACACTTTCAACTGTTTATCTGTCATCCACTTAAGACCTTAAGATGGGCGTAAATGAAGCAAGGCGTATATATATATATATATATATATATATATATATATATATATATATATATTGCCGCCCAACCCATTAGGAACGACGGACGAAATGAAAGAAGTTATATAAGTATCACTTTCTAGGCAAAGATTCAGGCACTTATTCCAATAATTTGATCGCAAAACCAAAATTTATTATCATTGTTATTATATTATTACTTTAATCTAATTTCAAACTTCTATAGCGGCAATTTATAATGCACAGAAACATCAGCCGTTGGCACACCAAATTAAAATTTTCAAGGTCCAGATAAAGTAAGTAAGTAAATGAAGTCAAGATTAATGTGCTGACTAGTCGATAGACTGCGTGGACACATTACATAATTAAATAACTAAATGACTAGTTCTGAATAGCCAAGATTTGAGACGTTTCTTGAATGTGTCGGGTGATTGAGACTCCTGGATATCTGCAGAATTGAGTTCCAAACGCACGCAGCAGCTACCGGAAAAGCTCGATCACCGACAGTGACGAGACGCGTCCTAGGGACAATTAGGCCTAGTTCAGCCGTGGTAGAGGATCTCAGTCGTCTATGGCCTTCGAGAGCATACCTGGTCAAAACCAGGGTATGCTGCAGGACAAACAGGTGGCAGCCAACGGTGGATAAGCCAGTTAAAAATGATGGGGTTTTAATATTGCCAGTATTGTATTATTGTGATAATTTGATCAACTTCTTTTAATATCAGTGTTAATCCACACGACAATTGATAATATTGGTGCATGTTGTGGACGTAGCCTATTGAAAGAGTCTGTAAAAACAAAAGAATTGAGTGGAATTATTTTAAAAAAACTGTCCTGGAGGCCATGATCATATTTTCAATCCTTTTTAAAAACTTGACAGGATGCCACAATTTTACGACCTAATCTAATAAGGTCAATGATAATTTCTTCTATAGAAATTTCGTTTTACTTACTTACTTATCGGGGATGACATTCATGCCGTCGAGATTTTATCTATGAACGTCTGCGTAAACCGAATGCCACAATAAGCGCCACCTAGCGAATGACGCGTCTTTAGACTGCAAGGTCATTATTGTTAAATTCCCACACACGACCAATGGTACTGTTTTAGAATTTAGACAAACGATCACATTTCAAAATAGTGCACTAAGTTTCTACGATTTGATATTAATTAAAAAGAGTGTTTGCCTAACGAGAGGCGAAAATTAGACCGCTCAAATACTGACGAAATTTTAAACAGGACGGCAGAAATATTTATGAAAAGCCGACAAGTTCTTTAAATTTCTATTAATTTATTGCACCCCCCATAAAAAACGGAAAGGCGCTGCCTTAAAATTTACTCAGAGGAGCGGTCACTCCCTGTGCAGCCCCTGACTACGCCACGGACCGCCACACTTATAGGCCTATACTTTAATTAAGCAGTGTTTTAGTGCGAAACTATTAGTATAAAAGCCAAAATCTGGTTAGTTGCAAAACTAGATTTTCATTTCCGGGGGCAAGTGCACTCTCTAGCCCCCAATGCGTGGGCGCCAATGGATGGCAGAAGAGTGGGTTACGCACTGGAGCGGGAGGCTGACGGGAGTGGGTTCAAGCCCCGTTAGTGCCTCTAGGCAGAGTTTAATCTAGGCCGTTTCCGGGGGATTGCCCTGTTTCCCCCGGATATTTCAAATTTCCCCCAGAAATTTTGACATAGGTCTACTACATCAACTAACAGCAGCCCCTAGCAGAATTTCCCCCGACTTTGTCAGTTCCCCCCGGCTTTGTCAGTTTCCCCTCGAAGTCTAGAAGTCTAGATTAAACACTGCCTCTAGTGGCTTTCACGCCGGCATTGATGCCTCCTAAGCCACTTTAAATCATGCTAATTTCACACTAAGTTAAGATTGCTGGGGATAACGAATCTTGTTGTTGAGTATACTCCCATACCCGACCAGCCGCTATAAAATTCATTTGATTTACTCACCTATTTGCCTATTGTGTAGGAAGGGATTACTGATTCACAGATGGAAATCCCGTCAATTCATGACATCCGGGACCAGAATATAATTCTGCGCCATAAATGCGTTGCATAAATGGAATTCATATAGTAAGGTATATCGAAGGGAATTTCCAGAAATTCTGCTTTGGAGTAAAATACACAATCACAATAAGTCCGATAATATCAGTAGCCTAATCCCATTCTTTCTTCATTAACTCAAAATACATTTATTTTCTCTTTTACTACATTGTATTCAATAGGAGTTGATTTAAAAAAAACTAGAAAAGATTTTTTCAGCGAATGTGATATTTGTAGAGAAAACTTGAAATCGTTGCATTAAACTACTGGACCAGATGCGATTTGACGCCTGTTATTGTATGACGTTTGCTGATCCCCGTAATTTTTTGTGGTAAACTTTAGTCGATTTACTAGGACAGCGTTAGTTGGTAGTTGCTCGTCGAGTTTATTATATTAAATTGAAAGGAATTAAATAGTTTAATCTGATATTGAGTAGAATTTCGTTCGGATACAGTAAAAATGGAGACATCGGGACGTCCGAATACTTCTGATTTTGTAAACGATCGTCAGAAATCGACCGTCGATGCGTGCGATGTTTCCTACCAGAGCGTCGGTTACGACTCGGGCATCTGCCTCTCCAACTACCGATCGACGGACGGGGGCTCGGCCCTCCTGTCCGGGGTCCTGGACGGCAAGGCCACGGTCGACGCCCTGCAGGCAAGAGTCGATGACGGTCATCGGGTAGACGCGGACGGCTCTGGGCAGTTCTCCAGTGGAAGGTTGGGACACACCACAGCTGGCTTTACCCAATTGGAAGGTGATAAGAAAGACTGTTGTTTCTTCGAGGACCGTTTCTACGATCAAGACGAAGAGGGAGACACGTATGTTGCCACTTCGTTGTTGCATTTTCATAACATCCTATCTGCTTGTTTTCATGTTATTTTAGCCATATAGTGATAATTATAATAGTTACATTGATTTTATAAAATGTGCACTTTGTTACTGCTTTGATTTTAGTAACTGGTATTGCTATTCTGTAATGTAATGTACTTTGAATGAATTGCTTTCATATGTGCTATGCACAGAACCTTATAAAGGTAAAATCAACATTCAGCGAAAGGAATGTGACAATTTTCACTTCTTGTATTTCTTTCTTATTGCTAATTTGTCAAAATTTCGGACATGTTGCCACTAATTAATCACAGCAGTTGAGGTATTTTTTAATTTAATTTTAAAGTTGCAGCTTCGTTCTTTTCAAAAATTTCTTCCTTAGCTGTAGCGTCCCAACCATGATGACCCTTTTGGATGAAATAACCCTGCCTGACTGACCCCTACCTTTAAATTTCGACTGAGTGTCTAAGAATAAACAGCTACTGTGGTACTACTTTTGGAAGTGTTATATAAATTCATGAGATTTTACTTACTTATTTTCATTGAGTTTTGTGTTTTGAATTTGTTTGCAGTCTGCTCCATCTTGCGATTATCCAACCCAACGTAGACTTTGCCAATCGAGCAATCGAAGTCGACGCAGACGTCTGATTACCTCGACATCCAGAACAAAATGTATCTGCACACTCCTCTTCACCTGGCCGTCATCATGAGCCAGCCGTCAGTGGTCAGAACGCTTCTGCTGTCAGGTGCTTCTACGACGCTGCGCGACCGTAACGGCAACACCGCGCTTCATCTTGCCTGCAAGCGGGGTGATGCAGAATGCGTGAGGCAGTTGACAATGCCCTTCAGCGAAATGGAGAATCGTTACATTTCAAAAAGAGGAAATCTGCCACATGTTGTCAGACCAATGCAGTCAAATGACATTAATCTGATGAACTACGATGGTAAGCTCGATTAAATTTGTTTTTTCTAAGAATTAAAATGTTGATTAATTTAATGATATATTGTGAGTACCATACTTTTGCTTGTAATACCAACCTGTTTGTATAATACACAGATGCATGTAACATGCAGTACAAAATGTATAGAATGTCCCATAGGATGGGCATTTGTTGATTTTTAAAAGTGCATGTGAGGTTAATGTGCATGAACATAGTTAGAATTATATTTCTTTCATGAAGTAGTTATTTTTATAAACTCGAGGTCTTTTAACTTTAAATGTGACATTCTATATATGTTAAAAATTATGGCTTATACACACACACACACACACACACACACACACACACACACACACACACACACACACACACACACACACACACACAGAGATATGTGTGTGTTTATGTATATATAAGAGAGAAAGATTATTTCATGGCTATATGTTATTCTGGGGATGGGAAAACTATGGCCCTCAGGCCGCATATAGTCCACGACCAGATTCCATGCGACCCGCAAGATCATTGAGAAACACGCATACAAGTGGTGCCCCTGTGTTATTCAGTTCTTATATAGAGGCTTTGTTTTATGTTCCAGGGGAGAGCAGTTTGCATCTTGCTTTGTTCTCGACACCAAAGATTGGATTAGAGATCTTTGACTATCTCGTCACTCAGTGTTCTGCCAACATCAATGCGAAGGTACAATTTGCCTTTGTACTTCTGATGAATGTAGGCATTGAGTTTGCTGATATGTAATATTTTAAAGTTGAAACTTGGATATAGCAACTTATGGATGTGAAAGCTTGACCATCAAAAAGAAAATAAGACAAAGACTAGATGCCTTCGAAATGTTTTCTCTCAGAACAATGCAAAGAATATCATGGACAGAAAAACAAACAAATGAAGAAGTCATGAAAAAAGCAAATACCAAACGAAAATTCTTTAACATCTGCCAAAGACGAAAATTGAGTTATTTTGGTCATATACAAAGAAACAACAAAGATAGCCTACAGCAAACAATACAACAAGGTATCATGCCAGGAAAAAGAAAAAGAGGTCGGCCGAACAGAAGATGGGTGGACGACATAGAAGAATGGACTGGAATGGCTATAACAACAGCAATAAAAGCATCTAAAGAAAGAACTACCTGGAAATGCCTGATTCATGACGTCACCTCATCTTCAAATAATGAAGGAAAGAGGAAATGATGATGATATACAAGCACGCATGCATACCAACCAACATGGACCAAGACATATGCAAACAGTTTTTTTGCCTCTGCTAAGGAACCACCAAATGAATAGATGTCAGCATTGACATTATGTTAGTAAATACAAGCAGAGCTTTGTTTAAGGCATTTTAGAAAGTCTTAATGAGGTTTTCTTGCATAATACGTTGAAGAAATGTTGTGCTATAAATTTTTAAATGGTTAATTTCTCTAGGATGGAAAATGTGGATACACAGTCCTCCACCAGGCGGTTAAATCCAAAGACACAGAATTAGTCCAGTTCTTGCTTCGGTATCCACAGTTATCGATCAACGAACTTTGCTACAGCGGTAACACTGCACTAAGCATTGCCATCAGCCTCAACTTGCGTCGTCTTGAAATGATCCTTCGTATGGCAGGAGGATTTGGAACCGAACCATCTGACTCATCGGACTCATCTGACGATGAAAAGGCAAGATAGCTAAATTTATGAATAAGCTTAATGATTCCAACACAGTAACCTAACTCGATGTTGTGATTCTTGACAAGGATGATGTTCCAATAATCACGGTAAAATTTTTAGAATATGTCTTGTAATAGTGACTATTTATGTTGATTTTATTGTTTGTAGACTGTAAAGGAATTGACAAATCATGTTTTTTTGTATTTCATTAGGTGGATGAATTTGACGACCTGATGATTGGTGGCCTTCGATTGAATGCGTGATCATCGGCCAAATTACTTAATCTATCCTCAGTTTGTTTACAGAACTGTGTCCAAGAACTGCGAGAAAAGTTGTTGTGTTTACCGACAGCGTCGGGGAAAAGCTTGGACAATGCTGTCGTTGATTAAACTTGGAGCTATAAAAACTCTTGTGACTACTCCAGAGTGATTGAGAGCCCATCATGTGCACTGGTTAAGTGGAATTTATATTACACACACACGCGTGTGCGAGCACACACACACATTGTGTATATCGTATATATGTACACTATGCATAGCTGCCTGTTTTCAGTTACTTTGTACTCCTTGCTGTGTTGGCTTTGCAATTTTACAATGAAGAAAGTACTTGAGACCGAGTGTCTGTTCGTTTGCCTGATCTCGAGTCGGGACATACCATTGCAAAGAACTCAAGTGTTGTCATTACCCAAAATAATTTCCGAAGCAGGAAGCGTTGGGAAATACGCGGCATAATTTTTTTTTAGCAGGAACTGATGATGACAAACATGTACTGTACTGTGGCAGCTTTTCGGCTAATTTAAGTCATCTGTGAACGGATTCTATTCATCCTTTGAAAGTTGTGTATTTGATTAAGTGACTGAACTGTGTATAGAAACTCTAAAAAAATGTTTAATTGTGTTGATTTTTTTGACAGTATGCGCAATGTTGAAATGACAAGATCTGAATGCATTTGATTTGTAATACCAATTTAATAACAAATTTGTAAAAGGATATTACTATTTACCAGTTTGCGATGACTAAACTTTAATGAATTCCGAAGATTTGCCAAATGATTTATCTTGGTAGCATTTTATTTTATTTTTTCAATTTGGGGTGGGGTGTAGAGTCGGCTCTACGTGAGGGCCCATGCCCCTATCGAATGCCTGTCCCCAGTGGCGGCTCCACCGGGGGGGCCCGTGCCCCCCTATTGAGTGTCTGGCCCCCCCCAGTTGGGACCCTATACTTAATGCTACATGCATTAAACAATAAATGGTTGGCCCCCATGATTAGAAGTTGCCACCCCAACGGCCCCCCACTTGCCAAATCCTAGAGCCGCCACTGCCTGTCCCCCCAGTGACCCCATACTTTAGTGCACTCATTCTAAGCAACTGGACTAGTTCAGGGTTATGAAGACTAGTTGCCTCTGCTAAGAAGTTGCCACCTCAACGGCCCTCTGGCTTGTCAAACCCTGGAGCCTTCAATGGGGTGGGGTGGGGTGGAAGTTTTTCTGCCCAGTATCAATTCTACAACGTTTCCAAAACTAAAAATGTTTTTGGCAAAAATGTTGAGTTCATTGATTATACAAAAAACCAGTGGGGCTGAAATACTTTCTCCAAAGTTTTTACTTCCATGATTACCTCTAGACAGTGGCGGCTCCACAGGGGGGGCCCGTGCCCCATTTTGAGTGCCAGGCCCCACCAGTGGCCCCCTGTTGGGACCTTATACCAGAGATGTAGTACTTGGTACTTGTACTTGTACTCGAGTTGTACTCGAGTACAAATTTTTAGTACTTGTACTTGTACTTGTACTCGGAGGCCAGGTACTTGTACTTGTACTTGTACTCGGAGTTTTAGGAATGCAAGTACTTGTACTTGTACTTGTACTCGGAGGCCAGGTACTTGTACTTGTACTTGTACTTGAAGCATTGTGTACTTGCTACATCTCTGGCTACATGTACTTCAATGGTACCAGTAATGCTGTTCCTTTAGGCTAATGACAAGCACATCTTCACAGATGGCCAAGTACCTGGAACTCAACGAAATTTATGATGAAGCCACTGATACCATCGTATTTTGGAACAGTGAAGTTAATAGAAAGGAGTTCAACAGACTGTATAATGCAGCCATTAATTAGAGACCTTAGTGTGCCTGCTTCTGGCGCACCAATTAAACACGTATTTAGCCAAGCTGGCTTGATCGCGAGACCGCATAGGTGGGTTAATATGACCGATGCAAGACTATCATCTCTATTTTTTAAGTGCAACTGTGATGATATTTAGATGCTAATATAGTGTCAATTTTATTCGTGGCCGGACAAACTGTCCGAGGACAAAATGTCACGGACAAAATGTCATGTAGAAAATGTCATGGGGACAAAATGTCAGCGAAAAAAATGTCATTGTCAAAAATGTTGTACTAGTACTTGGAGGCCAGGTACTTGTACTTGTACTTGTACTCGGAGGCCAGGTACTTGTACTTGTACTCGTACTCGGAGGCCAGGTACTTGTACTTGTACTTGTACTCGGAGGCCAGGTACTTGTACTTGTACTCGGAGTTTTTGGAATGCAAGTACTTGTACTTGTACTTGTACTCGGAGGCCAGGTACTTGTACTTGTACTTGTACTTGAAGCATTGTGTACTTGCTACATCTCTGCCTTATACTTAATACTACTGTACATACCTAACAACAAATGGTTGGCCCCCATGATTAGAAGTTGCCACCACAACGCCCCCCACTTGCCAAATCCTGGAGCCGCCACTGCCTCTAGGCTCTAGGACGTCAGTCGCAGGCAGTTGGGTGTCATCCCTCCAAGACTTGACAGATAATATGTATAATGCAAGTCAAATTGTATTAGGTCCTCATATTTTCTTTTCTAACGTAATTCATTCAGAGATGGCCATGGGTCCATTTTTTAGAACCCAACCCATCAAAGCTCCAGCCCAACCCATGCCGACAATGAGGTTACTTGACCCAGCCCACCTTAACACATAATTTCTTAAACCAGGACTTATTTTCTGACCCAATCCACCATAAATAGGATTATAGAAAAGCCTGACCCAAAGTCCCAAACCAATCCTGTTTAATAACAGTTCTTAAATTTTTGCCATCGTGGTTAGGCAGGAAGTCGGCTTTTGCCCGGAGATTAATTTCCCAGTTATTATTTACTCCTGGAAACTTTTCAATATATTCTTAGCGCTTGGGTCTAGGCCTATAGCCTACCAGCCTTAACTGAATTCACAAAAAACAACTGCTATTTTCGCTGCTCCATCCTCGCCAATGCAAATTGTCACGTGAAAATTCTTGATGCACCTCGCAACAGGGACGTCATTTGGGGGGGCAGGGGGCATTTGCCCCCCCCTGATTTTTAGGGAAAAAATTTTTTCGCCAATATTTGTGTTATTTAGTTTTTTTATATGCCCTAAAGGAGTGCTTGATATCGAGTAATCTGTAGTAACTAACCGTGAAAATGACTGACAAGCAAAAAAAGGTCGTCAACTTTTTCGCAAACTTGTAACTTGTCAGGCTGAAAGTGTTTTGCCCCTGAAAAACGGTGAATTGACGTCTCTGCCTCGCAAGAGCCCATACAATTTCGAACTCCTGTGGGGGTCGCCGGGTCGGTGACCATCGCTCATAGAAAAACCAAATATTTTACTGGTTGGGAGGTGGAGTGGTCATCCTCCCCCCCCTGCGAGCCCCTCTGTAGAATTGAACAGTCCCTGCCGGGAAAGTTATTACGAGTTCGTAAAAAAATGTAACGAGCCGATAACGAGCCTCCCATTGCCTCGTAACGAGGGCCTCGTAACGATGCGTAGACGCTTTTCGTTATAAAAAGTAACGAGCCCTCGTTACCGAGTTTTAGTTACGACTTCGTTACGAGTTCTTAACGAGAAACTCGCCCGTATAACGAGTTCATAACGAGAACGTGCAAAAAAACTCGTTAGGACCTCGTTATAAAGCCCGTTCTTTGCGAATTCGTAACGAAGATTATAATATTCGTAATGGAACTCGTAACGTTAATAACTCATTATAAAGGCAGTTCGTTACGAGTTCGTAAAGTAAGTTTATACTATTCGTAATGAATTATATAGTTGATTGGTAACGAGTTCGTTACGAGTTCTTAACGGATGTACAGGCATACCCCCCACGCCTCATCGGTCCCTCTCCGCCCCCAACCTTTGTATGATATAAACGAAATGCGACTGAAATCAATTAAATAAATTTGTATTTCAATGCAAATCAATCAATCATACAGAAAAATAAAGTACAGCAGTGAGCCAAATTACATTGTAACAAGGAATAACACATTATTAAAAGATTAATGAAAATATCATAATTAAATTCCTATGTGTGACTAATTATTAAACAGGAAACATTTCAATATGTCTAAATCATGTTTACTCTAAAACGAATCATTGCTTTGATATTCAATATTTAATAATATAGCTATACCAACAAGAGCAATATGTTACTGGAAGTACAATTCACAATTGCTCTAACAAACAATTATAATGAAATCACAATTTTTCCGTACCTGGCATAATAATCTAAATAATAATAAAAGAATCAAAGAAGCTTGCTACTTATGTATAATTGTATTTACATAAAAGTTCTGAAATTCATGCATAAAGAAACGAGCAATGTTGAGGGTGAGAAAAAACATGTAGGCCTTTTGTGCAATGCAACGATGTGCATTAGAAGGAGAGCAGAATAGATAAAACATGACATCAACCTCTTATCCCAACAGTTTAAGGTGCGTAGACCAGTTGGTACACGAGACGAAGGTGATACGATGACATGCACTAACTACATGCCCATTCATCTTAAATTCCTCATCGAGTATAATATTGTTCTCTACATTTGTGGAAAAACATGCCAAATGTCGTTTGCATGAAAAAACCACAACAGGCTACATACTAAAATCTTCAAAAGACCTGACATTGGGATGAAAACAAAACTAAGAATTCTTAACACTTGTGTGATACCAATAATGATATATGAATGTGAATCTTGGACCATTAAAAAAGAATTGGAGAAAAAAGTAATAGCAGCAGAAAATGAACTTTTAAGAAATAGCAAAAGACAGAGAACTTTGAAGATATGTCATGGAGAAAGTCGATAGCTGGACACAGCGAAAGGAAGAAACCCTGACCTGACACCCCTATATACACTTCTGCATCATTACTAGACTTCATGATTCAAAATCACACACATGTGGGCATTGAAAACATGCATGTAAGAAAACATAGCAATAGCATGTTTCCGATCTAGCCACTCTCATTCGGTTCGACGTTGTTATCGTACTCTATATTGTGATCAGTGTCATCATGATCAGATCTTGACTCTAGTGGCAGTTCAGAACGTCTGTTTCTCATTTCTCGCATTCGACGATCTTTGTCATGTAAACGTATTGTGTTGACTCCTTCACGGATGGCCTTTTGTATCTTCTCATCACCCGTCGGAACGCTGCAGGCAAGTTTCACTACTTCATAGATCACCCAGTAGATTACGCTACGTCCAATCGTCACAAAACTACGACCAGCGCAGCAGTAGTCCCGGGCGGAATCATTGCGACCTGTTCAAGTAACATGAGAAGACAAAGCCTTATGCAGAAATGTGTTCGAAGCAAACTATATATATATCTATATTCATTGCTATGGTGACACCGCTAAATGCCTACCAATCTGCGCGAGATTTAGTATATAATATACTGATAACCAAAGGAACAAAATAAAAATCTAGCACAATGAATTTGTGACCATTCAAATTGTTCATGTTCTTTGAAGACCACCCTATTATAAATATATATACATTACATATATGTATTATACATTTATATGTGTGTATATAGATATTCAAGCTTAAAATATGGGACATTTCATGCCAAAAAAATTTGGAGAGGCCAAGATACACAGTGGCTCACCCAGACCCACGAGTGTGGGGCCAAGGCCCCAGTGCCGGTGCTACAAAGGAATCCTCCCCAGAGTGTTCGCCCTACAGATTCATTTTCACATAAATTCTCCTACGGCCGATTCATTGAAAATAAATTCACCTAGGGTATTAGAAAGAGCAGAAATAATAATTATTTTCATTATTTGTCAAAATATTGTAATAATATAGGGATATGTAATGTAATGTATAGAGTTTTATGTTTTAGACTCATATGTTTTACTTCTCAGTTCAAATTGACACCATGCAACCACAGAAGGGTACAGGCTCAACCCTACTTGATGATCTACATGCGTTCGTGGCTGTTGGACTAAGAAACTGTCAACGTTCTTACAATCAAATAGTTACTTTTGGAACTGGTTTCTTATCCTTCTTATATCCGGCCATCGTAACTCGCTCAGCAATGTACGACTCGTCAAAGATAGCCCGTAAGGCGCCGTTAGCTGTCTTGTGCACGGTCGTCTTGTTGACTATGCGATCGGCAATCGTTGTCACCATAACATCGAAGAAAGCGCCATGCCGTCCGCTACGGTCCAGTTGTGATTCTAACTCTTTCCATTGGTCATCTGTTACAACAATATGAAATGTGTAAGTCAAATTTAATGCAAGCTTATGGCAGTCACTTGTAGGCAAGTAAGTTTAAGTGCTGCGACTGCTGCCCCAATGTCAATGGTGGAAGTTGTAGGCCAAAAGCAGAACTGGTAACATGGAACATTTTAGTTCACGCATTTGCAGAGAAGAAGCAGTAGGCCCTTTACTGCAAGCAAGTCAGTCAATTTTTTGCTTAACGGGAGATGGTGGCCTGATAGCTTCCTTCATCCTACATTCATTCCCCACCCACTCCCTCCCCTCCTCCCTTTAAAACAGTGTTTAAAAAGGCAATATTTGTTCTTCACCATTGAAAACCATTGGTCTTTGAAGCAGCATGGCACGCTGATTCTCGTCGAGCCTCTCTGCGCTTGTTGATGCCCAAATGCTTGCAGAATCACCGGCTGATGTGAACGTTTCGCTTGCCACCAGTGATCTCTCGGCCAACATTTTCTCCACTGACGTAAGACGACATACAACGTTTTCTAAACTGGATTGCATACTCTTCATTGTTTCCAAAACCATCAGCAAGATTTCACCAGAATCCTGAAAACAAAGTGACTGATCTGCTATTAACTTAAGTTTGTATGTGGGCTTAGGTGTAGGTTAAAAAAAGACTATATCAACAATAGTGTTTAGATATAGATGGAGATGGAGGACTATACTTAATTAAAGTAAAAATTAGAAAGGCAATCAGTATAATTAGACTATGATGGAACTTGTAGAATATTAATTAACTATATTTTATTATTTCTTCATTATTCATAATTAGCTTTTATTAATAAACAATCACCGCATTAATTTTTATAGTATCTGCTTTATTTCAGCCGTTCATGATAGGAATAGTTTACGTAATGCTTACGAGGTGTTGTCTGACGATTTCCGACTTGGACATGGATTGCCACTCTTTGGAGTGCTAGTAGAATGTGGACTGCCCAAATCCAAGTTCACCGGTTCAGGACTTCTGGTTGGAACGTTAATTTCTGAAGACACGGTAGCAGACGAAGAAGCTAGTTGCGAAATAGGTCGCCATGGTCCGACTGAATTACACCGAGCGGTCTTGTTACCTTGTGTCGGTTCGTTTGTCTGTCGACTCTTCTTGGCTGTATGTTCAGCCAAAGTCAGATCTCTGTCATTGTGATTAATTGACTCGATGATGGTTGCTTATGCTTTCCTGGTGACAACCGACATTTGGCTGTTGTCGCTTGCTCCGGTGCCGACGGGATTTCAAACTTCTTAGCCAACGCCTTTGACTGCTTCTGGTGCACGTCCACTTCGATTCTGTAGACGAGCCTTCGGTGTTTTGCTGTTCCCTGACCCCTATTTCGCCGCTACCTTATTCGCCTCGTTTTTATTTCTGGTCAAAGTATCCCAGTGCGCAGTTTTCATGGGATATTGTCTCCACGTGTCCTTGTCTACCATCTGTGTCGATCTCTCGGACTTGTCTTGTTGAGGATACCACCACGACGGATTTGTCGACCCAGTGGCTCGGCACTGCTGACACATACTTCACTTTTGTTGTCGGATCAGCGTGCGAAACTACGACAAATTCCACGTGTTCTTTTCGTATTTCCTGTAGCAACAAACAGTTTCAATCGTTACATTGTATGAGTCATTTCAAATGCCACGTAGGTACCAATGTGTTCCGCCTCATCCTGGCGGCGAAATGAAGTTTCTGCAAGCAAATAATGGACAATGGGCCCTGTGGGTTATGGCTTGTATGCTGTCTTACTCAATGCAAACAGTGATGGTTACATGGCTTATGTCAGTAATTAGTAAATGTAGTCATGTCATTATTGATCATTTCCTTTAGGTCCTGTCAGACACGAACACCAGTACGCAGCACCACATCGGAGCGGACTACTTTCCTGGACCAACATCTTCCGTTCATTATTGACTTGTCAACGTTGTCAACATCGCCTTTTACTTTTAGCCCTCGCTGTGCGTACGGCGCTATAGAAATTGTCCAATCCATAAGGCACCTAACGTGTTCCGTAATGATCGAGAAACTAAATGCTAACAGATGGCAATGAAGATATGACATACCTTCAGAGCTCCTTTTGAATTATTTCCAGATTCTTCCACACGCTGTGTTTCCGAAACGAGCAATTCCTGAAAGCAGCACAGTTTGACTTTTTTATGTATATTAATAATTCACTACCATTAATTGCATAATAAAAAGTTTAAAACTACAAAATACTAGAAATAGTTGTGAAAAGTAGCACCGCTGTCAGAATGGAACATAGAATTTCGGCTGAATTGCAATGACATTCTTCATATTTCCTGAGCAAATTGGAGAATTAAAAATATATGTTATAACTATTAGAAATAATTAGGGCTGTAAAATAATCGCGATTAATGCGCGATTAACGCGTTAATCCATTAATAGCGATTAAAAAATTATTAATCGCATAAAAATATAAATTAAATAATAATTCAATCTATTAGAGAATCCGAGCTTGAAAAGTAATGAAATCACGAGCTTTTGTTAACATTTAACCGCCAATGAAAATCCTTGTGCTATATAATCACTGCTATGCATGGCGTGGTCAAGTGTCTACTGTCTACCATACTATAGTTCGCTGTTTTTAATAGTGTTTAATTGCTCATGGTTACTTCACATCTAGATGTAAATTGCATACTGAGCATTACTATTAATAAGTAGGGCAGCGGACGATTAAATTTTGTCGGTCGGACAAAATTTTAATCGATAATCGATTAATTTTAACAAACATAGGCCTACAGATCCAAGTACTTTTAGGTGATAGCCTACTGACATGCAGTATAGGCCTATACGGTATACACAGAGGTCTCAAAGACGTGGCCAGGGCAATTAGCCACAACACATTCTTATATTGCTATTTGATGCAGAAATAAAATATTATAATGCAAGTGCAGAAAACTGCGTTTTCGAGAAATCGCAATTTAAAGTTTGTTGTAAGTTAGGCACATCATAACATTAAAAGTACTTCATTGTTAACAAAAAGCCTTGTCAGTTTTATGACAGTATGTGTTATTAATAACCACAAGTCATCACCATCATTGCAGCTCATAAATAAAAATAGATTTGCAACTGCAAACAAGTTAGTACCTTAACGAAAATTTCCCAAAATAATACTAAGCAGTCGAAATTGGGTAATTTAGAGTACAACCAGGAAAATATACAGAGTATACTTATAAATCTCAGTGTGGTCTAGAATGAAGCTCCTGTCGCCAAACATAATGTTGCATTTTTGGTCCGATTTTTAAATTATACCAACAATAAAACCAGCCTATGTGTTAAATATTTTAAGGTAGGCCCTATGCATCTTGTACTTCAACAGTCATAAGCGATTAATGGGGTAAAGCCTCAAATCACTGGGTTTAGTCGAACTAGGGCCAATGTCTTTCACAACAACGCCATCGGCTAATGCCCTGGGCATTATGATAGTGGCGCCATAGAAGTTATTTATTGAACGCAGCACAACAATGCAGATGAAATTCTATTCATGTTTACTGAAATAGATAAAGTATAATAAATATTTTAAGACTAATTGTAAAATTCTGGAAAACGCCGCAATTTAACTAGAAATCGTTAAGAATTTGCAAGTATTATTCAAGAAATTTATTTCTTACGAAAAACAATAATAAACGGCGTGGCAGCGAAGGTTAAGAAAGTAGTTCGATACAGATTCTCATTTAAACCATAGATGTATTATAAACACTAGATGCCGTCTGTCTATGGCAAAGTCGTCCGAAAGTTGACGCCAAATATCCGTCAATTTGGTACAATGTTGTCATGGATACCATTGTCGTTTGCAGGCTTTAAATTTATCAGGCAGCTAGGTCTATATGTCTGCAGGGAAAACATTTCTTGACACACACTCAATGCGAACTGGCGTCACTTTCTGATACCTCAGACTCTATCTTGTGATTATAATATATCTATGATTTAAACCCATCCAGACAACATTTTCGTTAATACTGAACATTAATACTCTTCAGAAAATACAATTTATAGTTGTCTTTAGCATAATCTATAATAATCATCATCAAATTGCAACTTTTTAAGAGCTTGTATTCATACACAGGGCATTTAAATGCCTGCCCGACTTGTGGTCCCTTTTCCATGCTTCAATTAATATGCAAAATCTGGTCAAAATACGTGAATCACGCTGCTGGCAATCATCTGGCCAATACTAGAGAGCCATAGCAGTAGGCTGAAACACAGAACTACTTCTGACCCATATATGACCAATCAACACTAAAGTGCCTCTACAGCCTAAACTGTGATGCGACTTGTGGTCCCTTATCCCAGATTCGGTCACATATTAAGGCTACCTTTATTGTCATTCTTCAACAACATGTTTTAAGACGCTTAATAAAGGTATATGTTTCATATTACATAAATATTATACCGAAATCATGTGCATGGCGTGTGGATCGATATTTGACTTTGCTTTCTTGACGGTCGAATGATCTGCAAGACAAGAAGTTTTGTTGTCGGCTCGAAATCGTTGCATTGGTCTAGGCTGCAAACACAGTGAAACAAACAGACACGAACAACAAAAAGCAGAAAAAGCTTATACCAAAAAGTTACGGATTATTATTTCAAAATCAGATATATTTACAAATAGCAATGACAATTGCTTTCTTCTGGAAATACAGCTCACAAACAATTCCGAAGAATCACGACCTGGTGTACGTCTTGAACGTCTTCTCTGTCTCTCCAGCTCAGTCGGAAGTCGGAACCCAACTGAACTAAGACAGCGTCATACATGTAGACCACGTGACTGTGGGCGGCTACTGCCTATAGGCAGCTAGGCTAATCGCAACCGGAGGTAAACGCGTGTGATTGGTCAAAAATATCAAAATCTTGAAGTGAAGCAAGACCTACTTTAAGACATGCCGTAAGTAAGTAATTCATGCGCATATAATAGCAAAAATGAAACATAATTAGACATGTATTAAATGCAAAAGCTCTCCATCAAATATATATCTCAGTAAATCATCCATATTTATTATTTAACATACCGCAATACAACATGGGACCTAGATTATAAAACATTAAGCAATAAAATCCAAATTTTCAAAAATAAAGCCATAATATTAATTTCTCTAACCCAGTAGTAGGCATACACAGTTACAAACATTCACACCCAACTCGGCGGCCTGGACCAAGTCCACGGGGGGTCGCGCATGTACACATCCTTTGCTACTATATAGCAGAACAAGAGGCCACAAATGGAAATTGTTTAAACAAAGAGTGGGACCGAGAAAGAAAAATTTTTTTAGCGCAAGGGTTGTGGACAAATGGAACAGTTTGGACGAAGTGGGAGTGACAGTTGAAACAGTAAACGGTTTCAAAGGTTATCTAGGAAAACTAGGTTATTGAATGTGAAGAGTACTACAGTGGTTTTCATACAAGCTTACTTGGCCTCCTGAACCACTTTAAATCGCATTATTATTATTATTATTATTATTATTATTATTATTATTATTTGTGGTGCCTCGCAGTGCCCCGCGAGCGACTTTTTTTCTACAGTCAGGTAGTGCAATATATGACTATTTGGCAAGTCATTTTAGGGTTTTTTAAGGTTAGGGTTAAGGTTAGGGTTAGAATTAGGGTTAGGGTTAGTGTTAGGGTTCATAAATAATAGGTTACGGTTAGGTAGGGTTAGGGTTAATCAATAATTATATAATGCACTGCCTGACTGTAGAAAAAAGGCGCGTGCCGACCCGCAGTCCCACGCTTCTACGACATTCCTTCTTCTTGCACGCCCATTGCGCCCTCTTACCCACGTACAATTTCATGTTATGCCCGTTCGGGCATACACGAACTTCATGAAGGACTCCATTTTCCTGCAAAAGAGCAATCGCCTGCTCCTCTTTTTGCGGCAGCTCCCAAATCTTCAGCATTTTTTGCAATATTGCGACGTAAATTTAGATTTACTCTCGCTTATATAGATATTCAAATAGAATCGCCTCGGGCGACAGGAATCCCCCGTGGGCTAGGCAGGGCGATTTGTCCGTTGACCGGTTCAAACCTTGGCCGTGGACTATGCAGGGTGCAGGGCGACCCAGGCCCTGGCCCTGGCCGGGTAGCGGTCGATCGTTTGGCAATAGACAAACCTTGGCTGTCGACTTGGTCCAGGCCGGGCCGACGCACCTTTGTTCTACCGCTTTGCTCTGCCTCCGCTCCCCAGTGCGATCGAATAGACGCCCTTTCATTATATGCCCTCTCATTCTCCCCACCACCTGGCAGCGCACAATAGACTTCCAACCGATTTGGCTGAGCTTGGTAGCTGACCGATTTGGCTATTAGCCGGCGCGCCGGTCAAGAGCGGCCGGCTATCCCTATAACGCCTTGCAAAGTATGCAGATGAGGTGAGAACTTCTTCTGAAACAGCACTGGGGCAGTGTGTGTGTGTGTGTGTGTGTGTGTGTGTGTGTGTGTGTGTGTTGGGAAAATCATACATAAAATGATTTGAAATCAAAATCACAAATCACGTATTTCGAATGATTTTAAATCAAAATCAAAAATTGTATCTTATGATTTTAAATCGTGATTTAAAATCATTTGATTTCAAATATTCCCCAACACTGGTGAGTGTGTGTGTGTGTGTGTGTGTGTGTGTGTGTGTGTGTGTGTGTGAACGTATATATGGACGCCAGACCCCGTCCTCTGTTATTTAGATATGCATTATAGTCAACCGAAATGCATGCATGCCATAAAACTGGCTGTTAAGCAGCATAAACATAGGCCTATATGCCTATACGAATGACATACCATACCATCACAGCACTTAATTGGTTAAAATTTTCCAATGGGTGGAATGAAATACATCCAGATTAATAATTCACAGGTTAGGTGCAAAATCTATTGCACGGTAGGCCCTATAATATGACTCGGGCGTTTGGCGAGACTTGAAATGGCTTCGGCGGCGTCGCCGTCAACGCTAATAACGTAAGTCACCATAGCAACCATGCATTAACATAAACCTCAAATAGATTATTGTACTTTGGCTTTACTCTTGGCCGCCATGCCACTGGTAGTCCACTCCACCCGGATCACGCCACTGACGCCTGCTGCTGCATGGGGCCCATTGGGTGGGGTAAGGGTCAAGGCAAGTAGATACAGTCTTGGGTCAAGACTGTTTAATAACAACAGGCTAGTTCACGTCGTTGTACCGCAGCCTCATTATCTCAAACCCCGCCCATTAATACGTCAGTGGGGGTCTAGGAGCAACTGCCTGCCTGTAGTGATACAGTGACTTGATTATAAAAGTGTTTATTGACAGTACTTAGACAATATATAAGGATTAAAAGCATATAAGCACCTTTACCTAGAAAAGTTTAATAATAATAATAATAATATTGTGTGCCAATGTAAAATATCGATCGTATGGCATATCTACCTTACCATGCAGTCATTATTTTTATGTTTTTATCAAATCTGTCTCTCCCTCTCCCTCTCTCCCCGCCCCTCTCTCTCTCTCTCTCTCTCTCTCTCTCTCTCTCTGTCTATCTCTCTGTCTCTGTATCTCTGTCTGTCTGTCTGTCTTTTCTCTCTCTCTCTCTCTCTCTCTCTCTCTCTCTCTCTCTCTCTCTCTCTCTCTCTCTCTCTCTCTCTCTCTCTCTCTCTCTCTCTGTCTCTCTCTCTCTCTCTCTGTCTCTGTCTCTCTCTCTCTCTCTCTCTGTCTCTCTCTCTCTCTCTGTCTCTCTGTCTCTCTGTCTCTCTGTCTCTCTCTCTCTCTCTCTCTCTGTCTCTCTCTCTCTCTCTCTCTCTGTCTGTCTCTGTCTCTCTCTCTCTCTCTCTCTCTGTCTCTCTCTCTCTCTCTCTCTCTCTCTCTCTCTCTCTCTCTCTCTGTCTCTCTCTCTCTCTCTCTCTCTCTCTGTCTCTGTCTCTCTCTCTCTCTCTGTCTCTGTCTCTCTCTCTCTCTGTCTCTCTGTCTCTCTCTCTCTCTCTCTCTCTCTCTCTCTCTCTCTCTCTCTCTCTCTCTCTCTGTCTGTCTGTCTGTCTGTCTCTCTGTCTCTCTCTCTCTCTCTCTCTCTCTCTCTCTCTCTCTCTCTCTCTCTCTCTCTCTCTCTCTCTCTCTCTCTTAAAAGCTCTATATCTCTTTTCAAGATTGGATTCCATGCTTGAACACAGTATTCTAGATGAGGCCTTATTAATGACTTGTATAGTTTTATGATTATCTCTTTGTCTATATATACTCACTATTGTTCTCTTCATCATTCCCAACATTCAGCTGCCCTTTTTGCTGCCTCCATACATTGTCGAGATGGATTCATACTACTATGAACAATTACCCTCAAGTCTCATTCTTCCTCTGTGGTGGTTAGTACCTTCTCTCCTAAAGCATATTCATTACCATTAGGCCTATTAGATTTCCCAACATGCATTACGGAACATTTGTCACTGTTGAAAAGCATCTGCCAATCCACAGGCCACTGAAACAATTTCCTTAGATCCTCCTGTAAGGAAATTTTAGCATCATCGTCAGAGTCAATACTACTGCACATCTTTGTACCATAGGCAAACTTTGAGATTTTGGATAATAATCCTTCATCGATATCATTAATATATATTAGAAAAGCAAGGGCCCAAGCACTGAGCCCTGACTCCTCTGAGGCACTCCACTAAAGACTCTTAATTGCCCATTCTGAATGAACACCCCTTATGCCAACCTTCTGCCTTTTCCCTATCAATCAATTTTGAATCCACCTGAGAATATTCCCTCGTATTCCATATAGGACTTCAATTTGGCAGCCAGTCTTTATTACATGTAAAAGTTTTGGCAAAATCTAAATATATTATGTCTACTGCCTTGCCCTCATCTAGGTTATCATAAACTTCTTCCAGAAAGTCTAACAGGTTGGTCAGACATGTACGTCCCTTTGTAAATCCATGCTGACTGTCTTTAGCAATTTTATGCCTAGTATATAGTCACTGCGCCAAACTCTCAGGTTGCACTATAGAAATATCGCTAAATTTATTTACTTACTTATTTATTTACTTACTTACTTCGTTTGGCTGTAGTTTCCGATATATAGTTCTTCGTTACTGACCTTTCCCCTCTGGCGATTTGTTTAGAAAAATTTAACTGCTGACCCTATCGATGTTGAAGATAGAATCGAAACATACGTTAATTATATACGACCATTCCTGAAATTCGCGTCACGAGATCGTAACGAGGTCTTAACGAGGCACCTCGTTAAGAAATGTCCTCGATTTATAATTGTTAACTCGATCGATCGATCGCGTTAATTGCGATATATCTCAAATTTTTCAAGAATTACTATATGTTAATTTATATTTATAATAGTTCCAATTCAACTATACTCAATATATATATTTGTAAATGTATAATTTACCAAAAATTTAAATATAAATAAATATGTAATATATAACTATCATAAAATACGATCGATATGACCGAACAAATACGATATATATATGTAAATATATATTTCATTTACATTTCATATATGTGGAACCATGCATGCATTGAAGGTTTTTTGTATAATTCAGAAGATCGCTATATATATAACGTTCGGCCGGGATAACTTTTACGCCTATATTTGTACAATTTTCGTAAGGTGTTCGTAACGAGAACTGCTACATTTCTCATTACGAATTTGTTACGAGCTCGATGTAGAGTTCGTAATTTGCACGTAACGAGACCTCGTTACGAGCAGACCGAAATTCCCGTCACGAGGCCATAACGAGGTCGCAACGAGGCAACTCGTTATGAATTTCCTCGAGTTTATAATTGTTAACTCGTTATCTATACGCGATCTGAAATTTTTCAATTTTAACTCGATCAATGTTAACTTGTATTTATAATATATTCCAATTCAACTATACTTATTATATTTTTTGAGGTTTTTTACTTATATATTAAATTTTTTTAAAATATAATTATATAAATACTGTATATACATTATAAATATAACATAAATATAAATATATATATATATATAAATATAATATATATAATGTATATATCAATATATATAATATATAAATATATAAATTTTATAATATATTTATATATATTAAAAAATACATGGTTACAAAATATATGTTTAACAATTTAAAATATATATTTAAAAAGGTACGATCGATCGATGCATGAATGACCAAACAAATACTATATATACTTAAATATCTAATTAGTTGACATTTCATATAGGCCTATATATGTCACATATGTGGAACCATGCATTGAAGCTTTTTGTACTGCAAGATCGCTATATATTATATATAACATATATATACGCGATATGACATTTCGCGTATATATCTATACCTGCATGCATAATATTCTTATAACGTGTACGTAACGAGAATTTTTTTACGAATTTGTTACGAGCGCGATGTCGAGTTCGTAATTTGAACGTTAAGAGCACTTCGTTACGAGCAGGCCTGAAATTCGCGTCACGAGACCATAACGAGTTCGTTACGAGATATTTCGTTACGAGCTTTCTCGTTGCGAACTCATTACGATCTCGTAACGAGCCGGAGCTCGTTACGAGACTCGTTACGAACTCGGTAAGCCCTCATAGCGAGCGAAAAAATTTTCCCGGCAGGGATACGTGTTTAAAGACGGATATTACTAGCTATTGCAATGAAGTAATTTACACACGAGAACTGAGACATGATCTGTCTGAAGATGGTGGTCTCTGGTCCCCAAATAATTCAGTCCCGAGTTTGTTTGCTCCAATCGTCCGACCAACAATTCCCACAATTCCTACAACAAGCAATGGATGATGCATCTGCGAAAATTTTTTTACTCCCGAGTCCTAGTTTACGACCCCGTCGCTTGGAGCGCTCCACGCGCCTCCTAGCGACGAGTGGCGGAGAGTCTTATCGTCTGGACGCAGCTGATGGAGCTTCAGTCTTCGGTGGAAATTGGTTCTGTTCTGATTAACTGTATCGTTGATTGTTTTGAAGGAACTGCCCTCGTAATGCCTTTGATGATTTTTTTGATTTAATCTTCGAAGGAGGTAAGAATTTCAATCTAATTTTTAAGTTCCCCGTGAAATCTGTTTCTCTCTTGTCTTCGATTGACTAAATGTGAATGAGCGCAATTGTTCAGGCCGAATTACCTGTTCTGACCAGCCCCTTAGCCCGTTTAAAACACCTAGCTATAGTACATCTTGGTACCTGCATCTGCATCCCCGCTTGATTGATTGGTTGGTTGCCTCTTCTTTGCTTACTTGCTTACTTGATTGAAACTGACAAATATTCACAGCGTGACGGAATGACAGACGAAGAAGCGTGACAATGGACGATTTCGACGAATTCCGTGCCAGGTCCTACAGCGGAGGCTTCGTCGGTCAATCGACCAGCTTCAAGGACCCGAGGGACCGTCGACGTGTGTCCCTGACCACGGACGCACCGCCGCCGCTGCCGCCGACGACCCCCGCAAACATCTCCATCAGATCCGCCAGGAGGACTTCGCTCCCACATCCGCTTCCTTCAACCACCTCTGTCCCTCAACGGCAAACGCCGCCTTCGCTAGGAACACCGGGACGAAAGGTCCGCAACGGACCTCAAGAGATGTCCGAGAAGGTGGAGTAGGAGGCGTAGGAGTTGGAGTTGGAGTAGGAGGAGTAGGAGGATCTGGTTGGGTGATAGCGGAAATGCGTCCTCGGGTGTCGAGCGCTCCTTCGTCGGGCTGCTTCTGGAGGAGGATGCGCACGACGGAAGAAGCGTGTTCGAGCCGGAATTCGACATCCTCCTCCCCCCCTCCTCCTACTTTGACCGATTCTTTCAGAAGAAGAAGGTGAGGAGCTTCAGTCTGACGCCGCGCGGACTGACCTGCGACGGTTACGCCTACGTGTCGTCGGGAGGGGGGTCGCCGACCCACTTCCGGCCGACCGTCGACCTTGACCCGACCCCGGGTCCCCGGTCGTCGTCAAGGTCAGCGTCGCCCGCCATTCTGCCGGCGCCGGTTGCCAGGGGCAACCAGCACTTTTCGACGAGGACGACGACGACAACGGCGAAGAACGACCAAGGGAACAAGAACGAATCCGATGCGAGAGACCATAGAAGTCGACGTAACTCCGCATGTCGTCACTTTCGGTTGCACGTGATCGGCGCAACCGGAACCGGAAAGTCGAGCATTTTGAGCCACTTCGTCAGACCGGAAAGCGGTCGCCACGACAACGCTTCCGACGACTCACAAGACGGGTCCTCAGGTAAGTGCCTGTTTTGCCTCCTCTCTGTCTGTCTCTCCCAGTCTCTCTCTCTCTCTCTCTCTCTCTCTCTCTCTCTCTCTCTCTCTCTCTCTCTCTCTCTCTGTCTCTCTGTCTCTGTCTCTGTCTCTGTCTCTCTGTCTCTCTCTCTCTCTCTGTCACACGCGCAGACACATAGGCCCCTATACACTCTCTCTCTCACTGTCTGTCTGTCTGTCTGTCTGTCTCTCTCTCTCTCTCTCTCTCTCTCTCTCTCTCTCTCTCTCTCTCTCTCTCTCTCTCTCTCTCTCTGACACACACACACACACACACACACACAAATCACGTAACTAATTGAATTCGAACAACACAGCAAACACATTTCCACAAGAATTATCACTTCCAGTCGTCAACTGGCTTAGATAATAGACAAAAATGTCGAATCTACACAACAATTTTGAGAATTGTATGAAGCATAAAATCAAATCTACAGTGCAGATGGTGAAATATCTAGTGAAAAAATGTGACCATGGACGTCATTCAATATATTGTCAGAAATTATACCGACGTCTTTGCACAAAAACTGTAAAAAAATCCTTTACCAAGATGTCGATCAAGGTTCTCTGTGCATGATATTCTGTCTGGAGGAGAGAACTTATTTTACTCCTCCCCTCGCCCCATCCCCATCACCCTGCCCCATCGGTGTTCGGTGGAAATAAGACTGGATTCAAAGGAAGCGTCCGTCATCATGTTACACTTGATCTTTTCTCCGGTTTTCGGTCGACAGAAAGCGAGTCTTCCTGTCCAGAAGCAATATGAAACGTTCTCTCTCTCTCTGTCCGTCTCTGTCTGTCTCTGTCTCTATCTCTCTCTCCCTCTCTGTCCTTGACGACGACTGCGCATGCGCATAGCTTGATTAATAACTGACCATTTTTCGGACGTGATTTCTAATGATCTTTGTCGCGAACACCCCACTTTCCCCGAAGTACCAGAGACAGTGGGGGAGGGGGTTCACGAAACAACCCAGAACCATAGATTTCTGTAGAAAAATATGCCACAGGCAAGCGAAGAGAGCGCATCTTGTCATCGTATTCTAATATCTGTGGTCGCCATTGTCGTAAGAATTGCTAATAGCGTCTTTCCAGAATGGCGAAAATATTAATGAAATCGTTCAACCATTATTGAATTCCAAAATGTGACGACAGACAGACAGTCAGACAGACAGACAGACAGACAAACAGACAGACAGACATACCTACAGACATACTTACAGACAAACGGACGGACGGACGGACGGAAAGAAGAAGAAGACGTACAGACAGACAGAAGCTTCGTCAGCTTGTTGAGTGGATGGAAATTTATAAAAGTAAGTCGATTGTTTTATTCATTTAGTTTACAAAGGCCGGGCTGTAACACCAATGCTCGTCTTGGTTACGCTAGGGATGCTGGATTGGATCAGATGGATTGGATGGACTGGATTGGATTGTATCTATTGGGATTGGTAAAATGTCATTGAAATCGTTCAAATCGCTGCTGTGAATGTGACTTACTGAAGTTACTGGCTTTGTGTCCAGTAGAATATATTCGATGACACTGCGAAATATAAAAGTGTAAAATGTATAAAAATGACCGTTACCAGTCTAAACGTGTTCGCGTGGGATTATCCAGCGACATTCGGAAATATCCCGAAACGGGATTGGATCGGCTAGAGACTGGTTTCCTGGACTTTCCCCCATCTTCCCTCCCTCCTCTCTCGATCTCTCGGGCTGTAACCATGGACAGAACACTTTCAAATCCACCCCACCCCCCGCCACACATCATGTTCAGTCTCCGAAATTAATTAGCTGCTTCTGCTACGACGGGATGTACAGTACACCAGTTGACAGATACAGCAACATCGCCCGTGCAAAAACCTTTGTTACATACATGAGCGCATACATTACATACATACATACATACATACATACATACATACTGTACATACGTGAATAGCCTATATGCAGACATGTACGCAGGCGGCATATCTACCTTTATATGCCTACGTCCACGCATATGTATGTCTGTATAGGCAATTCGTCACTAAACGAAATGCGTTTGCAAACATTGCTTAATTGCAGCTTGGAAGGCAAACAAAGCAAGGAATTCTAGAAGGTTTCGTTTCAGTCGAACACTTCGCTTGTTTGCTCTTCGGGATATGAACCATAAACTGAAACACTCTTCTTGAAAGGTTCCAATTACATAATTGACGTTCGAAATTACGAAGTCTTAAAAAACGGAATTGACCAACGTTGACTCTTCACATCTTCACAACGCGGTTACAGAAAGATCCTCCTGAGATTGAAAATTTTTGTTATTTCATTAAATATTCGGACAAAATTAAGTAGTAAAAATAACAGATGTTTGAGTCGCCACAGTTCATAACGTCGTTCATATTAATTTTATAGACGATTCCTTATTTCACGTTTTTACTGCGTTCGTCATTTCGTTATTAACTCGAATGTCAAGCTTTTATTTTCGTATATTTTGCCGAGAAAAGAAAGAACAATACAGTAATTGCATAGCAAGCGTCACAAAACAATTTTCTTTTTCGTTCATACATTAGTTCCACAGCGAGTCTACAATAGCTGAGTTATACATATATAGAGGCATATAGCAAGTCTGAATTCGTAGGTCACGATATGAATTTTCTCGAGTTTTCCAAATACTCGTTTTAATTCGCGATAAGTAACACTATACGCTTAGCTACAGGATTTCAGAGTAATAACTCTGATGGCGACACTTCATTTTTGTACATGCTATTCCTTTTAGGCTATTACAGTAGAATGTCTAAATAACGGACTCGGCTATACCCTATTCTCGGTGATAACGTACCGCAATGTACGATTCCGCATGATGCGCTATCGTATTGGATGGTAGGCCTAATAAAATGTATGTATGTCATAAGTTGAGTTGAAATAAACAAATTTCAATCAATCAATTAATAAACTACAATCGGGAAGTGCCAAAATCAGTTTTCATCCGGAATTTTAAAAGTTTTCCATCGGCCCCCGATAATTTTTCCTTAAGAAACATCTTGAGGCCTATTGGATATAACGTACTACGGATCGTAAAACGTACTCAATTTTACAGACCTGCTAAGTACGTTTTAACGAAGTTCTACTGTATATTTTTTGGCGTGCATGCGGCCAGAGATCTGTCTCAGTGGGAAGGAAAGGCCGTTTGAGTAAATGACGCCAGTTGCGTGTCTCCTTATAGAGTCTGTTTCCGGTATATTTAACCCAGACGCTGAAAGACTGGAGCTGATATTCCGAGTCCAGCTACCATCGAAAAGCATAGTGAACCAATTGTGGTGCTGCTGAGAATTGGCGATCGCAAATTCTCGCAGCTAGGTGGCGCTGTTGATTGCGATCACGGGATCAGGTCACGCGCGGTCGTTTCGCGTTCGTCCCGTGTCTGCTGCGAATTCGGGAGAAGCGTTATTTTTCCAATGCGAAAAGGGGCGAAAGAGCTGACGGACCCGTAACGTGTACGCACAGTACATCCGAAGATAGCAGTCTCTGTATGTACGAAGACGACAACCCTTTTAAAGGCGCTGGGGCAAGAGCTGCTGCTGCTGTGTGGACCAAGGCAAGGCAATCGGTTGTCGCGACAGGCTCTTGTGTTGAAAGGACCGACAGGCTTTCGAGTCTTTTGTCGGCAGATTCCAGCTCTAATGGACGGAAAGTATAAAAAATAGGATATTTACCAAAGGCCTGTTGAGACCAATCGTTTATACGAGATCGTGAAAAGACATCTCTTCCTGCTTCCTTAGCACCTCGCAGGGCACACGCTACTGAATGTTAAATGTGCAGGCTGGACAACGGTCCAGTGTTCGAGCTGGTATCGGTGTTTAGTGGGATAATCGGGTTTACCCCAAAAAGGGTATATACGTGTATCTTTTGTGCGGGGTTTTTGCACTCGAGGCTGACTTGATTACGTTGATTCTATTTACAAATCACCATTTACGCGTAAACTCCATATACATGTCACTGTAAATCTTCAGGAATATTCTTACTCAAAAAGATTTGCCGATCGGTTTCTCAGAATAATCAAAGCTAACGCTTGAATTCAGTGGCGTAGCCAGGGTTCAGGAATAGAGGGCACGTCGAAATTTTCCGACGATACGTAAAACCTCGTCAAGTTCTGCGTACATTCACTTTTTCTCTTCTATGATCTATCATGCTGCTACCTACTCCCCCAAATCTGTCAAAGGGTTTGCGCAAATCCCACGACCGGCCCCAACCAGAATAGGGGGCCCGCCCCCACGAACCCTTGTGGCTGTGCCAATGCTGGAAAAACACGTGAATCATTTGGATGAACTGGGGTGGGGTATACTAATGGAGTGTAGCTGGAATTGCATCACTCAATAGACCAGATTCAGTGTTCGTGTAATCCTACAAAATGGAGATGAATAATCTCAATGACATTGACAGTGACCTTGTCACAGGCATTGACAGTGACCTTGTCATCGACATTGACAGTGACCTTGTCATTGACATTGACAGTGACCTTGTCATCGACATTGACAGTGAACTTGTCATTGACCTTGCCAGTAGCCAATCACATCTCCGGACGGTTTTTCAACGTGTGACCTTGTTTAGAACAACTCGCCTGAATAACGTTGCCGTTGCTGTTGTTGTTGCTGTTGCTGCAGTGGACGAGTCACGCAACACCGTTGTCTACGTTGCACTGGACGGACAACTGTCTATCATAGACATCACGGAGGTTACCATCAAGGACAACGTCACCGTAAGACATAGTTTTTTGCACATACACACACACATGCATACGAATGCGTACAACAAACGCACATACGCATTCTACACATACAGGATGTTATGCAATGTCGTTCGCAGCAGAGCATGGGACATTATATATATATATATATATATGTGTGTGTGTGTGTGTGTGTCTGTGTGTGTGTGTGTGTAATTGGCTATTCATTTTGCGCCTGTTCAATGGATGTTAACAATCGCATTACAATGTCAATAGCTATAAGCATGCACAGTCAACAGTTATAATCGAAAGGCGATGGGCAGGCGACTTTATGTTCCGTAGCGCATGTGGAAGGGCGGTCCAAACATCGGGTCCAGCGTATGAGAATGCTCGTTACCCCATAACTGTCCGGATATATATACATAAATATGAATAAATAAAAATGAAATAAAATAAAATAAAATAAAAATGAATAAATAAAATAATAAAATAAAATAAAAATGAAATGCCACTGTATATTTGTCCATAACTTTGGCAAATGTGAATCGATTTTCAAAAGCTTTTCATTGTTTGACTCAGAAATGAATGAGGGACAAAGTCATATAGCCTATATATTATTTACGGCGCAATTAACGTGTAGCAACCATACCTATAGTGAATCTAAAACAAGCGGGAAAATAACGAAACTGTCACGTAAAACACGTAATAATTATAATGTTCTTAATTGTTCACAAAATGTTCTGAATTTACTAAATGAATTGAAGCAAAGTTATAACAAGCTAAAGCTCAAAGCTCAAAGCTCAAAGCAAATGCTTGACGTGTCTGCGCCATTCATCATTAGCATCATCGATGACGCTTTGTCCCAACTCCTCATTCCAGCGGTGATCAGTCGCTCCTTCAGTTAACTGATGCTGCAAACTTTGGTTTGGTATAGACCCGCTGCTGCATTTCTCCTCAAACTTTGTAGCCCACATGGTTCATGGTCGGGGCTGTTTGGGGCCACAGTTCTGGTGGAATGAATGCAAGCTACAGTATGTTTGCGACTTGTCGATACAACCTGTATCCGACCAAAGACACTAGGATGTATTGCATGTTCGCTGGTTTGACCATGTATCAAATGACAGCGTTTCATCATGTACGGGATTAGCTGCATTAGCATCAACACCCGACAACATCTCTCGTCGCCGCCGCGTGGCTCGCTGGCTGAGACTTTTCCGCTTGTTTCAGTTTTACTACGTAGGGCTGCTACACGTTAAGGGCGTCGTAAACAAGACCGTAGGAAGTGGGGGTGTAGAAGTGCAGGCGCACCCTCTGGACAAAATTAGGGGGTGCAGTGCACGACCTGGACGATGACGCCGTTTTTGTTTTTGCTTTTTGCTTTTGCTTTTTTCCTTGTCAGGATTTTTTAGAAAGAAGATAAAGAAAGGGCGATGACCTCTATGTTTTGCTTGTCAGGATTTTATGACAAATGACGATCTTTTAGATAGCCCCCCCCCCCGAAAAATGCACCCCTGCTAAAAACTCTTTCCGACGGGCCTGGTCGTAAATAATATATATACAATATATATATATATATATATATATATATATACATTATTCCCATTCATTTCAGAGTCAAATAGTGAAAACATTTTGAAAATCGGTTCACATTTGCCAGGGTAATGGACAAATATACAGTGGCATGTTTTCTATTGGGTCACAGTGTATATAATGCACGTATAAAGTCGTAGATGCATTGCTTGTTTTGAAGCCCATTCGGTCATCATGAAATTGTGTGTTGAACCATAAAGATAATGGAGAGTAGCTGAAATAAAGCAGATAGGCTATATAGAGCTTACTGTTCGATGCGTTATATTTACGCTCAGAATTTTTATCCATTGGCTCATTGGCAGCCAAATGCGGCTTCGTGCATCGACATACGGTCATCTAAAATGGCCATATACTGTCACACAGCCAAGTTCATGACAGGATTAACCGTATATATTGCGTAGAACAGTTATTGGCAATTAAATGTTCCGCCACATGTGAGATAGAAAAAGTTTTTTTTTCAAAGACAATTTCAGGACAATGGGCTTACTTCCGTATTTTAGAAAACATCGGAAATCTAAATTGTGATACAAAAATGGCCTGATTAGACTAGGAGTGACATATCATAGCATAGAACCTAGTTAAAATAATACTCATTGCACTGTTCAAACTGCACAATATCAATATCACTATTAACTTCATATTAATTAATTAAAGTCAGCGCTGCCAACAGCGCTTTTGACTTTGTACTATTCCAAATCTCAAGAGGCGCTATATAAATATTACAATAAAATCTAGTCTAATCGTCAACTCCTGTAACAACAACAGTTCGATATGAATAACAGTATCAGACAACGACGCACCAAATCCTAATCACATAAGATAGACCCGCAGGCCAAATCCAGGATATCAGGCGGGAAAACCAGGTAGCGGATAAACCAGGTAAGCCGGGTGAGTGTAATAACGTGCGGTGTCTATAGATACAGTTAATCTTGGCATTAGTAAAATGAAAACAGTTTTGGGTAGCAAAGTAATGATTTTTAGCCACACCGCTACTTTTATATTTACTCTCGAAGTCGGGGAGATTTTGGTTGCCTCGTACTCCTCGATAAAACGTGTAGAAAGACTAGTTTAACCCCTTAACTGGGGATCCCGGATATATCCGTCTATTTTACATAGAGTTACAGTTAAATACACGGTTAAGGGGTTAACGTACACAAAAAACAAGCAGACAAGTGAGACAGCGCTTGCGAACCCGATGCTCGCAGTCTCAAGTCCGGCCGGATACCCTGGATTTGGCCTGGATCTTTAGTGATTTGGACTTGGTGTGCCATCGGCTGATGCTCCTGTGCATTATGAAAGTGGCGCTATAGAAGTTTAAGATTAGATTAGATTAGATCAAGTATTTTCGGCGTACTGTGAACCCGCAGAGAGACCTGATCAACCTTTTGAACGGATCTGACGGTTGTCTGATCGTCTACTCGGTCGAAGATCGCCGATCATTTGAGATCGCCATCGATTTCCTCTACGACCTTAAGAACACACAACGCTTCTATTCATCCTACTCCTCCTCCTCTTCCGCATCCTCTTCGTCCTCATCCTCCTCATCTGCGGTTGTTGTGACATTGACTGCGAACAAAAGCGACCTCGTGAGGACAAGGGTCATTTCCGAACAAGGTGGGTTCTTTTCCACTTAAAATTTCTTTGATCATCATAACAGGTATTTCAGCGTTCAGTTATGCTCCAAATGTCACTAGACAATTTTTAGTATTTATAACAATAGTGATAATAAAATGATAATTAATAATAATAATAATAAATCGGTTTTAACTTCTAAGTGACTTGGTAGGTCATCTCCTTCAGTGTCGGATTTACAATTCTAGGCTCCGACACAATTTCTTCTAGAAAGTTACAGCTGAAGCGTGAAAAGTGCCGAGATAACCTCTTTTGCTTGTCGAGTTTTTCAAGTTTTAAGCGTCTCTCGGGAAACTTTCGGAAGAGCGAAAGAGTTACATATGATATCAGGTGCATGAGTATTAGTGGCGATAACCTTTTTCTTTTTTTCAGGACACGTTGCGTGAAAAACGGTTGCATTTTGGAAATTAAATTTGTATAAACAAATAAATCAAAAATCATTATACAAAGAAATAATAGAAAAGGTGGGCCCTACATTTTTATTTTGCTGGTGGGCCCGGTACAAATGGTAGGCCTACATTTGTACCGTAGTAAATCCGCCACTGCTCTCCTTTGCTATATTTTATATTAAATATTAATACCATAGTGATTTTAATGATAGTCAACGCTGGTAGTTTTAAAACATATCTATTGACATGTGGACTATTTTTTGCAGTCTCAATTTCGTATATCTACAGTACACAAAAACAACAACAACAACTACTACTACTTCTTCTACTACTACTACTACTACTACTACTACTACTACTACTACTACTACTACTACTGCTACTACTACTGCTACTACTACTACTGCTGCTGCTACTGCTGCTGCTGGGCCTACTGCTGCTACTACTGCTGCTACTACTGCTGCTACTGCTACTGCCACCACTACTACTACTACTACTACTGCACTACTACAGCACCACCACTACTACTACCACTACTACTACTACTACTACTACTACTGCTGCTGCTGTAATAATAATAATGTACTTTTATAGCACCGTATCAATATTTCATGCATCCGCAAAATCTTAATCTGTAATCAATGCAGTCCTGTGCTGTCAAGGTCAGGACTGAGAGATGCTTACGTCAGCGCGAAGATGCATTTAGTTCTGTGGAGAATTTGTGCAGTTGTATGATTATTGTAATGAACGGTTGAATGCTGCTTTACATTATCGGCTTTATTATGGCTACGAGATTTTGCGGTTAATAACGTTACAATCTACTGGGTATAATGTGTCACGTAGGCAAAGTATATCTTTACCATTACGGCTTTGAAATGTTCCGTTTTGCTACTAAACCATACTTTTGTCCAATTCTGTTCGTAATTATTGAGTCACAAATATTTATAATGTAAGCGTATCGTAAAACTAGAATTTTAGGACGATTATTAATTAAGTTTGAAGCAGTTTTGTACGACACTAATTCTTGCGTCTGCGTCCATAGGCTCCATGTTAAAGTTTTAGGCCTATTCGACGGCGCATATCTCCATAATTATAGGCGCTACAGAAGTCCGGTTTAGTTTCGCTTGAAGCTTATTTTTTAGTGCATCGATAGGTATAATTAGTATAATCTATTAAAGTATAAATTAATAGTTAAGCACCTTTGAAGTTAGCATGGAAGGAATAGGAGAAGTAACGTAGGTTATTATTGGTTAGGGAAGCCTAAGCTTTTCGCTACGTGTGTTCTGATTGGTTGAACCTCCCTTCCTCCGGCTCTCCTTTCAGAAAACTATATAAACGCGAGAGCGCGTCGTGTTAACCGGTCCGAGACTGGGCTCCTGCTGCGTTAGCACATACTCCCTAAACATAACTGTTCTGTGGGAGCCTTGTGCATCGTAGTAGTTTGGTGCGAGCTAACTGGTTGGGTGGTGGCTTGACAGTACAGTCGCCGCTACTTGACTAAGTGGCTGCTGAGATAAGTTGGAGAGATACGAGACTGGGTCTCTTCAATGACTCTTGGCCTTTGCAAAAAGACTTTTGCCGCAGGATTTATTCTGCGTTTGGTTGTTTTGTATATGTATTGCGATTGTATAATGCACCGTTATTATAATGCCTATTTGATGTAATGTTGTAGCATTATTTAATGGCTGTGACATTCTTTTGCATTGCTAGATAAGATTTAGCCTGTATTATTAACTGTATAAATAAGTGAACTCTAGCTTTGATTGTAGTTCGCTGCTCATATGAATAAGGTCGGAGAATGTTTATTCGGCTATGTGTGTGATTAAGTTATAGTGACAATTAACTAGCGACCTTTAATGACAGTGAAGAATGCTCATTGTTAATTGAAGATATATGTGATGATATATTGCGGGAATGTTTCATTCTAGTTACTTGTGATTGCATAATTGTTCGATGTTGTTGTTGAGGTTTATGTTATAATAAAGAATGGAAAAATCATATGTGTTGTCTTTTCACACAAGCAAGGCCACGTCAGAACCGAGTGGGGACCTAGTTGCGACAGCCTAATTTCTAATTAACTCCCTGGGGTTTGGAATTTCGCGCACAAATTGGTACCAGAAGTGGGGTCCCTTCCGAATGCTTGTGAGGAGTCATGTCGTCAAAAATTATATAAGGTTAATGTTCCCTTCCAGATGTTTATGAGATCGTGTAGATATATTGAATGCAGATTGCTTGCGATATTGTACTGTAGGAGTTAAGGCCCTTACAGACATTTTCACGTTTGCAGAGATATATGGGTGATTTGTTGGTAGAAGTTAAGGCTTTACAAACATTTCATGGTTATGTAGTTATCTGCGTGATTATCGTTAGATATTGTTGAGAGAGTAAAAGTTAAGGCTGTTACAGGTATTTTGTCGCTGATCATTGTCAGATGTTATTTGATGAGGAGATAACCCAATATTCTTGAGATTTCACTTTGATATGAGTAGAAGTTCAGGCTTTACTAATTCTTTGTGATCAAAAGTTATTGGATAGCGTTAATGTCGAACAGTCAAGTAGTTGTGAAGTTTTGAAGGAATGTAACTAATGAAGTTCAGTGTTCTCGCTATGTTGATCATTATGAAGTTTTCCGAGTGAATGTTCGTCGGATGTAACTTGACAGGCGTTGATGACAAGTTCATTTACTTGTGGTTAGTGAAAATATAATTTCCATATGTTCGCGAAGAGATATTGTCTGAATGTTTAATTGAGTCTTGATAACGTTGTGTTTCTGTAACTGCAAACTTTATTCGAGGAAATAAATTATGGAACAAGAACGACCGGACACAATAGACAATTTGCTCCACGTGATTGATGACGAAAGGGTAGAGGAACAACTTTCAAAAGGACCTTCGAGTTCCTCGTCCATGTTAGAGCCGCCTCCACTCGAAGGAATGACGATGCCAGAAGAAGTCGCTCGCAGTCGTTGTTGCGAGGAGGTACCGTTATGGTACGCGCCAAGAACTATTGCAACCGAGGTGTATGCCCCGAAGCAACAGCAGTCGTCATTCTCATCAAGAGTCAAGAAACAATTTATGAAGCCAAGGAAATTTGATGGTACCGGGTCTTTAGAATCGTTCATAAAGCAGTTCGAAGTATGTGCGAGACACAACGGTTGGTCAGCGAAGGAGAAGACAGATTTCCTCCAGTGTTCGCTTGAGAAATCGTCAGCTCAATTGTTGTGGGATTTTGGGGCGCACGATAACATTTCATATGAAAATTTAATCGAGCGATTGCGTCAAAGATACGGACTCGAATCCCAGGCGGAAACGTTCCGTACACAGTTAAGATGTCGTCGACAGCGAGAACAAGAAAGTCTTGCTGAGCTACTACAAGATGTCAGGAAGTTGGTGACTCTGGCATATCCAGCTCCCGCGAACGAGATTACTGAATCCATCGCTAAGGACGCTTTCTTAGATGCAATGAGAGACGGTGAACTTTCTTTAAAAGTCCGCGAAAGAGAACCTAGAACTCTAGATGAAACTTATAGGACGGCTGTTCGTTTAGAAGCTTATAAGAGGTCGTTGTGCTATGACAATGCGTATGATGAGCCTCGACGCGAATCTCGTCGACAAGTCCGAGCAACGAGACAAGATGATCCGTTGACTCAGTTGGACGCTAAATTGGATGATTTTATCCGGGTTCATCGGGAAGAGCAAGAAAGGTGGAGAAAGTCTGTGGAAGATAGACTGCTACAAATGCAAACATTCGGTGAAACGAATACACATTCAATAAGAAGTAGCAAAGAAGCATCAAGGGCCGATTTTTTTACCTCCGTAGCAAACGAGCAAGTCGGGGGCCCTGCTATTGAAGGTTCGTCTGGTAGTGGGCAGCGAACAATTCGTTGTTACAATTGCCAAGGTTTAGGGCACATAAGCCGGAATTGCAGAAAACCGCGAGTTGGAAATCGTGGATCGACGTCTGTAAATTCAGTCGCGTTTTCGCCTACTAACAGATCCAGAAATCCGCATTCAGTGTATGTACGTTGTGTGATTAACGATATCGAATGTTGGGGTTTGATTGATACAGGATCAGAGGTTAATTTATTGCCTTCATCTATAGCTTCAGGGTTGCCACTAACTAATTGTTCGCAGAAGTTATATGCAGCTAACGGTCAAGAAATTCTCGTAAAAGATGAAGTCACAACGAGGGTGAAATTCAACTGTAGATGTAAAAAGCTCATTACATTTGTTGTGTCAGACGAAGTTCAAGAAGTGATGTTCGGCATGAAATTCTTGTCAACTTGCCGATTGAGGTTAGAACAAGGTAAACTGTTCGTGGGACGTAGTCAACTGCCGTTAGTTCAACGAAATGGAGCAGAATGGTGTCACAGAGTAGTCGCAGTAAATCGTGTAGAGGTGTTTCCTCATTCGTCGGAGGTTGTTGCCTCGACAGTTGTTAACCTTCCTAGCGTTAACCCCGAGTTGCGGTCGTGGGAGGATTCCGAAACTAAAAGCGTTAACCACGAGTTGCGGTCGTGTATTGTCTACGTCTCCAGTGGAGCAGGTGCAGCTGCAGGAGCAGGAGGTGACCACCCACTTAATTGTTTTGGTGACACGCCCAACCAAATGGAGCCGCGGTCCGTGTCACTCGAGGTATTCTTAGTGGACACTCTGAGCCAATTATTGGCATTCCAATATCCAATGCAATTCGCCCAAAGGAGCGAACCATTGTTCTCCGCTGAATAGTGTGACATATGGGACGGTCCTTCGGAAGCAATGCAAGAATGCATGGAACGCTTTCTGCATGGAAAAGTGCCAGAGAATGTAACCTCAAGGAGGTTAACGGAGAATCTGAGAAAGTCAGCTCTCGCATTGGTTGTCAAGTAGAGCAATCAAAAGTACTCGACACTCCAGAAGACGAAGACACAGGGCAAGTTCTAGGCTTTCAAAGTGAAGATGCTGCTCAAGGAAATTTCGTAACAGTTGAAGTCTTTCAGTCGGAACAGTCAGAAGAAGCAGATTTTATCTCGCCAGAAATACCTCAAATTACACAACAGGACTCACTTGAAGACACACAAGACGACGCGTTAGTTAAATTGTCAGCATTGGTTTCAAATTTTATGGAGATTCAAAAGATAAGTATGGATGAATGGTCAAATTTTATGGAGATTCAAAAGAGAAGTATGGATGAACGGACGAAATTCATGGACGAGAAGATGACCGTCAAAGGAAACAGTATCACCAACGAAACATTCGTAGAACCTCAATTGACTGAAACAAATTCCGACGATCGAAAATCCGAACATGCGAAGGAGGATAAAGTCCTTTCCAGTCGTCAGAAGCCTCATAGAAAGAAAAGAGAAAGGCGCGTTGGTAGTTACCTACGCAAAGATATTCAGAAGTTTAGGCTTTGAAGTAGTCAGAACGAAGTTGTTTAATAGTTTCTTCGGTTTTTCTGTATAGTTTCGAATGAGGGCATTCGAAGTACTAAGTCAGGGGCATTGTGGAGAATTTGTGCAGTTGTATGATTATTGTAATGAACGGTTGAATGCTGCTTTACATTATCGGCTTTATTATGGCTACGAGATTTTGCGGTTAATAACGTTACAATCTACTGGGTATAATGTGTCACGTAGGCAAAGTATATCTTTACCATTACGGCTTTGAAATGTTCCGTTTTGCTACTAAACCATACTTTTGTCCAATTCTGTTCGTAATTATTGAGTCACAAATATTTATAATGTAAGCGTATCGTAAAACTAGAATTTTAGGACGATTATTAATTAAGTTTGAAGCAGTTTTGTACGACACTAATTCTTGCGTCTGCGTCCATAGGCTCCATGTTAAAGTTTTAGGCCTATTCGACGGCGCATATCTCCATAATTATAGGCGCTACAGAAGTCCGGTTTAGTTTCGCTTGAAGCTTATTTTTTAGTGCATCGATAGGTATAATTAGTATAATCTATTAAAGTATAAATTAATAGTTAAGCACCTTTGAAGTTAGCATGGAAGGAATAGGAGAAGTAACGTAGGTTATTATTGGTTAGGGAAGCCTAAGCTTTTCGCTACGTGTGTTCTGATTGGTTGAACCTCCCCTTCCTCCGGCTCTCCTTTCAGAAAACTATATAAACGCGAGAGCGCGTCGTGTTAACCGGTCCGAGACTGGGCTCCTGCTGCGTTAGCACATACTCCTTAAACATAACTGTTCTGTGGGAGCCTTGTGCATCGTAGTAGTTTGGTGCGAGCTAACTGGTTGGGTGGTGGCTTGACAGTACAGTCGCCGCTACTTGACTAAGTGGCTGCTGAGATAAGTTGGAGAGATACGAGACTGGGTCTCTTCAATGACTCTTGGCCTTTGCAAAAAGACTTTTGCCGCAGGATTTATTCTGCGTTTGGTTGTTTTGTATATGTATTGCGATTGTATAATGCACCGTTATTATAATGCCTATTTGATGTAATGTTGTAGCATTATTTAATGGCTGTGACATTCTTTTGCATTGCTAGATAAGATTTAGCCTGTATTATTAACTGTATAAATAAGTGAACTCTAGCTTTGATTGTAGTTCGCTGCTCATATGAATAAGGTCGGAGAATGTTTATTCGGCTATGTGTGTGATTAAGTTATAGTGACAATTAACTAGCGACCTTTAATGACAGTGAAGAATGCTCATTGTTAATTGAAGATATATGTGATGATATATTGCGGGAATGTTTCATTCTAGTTACTTGCATAATTGTTCGATGTTGTTGTTGAGGTTTATGTTATAATAAAGAATGGAAAAATCATATGTGTTGTCTTTTCACAAGCAAGGCCACGTCAGAACCGAGTGGGGACCTAGTTGCGACAGCCTAATTTCTAATTAACTCCCCTGGGGTTTTGGAATTTCGCTACAGTTCAATATTGACCCGATGGTCAAGGAGTCTAATAAGTAAGTAAAACGAAATTTCTATGCGCTGTTTGCGGTCAATATTGACCCAGTGGTCGTGGTGATTTTTCCAGAGGGTCATTCGGCGGCAAAGACCTACAGCAGCCGATACATCGAAGCATCGGCCACCATCGGACTCAACATCGACCACCTGTTGATCGGAACTCTCAAGCAGATGCGAATCGCCAAGCGCAGCAGCAGGTGTCCCCCCGGAGGAGGGGGTCCCTCGGGCCGCGGCTCCCGCTCGTCGTCTTCCGCAGAGGCCGGGAGCCCCGAGACCCCGTTCCCGAGGGGCTCCTTCGTGAAGACGGCTTTGCAGGGTCTTCGATTTCCCTGTCTCGAACCGTCGTGTGCCTGCCTGATCTGTGCCCGAAGAACCGCTCTGCTCAGATTTCTCAGACCACTGAACCACGAATTCGATTTTGAGTAGGTCCATTGCAACTAAATATGATGACGACGACGACGACGATGATGAAAACTGAGAAAGGAAATAGCGACGACGATACGATGACGATGATGATGACGATGATGATGATGAAAATAAATACAATGATGATGAATTTATGTATACAAAAACTATTCTCTGACAATCAAAGGTAGGCTACTGAAGAAGAATACTCTTGAGTCTTGAATGCCTTCAGTAGAAGGAAAAAGCTTAATTTTCCTCCTGATTCTTGTTACCTTTGTATCATGTACCAACAGTGGCGGCTCCACAGGGGGGCGGGGGCGTGCCCCTATTGAGTGCTTGCCCCACAGTGGCTCCCTGTTGGGACCCTACAGGTGTATACTTAAATTACTTAATACTACATACCTAACAACAAATGATTGGCCCATGATTAGAAGTTGCCACCCCAACGCCCCCCCCCCACTTGACAAATCCTGGAGCCGCCATTGTGTACCAAGTTCAGTGTCCCCGTTTATTAGTAGGCCTAATATAATATAAGAAAACTCGCAGGAGGTGATGGTGTTATTCAGTGCTTTTTTCAGCGCCTTTCATGCCAGATTCTGGACTCTGATGTAAATTTGATGCATTCTGCACAATTTCTTTTCTGGACAGTTGTAATGATATAGGCCCTATTAACTCTTTGAGTCTCTTTCGATTTCCTGGAAAAGACGTTTATTTCTTTAAATATCCTGTAAATTGTAGTGTTCATTGTCATCATTTAGCAAATTCAAATATGATCTCTTACGAGAAATCCTGTGAAATGAGTTCCCAAGCCTTTTTCACAGAATAAAGCACTGGTGCTATTGGAACGAAACGTGCAAATGACTCGTCAATCAAAGTGACACCGAAGTATCCAGTGCATAATTATGTATTATACACCGTATAGTGCACAAAACACGCCCGCGGCTGCCATCCGATCGGTAGTTTCATCTGCCCACCTCAGGTGTCGTGTCATTCGAATTTCTTGTTTACATGAAATATAGCATGCATCTTCGAGAGGCCATTTTTTTCCAACGAAGCAATATTTTTCCGAAGACGAGCCGAGTTGCTAATTTACTTACCAAATTTCAACTGTCTGGTATACAGTATAGGCCTATATGTCTAGTATATATATATATATATATATATATATATATATATATATATATATATATATATATATATTCAGGCAGACAAACAAGCAGGTTGCGATTTGTGACCTGGAGCAGTGGGGGATATTTCGAGCTTGGGGGTGTAGTTGTTGGGGAAGTGTAGCAGTGGGGGATGTAGTGGTGGGAGGATGTAACAGTAAGGGTGATGCAGTTGGGCTGTGGGGGAAATCCCCCTCCCCCTACAAATCGCGCCCTGCAAATAAGTTTACAAGCAGTCAATAATTTTACTATCATTTATCATTTATCAAATCATTTATATATTGCACTATTTCACGGACAAACATAGAGGCATTAAACCAGTACAGTTTTCAAAACAACAATTTCAACAAAAATGATATCGTTGACTTTTGCCGCGGTGAGCTGCGGAATTAATCGAACTGGCCGAGGAATTTGAAAAAACCGCTGTGGAAACTACGGTCCCTAATAACGATGAAGGAGATTAGGCTGATGATAATGTTGTTGCTGATGTTGCTGATGATGACGGTGATGATGATGAGTATGACAATAAGTAATAGGTTTTAAAATGCAAGGAGAGTCTCTCGTTCAGTAACATCAGTTTGGTTTTTGGAAATTCTAAAATTAGAAGGAATCTACAGTTCGGAGCAACAATTTCGTGCAAATATAGCTACGCGTTTTGGTTTAGCCGAGGGCTGTAAAAATAATGTGATTTAAAGTGGTTTAGGAGACCAAGTAAACCTGTGTGAAAACCACTGGTTGGTCCCCCCTTTTAGTCGGAATTCGTAGGCTCCGACTTGTAGGGTCTGTCGCCTCTTAATTACTCCTGGAAGAACACACAGCAGCCTATCTGTCTGTCCGCTGATTCTCTGTAGCTATTTTAGTGACACCGCATTTTAAAGTTCTTAGCCTTAGGCCTATTATAAAACCCTTGACAGTCGCATAACTTTTTGGCTTGCAACTCGCGACTATTGGTCCACCTGATAGAACACTGTTTGTTAACATTGTTTGTTAACCCTTAACTGGGGATCCCGGATATATCCGTCCAGTTTACATTGAGTTACAGTTAAATACACGGTTAAGGGGTTAACATCTACTGTAGCTGTGCGGTGGCAAGTTCAGCTGCTTGCTGTCTTCCTATATAATTATTAAGTATTATCAAATCATTAAAGAAAATGGAATTCACTCGTGAACTGATGTTCCCTACAACAACGACAACTGCGATGATGACAACGACAACAGCAACGACAGATGGGTAGACCAAGACCAGCCTCTCAAGAAAATGCAAAAAATTGACTTTGATTGACTGTGCAGAAAACCAACAATAAATTATTTAATCTATTTAGCAATGAATTATTTAAATTGTTTAAAACAAAACATTTGAAGGAGTTTCTAAATCAGAAGTAATCACAACGTTCGCATGTAACAGCAATAACATTCAATACAATTCAGTGACATATGCCTATATTAACTGCGCCCGGCGTTTATGTCTTGTTACACAAATACAATTGGCAATTTAGATCATTATGTGCAATAGGGGGCATTCCTCTGGCATAGATTCCATAGCCTTTTCTTTAGATAATATTTACTGGATAAGGCATCGCACAGTCTGCGATGAAGTTAGATTTTTAAAAACAGCAGAAACTGTTGAGAAAATTAATATAGGCTATCGAGCTGTATTCCATTCACTTGGAAAAGATCCAGCGATTCGGACGTTGTTCTAACCACGGAAGAGGAGGAGGAGGAGGAGGAAGAAGAGAAGACGTTGGAAGAATCGTCAACTGTTTATGATTGGAAAGATCTTTGAAGATTTCAGTGAATTTTCGCAGCCTTTACAATAGCTTTGTTCTCACGAAATCGCTAATTACTAGGATCGTCGTTAGTTTCTTGTGCTTTCACATCCATTTTCGCGTCATCCTAAGCTTCGAGAACAAACCATTTTTTGCAATTTGTTCTTTCACTCAACGGAATCAGAAACAGAGATTGCAAAACAACTGAAAAATAGCCCCCAGTTTAACATTAACCTGAAATCTAAGACCGAAAAATCTGGACAACTGAAACCGAAACTGAAAAATTCTTACAATCACAACTTAAGCTGAAACCGAAAAAGCAAAACTGAACCGCTGATTAATCAACTCAAAATATCTTTTCGAAAGTGCTTCCTAGCTATACAGAAACTATTATTATCGCATATAATATAATGTCCAGCATGCATAATCCAATAGTTAGGCCTAAACAAACAGTCCTTAGATTTAGAGGGAGAAGAGCGGCGAACTCGCTTCTGGCGGACCAGACTTCATTATCCCTCAGTACCCTCACTACCAACTAGTGGCGGTTTCACGTGCGGGTAGGGATGCATCCCCCACCTGACTTCAGGACTTTTTTCACTCGTGAAGCCTATTTTTGGGTAAGAGTCTAGTAAAACCAAGGGGTAAAAACTGCGGATGATCTTTTTTGCTTGTCAACCCATTTTTCGGTAAAAGTGTAGTAAAATTAAGGGGGAAATTCATTTTTGTCAACCTTTTTCGGCAAAGTTTATTGATCTTTTTTCCTTCTCTTTTCATCCATCCCACCAACTTCCTATGAATTCATTTAAACCCCCAACAAGAAATCCTGGAACTTATTATTATTAAGGCTAAAGTTGAGAGCGTTTTACGTCAGCAATATTCATCGGTTCCTACAGAAAGATGGTCCTAGATTTTCCGGTAACTATTCATAAGAGACTGGAAAAAGACGACGACGATGATGATGACGATAATGATGACGATGATGACGACGACGACGACGGTCAAGAAAGCGAATCTGTCTGTTAGAGCTTCAAAGCTGACCTTCGAGGAACACTCGTGACTTGATCTTGCATTCGGAATGAGACTGGGGCAGCACTTGGGCAGGCGTTCGGCCACTTCGCCTTCCTTTGAATAGCTTTGCCAACGGCGTTCGACATTGGAAGCGTTGAAATTGACGTCCGGGACGATGCTCTTCTCGGTAGGAGCGGATGGCTTGGCAAACGGTTGAAGAGTATTTCCAAATTGCTACGAACGAGCACAATAAAACGGATGTACGAATAAATCCAAAGTCAAACTGGACCCTAGCCTAAAGACGGCAGCTTCGACGCAATAACTAATCAACGGAGGAACTCGAAATAATTTGGGTTGGAGAGAGAGAGAGAGAGAGAGAGAGAGAGAGAGAGAGAGACAGACAGACAGACAGACAGACAGACAGACAGACAGACAGAGACAGACAGACAGAGGGGAGAGGGGACAGATATATATATATATATATATATATATATATATATATATATATATATATATATATGCAGATAATTATTCTCAATCGTTTACTGATTGACCGACCTGGAAGTCTTGGTCATCGTTGATCATTGCAACGCTCTTGTAGCAAAGAGTATGCATTTCAAGAGCCTTCGAAAAGAACGCCAAATGTGGACGGCGTCACTGATAAGCGCCTGTTAAAATAATATAACATTATTTTGGTCTCGTTAATAAGGAAAACTCAATTCCGAATTGAAACAGTTTCAGACTATTAGAGGAAGGGATTTTTACTACCGACCCACGTTTTATTATTATTATTAATTATTATTATTATTATTATTATTATTATTATTATTATTATTATTATTATTATTATTATTATTATTATTATTATTATTATTATTATTATTATTATTATTATTATTATTCCGTCCCTATAGAAGTTAGTAGACAATGCCCGTATGCTGTATAATACGAGACTGTGCGAAGTTGTCTTCTCGTAGACGATTTGCGATAGGCTGCGCCTTGATTATTCTAGCGCCAGATTTAAAACAAAGAACAGAACCAAGTACCTTGATGTCGTGCAGCTTCTTCTTTTCGAAGAGATCCATCGCTTCTTGGAGTTCTCGATTTGCTTTCACAGCTTCCGAAGGTGTCTGCGTTTATAAAGCATGGCGTCAAGTAGATAGTAAAAAACGAAAGGCAAGATTGTCGACAACTTTCGCCTCTTCGATTCTATATAGGCCTAGGCCTAGGCCTAGTGTCGTTGGAAAGAAACGCCACCACAGTCACCCCACCCTTCGTCACCCTTGACGATTCATCTCCTAGTATAAATATATCTAAGTGTCAAGGCTAGGGGTGTAGGCCTAACTTTTCCGGGAAAATAGAATGCCGGAAAAGCTTCCGGAATTTTTCCGAAAAAATTGCGGAAACTTTCAAGCATACATTTTGCAGGCTTCTGAAAGCTGCAGTCTTTTAGGTAAACTGTAATATTAATAATCAAAGCAACAAACTGCGCTCCATTATTTCATTGAACTCCACCTACGCACCAAAGTTAGCACAAAAAAATTTAAAAGTGGACATTGCTCTAAAGTATAGCTTGACAGGTTCTTTAATTACTGCTAGAATATAGGTCTAACTCACATGATCGTGGAATTAGTGATATTGTGTCACTGTCAATCAGATAAAAGATAATTAAAACACAGTCCCTATATAATCTTAGGTTATTACTCATGTCTCAATGTCTTGCGTGTCTACTCTCCATCTTCTTCAGGGGCGTAGCGACGGGGGTATATATATCCCCCAATCAGTACCTTAAAGTTTTTTATGTGATTTACATGTGCTTATATGTGGTTTATATGGTTTATGTGGTTTACAGTTAAGATTTATACCCACCCAAACTATTTGTACCCTCACAAATCAAATTCCTGGCTACGCCCCTGATCTTCTTTTTCTACAATCTTATCACATGACATTTCAAGGTCGCTTGCATCAAACTGCCCAGAATCTATTACTTCCATCAGTAGTTGTGAATCGGCTTCGCCTCCATGTGTGGTCTATCCTCGTCTCCATATAACGTTGAAGAGACCAGCAATTCAATAATTATAATGTTGGTCAGCTCCTGATTCTGCTTTTTCTGCAAATTTACGAAAATTTCTGGAAAAGTGCCGCTATTTTGCAGGAAATTTCCGGAAAAATTCCGCAGGAAATTTCCGAACTCACAATCCTAGTCAAGGATACAGACTGCTCTTTGTCGCTCGAAAGCTTACGGGTTGATTTGTCATGAGGAACCTTGCCTTTAGCTCCTTTGGTACCAGCAACGGAAAACAGCTTTTTGACTCGATCCTACAGTATAAATATAAAATGTATCATTCAATCAATCATTCAATCAATCAACTTCTGTAGCACCATTATAAGCCATTGACGCACCAAATAAAAGATTAGTTAATAGAACTAGGTCAACTCGGAAGAATCATTAAGTCGTCAAGTAAGTAAGACTAAATAATTTCTCATTCAGTTCTAAGAATTAAAATGAGTTTATGTTACGATTTTCAAGGAATTGCTTTCCCTCTAGTGATGAGATCCTGTACCTTGGACTGTCTGCAGTTGACTGCGCCCTTCTCCAGCGATTCCAATACTTTCGTTTCGATGCGAATTATCTACAGTACACAGTAGCCTATAGGACAAGTACACGGCGGTATACATGGATCAGATTCAGGTACAGACTACTGGATGCCTAAAGGCCTTCTATATTGCGTGGCACCACACTAGAAAACGCTTAAGCATAAAATTAGATTTCTTCAATCGTGTTTGTATTTGCTGCCGGTAACGATAATGATAATTGCGACAACGACAATGTTGATTATGATGAGTAGGCCTAATACGAAGGCCATCGTCTTCATCATCACCCTTGTCATCATCATCATCATCATCATCCTTCATTTTACTGCTAAGTGAGTAAATAAACTCATTTCTTCTGTCAAGCTAGGTATGGCGTCGATGATTCGATGATGATGACGACGACGAATCCTGTAGTAGTAGTTGTTGTTGTGGTAGTTGCAGGTATCGCGATCCATACCTGAGCAGTTCTGTAATCTTCGATGATGAACAAATTTTCGGCGAACTCTTTGAGAGCCGATTTCGTAGACAGATTCGTCTCGCTGTCTGAATACGCCGAAATTGCAGTGGCAACATCCTCGCCTTTTGTCAAAATCAACACGCTGCTAGAAATCTGTGCAGTTAGAACGTTTTTCACGGGTGCTGTTGACGTTCTTAATACATCTTTAAGATAAAATCTAAAATCCTTGATGGACACGATTAGCACTGTATCGGAAACAGCCAAACCGCCTTTTTATCATATACAAGTTACTAGTGACATAAGCCTAGTTCCAGTGAAGTTCTTAGGCCTACCTATAGTCCTACCGCAATTATCAACTTTGGTTTCAAGAGTTCATGGGGCGAAATGACGAACTATTTTATTCTTGACTATGCAGTGTTCTGGGTTAACTCATACTCCCCGTATCCAGTGGTGGCTCCACCGGGGGGAGCAGGGGGCCCGTGCCCCTTTTAAGTGTCTGGCCCCCCAGTGGCCCCCATGTTGGGACCTATACTTAATGCTACATACTTTAAACAACAAATGGTTGTACCCTGATTAGAAGTTGCCACCCCAACGGCCCTCCACTTGCCAAATCCTGGAGCCGCCACTGCCCGTATCCTCTGAGTATATTGTGGGTGAAACATAATTTCTTACGACTCACGCCGGGTCACATGAACCCTACTGAACCACTCTAAACCTTCTTCTCTTCTTCTTCTCCTCCTCCTCCTCCTTCTTCTTCTTCTTCTTCTTCCTCTTCTTCGTCTTATTATTATTATTATTATTATTATTATTATTATTATTATTATTATTATTATTATTATTATTATTATTATTATTATTAGTCTCTCCCTCTCTCTCTCTCTCTCTCTCTCTCTCTCTCTCTCTCTCTCTCTCTCTCTCTCTCTCTCTCTCTCTACCTCTGTCGCGGAGTTTAGCGAGGGTCTGCATGTACACCGAGACGCTCCTGTGTATCTTCGTGTAGTGCTGTTCCACATTTCCGATGTACTCTTGGATCTGCTTCATCCGGAACGCATCGCTGCAGATTTACAAGAAACAACGACAATAGTCGTCATATTCAGAACGTGACACGCGTGTCATGCATGTGGGCTCCATAACACCAAATGCAGTGGCACACTTCCCTGTATGGTATACAGTACACCACTCGCCAAATGTGAACTATGGTATCTGCTTCCTTGTCAATGCAACCCCTCCATTTCAATTTTCAAAATGTGTTTGGCTGCTACAAGACTTGCAGGTTCCAAGGTCTTGTCTCAATTACATCACACGTAAACGATGGCTTCGTGCCCTACCCTAGGACAGTGGCGTACCTAGGTGGAGGCGCCAAAATCGATCCGAGCGAAATAAGTTATTTTTGAAGTCTTCAAACACAGTTGGATATATTGAGAATAAATAGGCCATTACATATTATATTTCATTTAACTTAAGTTACATGTAGGCCGTTGGCGGTAGTGCAAACTAACTAAGCGAAATAACTGACAGCAGTTTTCATCATCATCATCATCATCGTCGTCGTTATCATCATCATCATCATCACCATCATCATCATCATCATCACAACCACCACCACCGCCACAATGTAGACTGCAGGCATATTTTGATCTTTAAATCGCGGGGAAAATCTACATGTAAATGAGTTGTCCGAAATCGAATATTTAAAAAAATTCCACGCAGGCTTAAAACACAGAGGTCGCTGGCAAATTCTTTCTGTTTCCCTAAGAGCACTTGATCCAGATTTCGTGTAGTATAGTAGGCCTATTGCATTTATTTATTTATTTATTTATTTATTTATTTATTTATTTATTTATTGAAAGTTAAGATTTTTGTGGTAAATCGTCCTAGAAGGACTACTCGAACACATTACATAGTACATGAATAATAGGCCTATAGGTCAGAATCTATCAGAATAGCTGATCTCGAACAGCCAAGTCTTCAGTCGCTTCTTAAATATGTCCAGAGAAGTTGATGTTTGGACAGAAATGGGAAGACGATTCCAGGCTTTCGCTGCAGTAACCGGGAAGGCACGGTCGCCGGCAGTGGCAAGGCGTGTGCGCGGCACGAGGAGTGCTTGAGTGGAGCCAGATCGCAGACGCCTTCTACTGTCTATGTCTGCCGATCTCTGGAGTTCACACTGGAGATAGGAGGGACCGATGTCGTGCAAGCACCGATAGACGAGGGTAGCCAGTTTATAAGTTATTCTCTCGGGGACTGAGAGCCAGTGTAGGTCGATCAACAGTGGCGTGATGTGATCGTACTTCCTTGATTGATGGGTCAGGCGTGCAGCCGCAAAACGCTCTGAGTCTGTCGAGGAGGTATTTCGGGAGCCCTGCTAAGGTGGCGTTACCATAGTCGAGTTTAGTGATAACTAAGGCACTGATCAAAGTCTTCAGGGCATTCAGAGATACATATTTTCGTATGCTGATCAACCGCAGTGCTGCGAAATACAGTGCGTATCACGTTTGCCTCGTCGTGGCGGTATTATCGATATAGATGCCGAGATTTCTGACATATGGGCTTGGATGGATATCGTAACCATTAATCCGAACCGAGATGGATTGGAGCAGGTGCTGCTGTCTTCCGGTTGCCATCCATATAATTTCTGTCTTCGCAGTATTGAACTGGAGACGATTTGAGCCTAGCCATTCTGTCATTTCTGCGACACAGTTCGTAATTCGTGATTGGAGTTGTTGGGTTAGAGCTGAGTGACAACTCCCATATATCATCATCTGCATATAGGTGTGCCTGCAGATCATGCTTGACATCAGTAGATCAACCAGGTATAATGCAAAGAGGATGGGTCCGAGGACTGAACCTTGAGGACACCATTTGTGACTGGGTAATTCTCCGATGTTGAGTTGGCACAGCGTACAGAGTAAGTGCGCTGGTTAGGTATGATGAGAACCATGCAAGTGCGGTGCCACCAACTCCGTAAGTTATTTCCAGCCTCTTCAGTAGAGTGTCGTGGTCGACAGTATCGAACGCTGAAGTCAGGTCTAGTAGTATCAGTGCCGCTACCTTTCCGGTGTCGAGTTCACGTAGGATATCTGCAATTACCTTCAGGACCGCTGTCTCGGTCGAGTGTGAGGCGCGGTAGGCCGACTGCAGACTTGGAAGCAGCTTGTGAGTCGTCAGATATTGGTTGAGCTGACTTGCTACAAGGCGCTCCAGTAGCTTAGAAAGAACAGATAGGTTGGAGATCGGTCGATATGATTTGACATCTGAGGGGTCAGAGTTAGATTTCTTGATCCGAGGAACAACATAAGCGGTCTTAAAGATAGTAGGCACTGTCCCCGAGGAGATCGAGCGATTGAAGAGCTCAGTGATAAACGTAGCATAGCATTTGCTATGGAAGTCCTAAGACAATGAATGCAGCTTCATAGCGAACCGCATAATTAAAGGATAAGAAATCTTGAACTGTCTATGAGTAAGTAAAATCTTCTAACCTTGTCGAAGAAGACATTTTTACCAAAAATTCTCACGCATTAATAGAATACAAGAGAATGAAACTATTTCACAATTAACGGTAGCCATGACAACGATGACGATGACGTAAGCACGTCGATCGTCTATCTGTGGATTTATTTAGTTTGATGACGAGTTCTTATTTATAATCAAAGAACAATTAGCTTTTACTTGATCTGGGGAATGACGTATTAATAGGGTTATGTGCATACTTGTTGCGATTCGTTATCAACAATGATGGAAAGAGTTTCTGTATTTCAGTTGGGGCTTCTTCTATGCAATGCATTGTGGGACGCATGGTGTCACCATGGATTCGCAACAAAACCAGCTGGAATAGCATTTATTAATAAGCTGTTGAACTCCATCCAATTGCTTTCCAGCGGCGTAGCCAAGGTTCCGGAATGAGGGGGCATCGATGTTTTAATGGATAATAATAATTTGATATAAAATGGTTTAGGAGGCAGTGGCGGTTCCACATCAGAGGATCGGGGAGGGCGTGCCCCATTATCGAATGCCTTGCTCCCACCAGTGGCCCCACTGTTGGGACCCTATAGGCCTACTTACTGCTACATACCTAGCAACAAATAGTTGGCCCCATGCTTAGAAGTTTCCACCCCAACGCTCTCCCACTTGCCAAATCCTGGAGCCGCCACTGTTATTATAGGAGGCTAAGGAAGCCTGTGCGGAAACCACTGTAGTAGTATGCAGGTAATCTGATGAGCAAATAGGTCCTCACGGAGTTCTTCACATATTCACGTATTTCCTTCGATCATACTACCTATCCCCAATTTTTCAGCGGTTTAATTTGCAAAAATCCCATGACTGATCCCAACCAGAATGTTGCTTATTAAGGACTGAAGACCTTGTTTTTAAATATAATCGATTAACCAGAACTTATATTCTACTCGCCAATGCTCTAGAATTCATGACAGTCGTCTGGACCACTGTACTTTCCTCTTTCCAGGTAGGCCCTATCTCTAAATCCTCTCTTTAGTTTGACTTCTTCGAATAATTCAAAATTCTCTAGCTGGAATCACAGAAAAAGACTCAAATTAATATAAGCCTACGCTCATATTACGCCTATGCTCAATTAATCACTTTGTTGGTTACCAGTCAGCAGCGAATTTACTGGCATTACAGTTATTAACGTCCATGACAGGAATTGTGATTTGGTGTGCCGTCCGCTGATGCTTCTGTGCATTATGAAGTGACGCTATAGAAGTTTAATTTAATTAAGATTTGATGTAGGCCTATTCTATAGCAGTAGTCAAAACACTAAAATAATTAACAAATAATCAGGCACGTCGGAACGAATTGTTAGCAGAGGGTGCATTTTTCAGAAGAGTAGCTAAAAATTCATATCATCATTTACATTTATCATAAAAACCTGACAAGCAAAAAACGGCCATCACCCTTCCTTTATCCTTTATCTTCTTTAAAAATCCTTACAAGCAAAAAACAGCCTCATCTTCCAGAGGGGCAGTGCACCCCTCATTTTTTCCAGGAGTGCACCTGCACCCTGAACCCCCACTTTCTACGGGCCTGCAAATAATAAACAAATATCGGTAGCGACCAAAAATTGTAGAGATTTTTCATTGGCAATCCGTATTTCGTAATTTAAAAGTATGGGCGAACTTGTTTTGGACTACAATTCGGCGACCGCCTAAGAGACAGCGTTAGATACGAGCGATGACCTATTTAGGCTATTTATGGGATAAAAAAGTCACATTTTCATTATTATTTTTGTGGAATTTGTCTTTATTTTCTGTAAATATTTTAGTTCGGAATGATTTTTGAATACAAAGAGCATCACACATTCGGTAAACTTCGTCATTCGAATATGTCTGCGCTAGTTTAGAACTGAATTGAATGATATCTAGTATTTGTTGCTTGTTTATAGGCATTATTATGTACAAATTTTGAGTTATTGTTAATCATCAGTGCTCAGACAATATTAGTCAGTCAATCTAATCAATCAAGAATCAATCGATCAGGCAGTCAGTTAGTCAACCAATATTTATTGGACTTCTTTAGTGCCATCATCGTAATGCCCAAAGCACGACGTCACTGCCAGCCTGATCACCGGTCAAGCATGTCGCCCATGTTAACCTGGTCAAGACAGTACGAGCTGAGTGTTATGCATTTGTTGAGAGTCTTTCTTAATGTGAAATGTGTGGATATTTGACATTTTCGCTTTTCATGTTTTGTTCAGAAATTTTAATTATAAATTCATTTTTATGATAGAGCAAAGGCAGCTACATGCACGGACCTTGAGGTCTCAACATCAAGATTCCGTGCCAGTAAGTTTCAGCAGTGTTTGCCTCTTAAATAGAATCCCTGGTTGTGAATGAAACTTAGAATAATTTAGTAATGTATTGTATTGTAATCAAGAAACAGTCAGGAAGCTTGCTATTTGTTGAATAAATGTCTTTGAAGTTTTGATTTGTTAATGAATAATTTTCCATTTGCATTTTGTTGATATGCAGTTGTTGACAATTTGATATGTTTAAATTAGTTGTGTTTGGATCTGTTTTGCTTGCCGCAATAGTAAAATTTTCATAGGAGGAAATGCAATTGTTGCCAAAAACAGTAATAGTGAATTTGTTGGGTTTTGATTGTTTGCAATTTCTTATTTGCCATTTTAGGTATTACTTGAGCAATTACCAGACTCACCGCTGCCATCTTTTGGTTCATTAAGGTTCCTAGTAAAAAAGGAGATGTCTGTCGCACATTTCATTTGGTTCGTTCGACTCAAGATACGAGTACAGCCAGAAATGGCACTGTTTTTCTTTGTTGGAAAGGCACTTCCACAGAATACGTATGTAGTACTTTTGAGATCATCCATACAGTATGTACGCAAAATGTACGCATTATCAACCCCTCCCCCATTTGCTCACTGTACACACTGGCATAGCATGCACCTTTGCCGCCTCTGGCTCATTGCTAATCCGCCGCCCCAAATGCATTCATTTCAAAGGCGGATTTATGGTGTCTTCAAAAAAAATTTATATTTAAGATTTGCCGCCCAGTCTAAAAAATGTCCTGCCTTCACTGAAAATCACTTGACAAGCATAAAAAAGGTCGTCACTTGATTTGCCGCTCCTTCTATAAATTCACCGACTTCCCTGGCAAGCAAAATAGAAAAAAAGTCATCGCTTCAAAAATTTTCCACCCCTTCATGTGTGCCGCACATGGCTAAAGCCATACTAGCCATTGGCACACTACGCCATTGACTGTACATACACAAAATCTCCTAAATCCAACCACCTACACCCTCAGTGCATACATACCATATGGATGGACCCTAAATGCCTATATGCACGGCCTTATCAAAGCATTATTCTGCACAGTCACATTGTTTGACTTTGTGACATTTACTGAATCAGTGTTTTTGCATGCACCTCAACTTTTCCTGTCCACTTTGAAACTTTCTATTGATCACTTTCTGTTCTTTAATTTTCCAGCAAGATCTTGAGGGCTCATCACCTTTCCCTTAAAACTTTAACCCTTTTACCTGCATTTAACTGTAACTCAAAGTGAAAAGGATGAATATATTTGGGGTCCCCATAAAAGAGTTAATTTACTAAGTTGTTGGAATTTTATTTCTGGCCTAAAAGACGTGTCTGTCTTCAAACTCAGAAAATGCCATAGATTGCTAGATTGACTAATAGATCTCTATTTCACTGAGAACATGGGAATGAGCTACTCACGAGAATCTTACTTACTTGCTGAAGAAGTGGACAAGATATTACATTGATTTATAGCAAGAAGCAAACTTTTATGGGATCGTTGAATGTATGCCAAACATCAATTAGTGTTGACGTTAAATGAATTGACAGAGATATGCATGTCTTTCAACATGTTGTTTTCATTCTATTTTATTATAGTGCTACAATGGGACAGATTGACGAACAACACCGAGATGAAGATGGGTTTCTGTATGTTGCATGCAGCTGTGAAAATACTTTTGGCCAGTGACCCATTGTCATCCTCAGGTTCACTTGTCATTCAGCATGTTCAGCCACGGTAGATTCAGGGAATCGATTAAGTTCACCGGTGCTAATACTTAACGTCTGCTTTATTTGTTTTGAAATAGAGTTTAAATATAATGTAACCTTGTCTGTGAGATTTTAAAAACTGGAAACTTTTATACTTCTCTCTAAGTTGGTCCAAATTTTGATGCTGCTGTATTGTAAGGGTTTATAAATAGAGAATTCCAATGGAATTTCTCAATTTGTCCATCTTTTTATCGATTTTTTAAGGTATATAGTTTTGAGTGGCTAGCAGTGACATTTTTGCAAGCGCTACAATGTATCGTATATTTTTTGAGCTATTCTGGAACATTTTCAGGCCCTGAAGCTTGCTTGTTATGCTCTGTTGTTGCTAGTTAATATTGCTTGATTTCTGTGCACATGGTTTTTGGAGTTTGTGTATTCTCAGTTTGTTTAATTTTATTATCACCATTGCAGTATTTTGAAATTCATGTAACTTGTTTATGCCTGCATAGAAAAAGTCTATCTATACAGCAGTGTTAATAGATAGTGGTCTCGAAACCCCAGTGAAATTGTGATGGACATAAATAATCTGTTAAAAAAATTATTTATTTGTTGCATTATTACAAAATCATTATGAAAGTTTAATGATTAATCATTTGATTGATTGTTTCTGAAAATCTACATTTAGTCATAGCTCTGATAACTTGAACTTTTGAAACTTTCTATCATAAAACAGGGCTTATAATGACTAATACTGTACTCATTCAATATATATTGTTGTTGTTGTTATTATTATTATTATTATTATTATTATTATTATTATTATTATTATTATTATTATTATTATTATTATTATTATTATCATCATCATCATCATCATCATCATCATCATTATTGTTATTGTTATTGTGTTTTTATTTTTATTATTATTAATTTTTATAGTGATAATTATGTAAAGTATTATTGTGAGAATGTATTGTATTGTAATCTATGTCAAAGTGAAAGAATGTTAAAAGACAAAGAAATAATCATGAAATACAGCTTGCATTTATGTGCTTCTTCTTTTTAAAAATTCTATGCTGCTTCCTAAAATTGCTTCTCATATATTTAACAATTTGTACTTTGTAACATATTTAAATTGAATTGTATCTTTTTGACCTGATTACTTAACTGGTTCAAGTTTTTCAGTCTTTGTCTTCTACTAATGTTTTAGATACTGTACCATGTTTTTTGGTTGTCCTATAGTTTCCTGTACACTGCTATTATAGTGTATTTGACTTGTGGTATATCTTGTTGTTCTGTTGCTATGTTTTTAATACATTATGTTGTACCATTGTTAGTATTTGTGCCTTTGCAGTATATTGGTTTCTCAGCTGTGTTGTCCCATTGTAATATACATGTACAGTATATGCAGACATACTTACATTTGCATTTTTTTATTTGTGTGCAGGTTGTCAAGGTATTCTTATTTTCACAAATTCAGCCCTCTCAAGCAGGATTCATAAGAAGGGCCAGGCCTTCCTTTGCCCCAATGTTTGATTTGCTGGGGAGGGAGTTGGAAGAGTTCAATTCCCACTGTTTGGGGCCGACCCGCCCATTAGACTAGAATTTCCAAAACTGTGGGTCGCAACCCAAAATTTGGTAGCAGGGTTAAGTCTAATGGGTCACGGGGTTGTGTTAAATTAGATTCAAACGTGCCATTTTCTAACCAATACCACAATGTCACAAGCCTTGAAAGTTTTCAAGTGGGCTTAGGTTTTAAGAAATTTATATGCCTGCAATCCTCCATACACGGTTTATATTAAAATTATTAGTGCTTTATCCAATTTTAGTTGACAATAACTGCAGGGACGCAACAAAGCCGCTAAAGTGGTAGCAGTTGTAAAAAGTTTAGGAAACCCTGGCCTACAGTACTTGTCAAAATTAATTTTATTACGACCATTTTGCTCAGAAACTCCAATAACAATTAAATAGGAATCTCTTCTGGAAAAGGGCGATACGTGGCGGTTAAGCGATTTTGCCGTACTCGTAAGATTTTTATGACGCGTAACAAAGGTATGTTCCTGGCAAAAATTTTAAAAAGCTAATTTTAAAAATATCAATATCTAATTATATCCTTTTGTCTTATTTAGAAAAATATAAATAATTCAGCCTAATATATTTGCCAAATTTTCATTCGAATTGAATCAGCTTTTCTTTTGCTTTTTATCCAAAACTCGGAATATTAATTTCTTTTCAACTAACGTTCGCCAGATGGCCTAATGCATTTGTTTTGATATTAAATGTAAGATTAGGGTTGTGAGCTCGGAAATTTCCGGAAAAATAGCTGTTCTTTTCCGGAAAAATTTATTACTATTAATCATTATTGTTATTACTATTAATTATTATTACTATTACAATTATTACAATTTATTATTATTACTATTTATTACTATTCATGAGTTAGGCATTTGTTAACAGCAAAGCTAAAATTGTAGTCAGTATTGTCAGTAGCTGCAAAATAATGCTTTAATTCATTTTTTGTCGTAATGTCACCTAATTTACTGACATGAGCGCTAATTAACAGCATACACGAACTTACAGTAGCCGTCAAAAGTGACTGCCACAGTATGAAATTCATGAAATTTCATATAATTGTCAACTTATAAAAACTATAGCAACGGAGATCAGCGCCGCCCTATGAGCTCGTGAGGCTCGGGAAGGACTTTGACTTTTGATCCACAGACTACCTGTAAGCTTACTAGTGGCGTAACCAGGGTTCCGGAATAGAGTGGGTATCGAATCGTCTACATACAGATATTCAGTGGCGGTTCCACCATGTTGATGACAGATGACGTTTCTGATAAACTTGATAAAACTTTGGAACTGTAAAGAGAATGATATCACCAATCATCCCCTCCACCGGGGTTCCGAATGACCTATTTTTTGCTTGTCAGCCTATTTTCCGGTGAGTTTAAAAAAATAGTGAAAATACTGCAAATGACCTTCTTTTTCTTGCTTGTCGATCTTTTTTGGCAAGGTTTCTTAACATTTAGTGAGCAAAACACTACTAACAATGACCATTTTTCTTGTTTTTCTTCTTCAATTTGCATCCACCCACCAACTTCAAAAACATTTTTTCACCTCCCCCCACCAAGATTTCCTGGAACCGCCACTGCAGATATCTCCAGTCTCGATTAGAGAGCTTGAGGAAGCGTGGTCAGCCAGTGACCGGTACATACCAACATGCTCAACGATAACAATAGTAACTGATGCTCTTATACTATGTAACAATGTTTTGTGAAGCGGTATATACACTTCAAAGCGATAAATTCCGAACATAGGACTGTTTTTCTTACGAAAATAGATAGCACAAATGTACGCCATTTTGTCGCAAATTCTGGTTGTCGCGTTCAATAAAAGTTTGGAGATTATTGGCACAAAGTACAAATGCAATAACCGAAAACACAGTATTAAAGATCAAGTATAGACCAAAACATCACTTGAATTGACGTGTAGTGTTTTTGCGATATTTTTCTGTTATAGCGTTATGTAACATTATATATATATATATATATATATATATATATATATATATATATATATATTTATATATATGTCATATATGTCATATAGCGCTATAGTAAAATAATAATTATAATATTTCTCATAAACAGTTGTCGAGTATAGACATAACACAGCAACAATGAAACTGCAGACATAGGCCTAGGCCCAAAGGCTATAGCGACGTTCTTTTATCTCGCGCACCAATACCGTTGGAAATCATCTTCAAGTGCTGTTGAAGTCAACCTAGCAAGAACTTTTGGATGTTGTTCAAGTAAACTATTCTTAAAATCGGATTTAGAATAATGATATCGAAAGCTTATTCTGGTGCAATTAAACTGTCATTCGTTTGACAAACCATAATATCTCATCATATCAGTTAGGTCGAATAACGCTCAAAATATAGCACAAGCTTCAACTTTAATTAACCGGAGCTGTTTCATGTTCTAAATGAAAAAAACCCATTAGGCCTACATTGACCAGATAGGTCTATTCCTCAGTCAGAAAGACAAAACAACAACAACAACAACAACAACAACGCATAATATACAGCGCAAGGTTAATACCATGTCATTCGAAGGTTATTGTTAACCGCGCCAGTTCAAAATATTTCTCGTGTATTCGATATCAAAAGCAGCAAAATCAACGACCAAAATACTTTGAAGTTCTTATCAAATCTCCAAAAATTATCATAAAAACTGTACCGCTTGACATCGTCACGTTAAAAAAATACCGGTACACATCGACCGTACATGTATCGTAGCAAACGTCCTTAGCTGTAGGCTACGCATAACGGAATAGGGGCCTACGAGCTGGCAATACCAATGACAATGCCATTTGAAAAACGTTTGTATAAAACTACTAATATATAGTCAAAAAAAGAACACCTTGCAATTACACCGTTCTTCAGTTTAAATACTATTTGTACTATGGTCTACTTGTTGTAGTGTTGTAAGATGGGTAGCCTACATGTTCAATGTGAACCTGCTTTATAAAGTTCCTGTCAGACGAGGGGGGGTTCACGTAATATCCAGACAGGGATTTTGATCGGCTATATTTACCAATATTCGTACCAAGGGGAAGAATTCGAGATAGATTTCTTTTCGACAAATTAATTCATACGCTGATTTAGCAATACCACAATTAAGACAGAATACATTAATTATTAAACGATGTCTTTCATAGAGACAGTCTCAACTCCGCCATAGCCGGTGGCAAGCCCTGGTTGAGAAAGGAGGAGCCAAACACACATACAAACACACATAGACGCCCATCGTCTTTTAGACGGACGCGTCTATAAACAAACGCAACACACACAGAGACAGTCTCCTTTAGACACTGCCTGATTGCTTCTTCTGTAGCGCAAAATCCTAGAACAGCTAAACGTGGTCTAAAATACGACAGTCGTTAAGTAAACAAGTTCTAATTTTTTGGCATGAGAAGTGGACGTAGGCCTACATGGAAACTTCACAGCACAGAAAATGAGACCTTCTTTGTCCTCCTCTTATGCAGCGTTTCAAGGCACTTTTAGCAGAGAACGGATCCTGTATCATGTCAAGTGTATCGCGACAACAGTTAGAAGAAGCAGGATACTATTAGCCACATCCATATATCTTCTTCTCTTTAAAAAAGACGGTCAAGTTAGCCTATAAGACGTAAGGCTAATTGTATACATCAACTGAACGTTCAGATCTTGATGTCCAACTATAGACAGTCTTGCCTTCTTCATTTTCGTCTCTCCCCCCATCTCTCTCTTCCTCCCTCCCTTCCTCTATTCTAATACCGTCTTGCCAGTCACCATCTCTATTCGTCTCAGAAATACATCTTAAACACTATAGATTTTTCAACAAGCAGCCATGGGCAGGACTACGATCGTCCCAAAATTAGGGGAGAGAGAGAGACCCCGGAAAATCGAACGTCCAGACGTTTCATTCCCTGTTTCCCTCGTCAATTCTACTCTCTGTCGATAAATGTATCCTCCCTGGAGATAATAATGTTCCGCATTCGACATTCACGATTCTTAATGCCTGGTTCACATGCAACTCGTTGTACAATCAGAATCCTTTCCTGTAACAGTGGAACGGATCTGTCGTAATATCTATTCGATTAAAACAAGTATTAATAGCAAAAGTAATAATATAAAATGCCTTGGTCACGATATATCATGATGATGATGATGACGACGATCGATTCATTTCAAATTTTCAATAATGATAAGAGTAATGATGATGAAGACAACGACGACGATGATGATTACTATGAAACATCGTCGCTTATGATACTAAAATAGAACACCGCTAAGTACGGCACCAGTGGCGGTTCCAAGAACTGTTGGTGGGGATGCAATGAGTTTCTAGGAAGATCTCGCCAATTGTCAAAGGAATTATATGTAAACGGGTTGGAAGAAATCTGTAGATTTGATTTACAAAATATGATGTTCAGAATTGACAATGTATAAAAGCCATTTTAGTCTGATTGTACAAAACCATAGTGCAAAATCTCGAGTTTTCTATTGCTTTAAGCGAATTTGTCGATGACATTGTCTATGGATATGTCCATATCTTTGTGGATATACATCAAGGCTAATCCGTTTAGATGATCATCTTCCATTGAATACGCATTTTGGTGGACCGGTGGGGCGGGGATGCATCCCCAGTTATCCCAAAAGTGGAACCGCCCCTGTATGCCTACGGCACACTCTGTAAACGTCGCAATATGCTAAGCCAATGCATTTATCACCAAAAACAACCTCATGGGGGGCTACTACAAGCCTCTGGAACCTTGTAATGAAAACTCTTCCCTTGTAAAATAAAGAAAATCCTAGAATCTGTCAAAGCGAACAAAGTTTCAGGCAATGCAAGATATAGATCACATTTCTTTCTAAAAACTCTGTAACAAATACATCCCAAAACCTCAAGTATCCCAAAACCTCAAGTACATTCAAGTATAGGCGTACAACGACAAGGATTTTCATATATACATTCACAGCCACAAAATCTGTGACCCCAAACCCCTGCAGGAGCTTCTGCTGGCGTCATAGGAGTCCCAAAAATTTTGTATAGCCTATAAGATATAGGCCTACATGCGTCTGTGTTTTAAAAACACATTTATTTTTTAGTCTAATTAGAATTTCGATTGCCATAAGCAGCAAAGATTTTTGTCATTTTGTGATGGCGGTGGGGGGGGGAGTAGCAACTCTCGATTCACCTGATCAGAAATTAAATCGATAGGCCAGTCGGCGTTCTAGGCGTTTAAAAAATTTCAGACGGACAGGTAACCAGCGTCGTGTCCAACAGTATCAGTCCATCTGTACCAGTACCAATTGTACGTATTACTTATCTATACGATTTCCATGCGTCTGCCTCCATTTTGACGCGTTCCAGAGAGAGGTTTTCTGCCCGGTTTTTCCGCAAGGAGGCGCCTTTCCGGACTGTAGTTGTTCCAGAGTCCGCAAAGGACTTCGCCGGCCGCAACCTCTCCCATGTTGATCCCGATAAGACGGACTATGAACATACCGTCGCGTCGCAGGTAGTTCTCCGTGAACTTCGCCAGGATGCCCGGTTCGCGCTGACTGGTGTCGAAGGCGCGCAGCTGCTTGCGGACGTACTGGACCTGCCCGGGCCAGTAGAGGGCCCGGAACAGCCACTGGAAGAAGTTGACGACGCTGACGAGCGCCAGAAAGACGAACCACATCCAGACGAACAGGAAGATCTTCTCGTTGAAGAGATTGATCGTCAGGGCGCACTGGACGACGTAGCTGTGCAGGCGGGACTGATGCCGGATCTCGAATTCGCAGAGGGTGACGCGAGGGAACTTCTCCGGAACCGCCCAGTCCTCTCCCCGAAGCAGTCTTTCGACGATGAAAGCACCGTACAGGTGATAGTCGTTGATCAGCAGGACGTTCAGCAGGAACAGCTGCCCAACGGCGTTCGCCAGGTAGGCGATCTTGACGCTCAGGTAGGCGGTTATCAGAAAGTTACCGTACAGCCGTCCGCCGATTATGCAGCAGATCTTCGCGACGAAGTGCTTGATGCGAACGCAGCAACCTGTCCTGTAGTCCCGCTGGGCGAGGAGATACCGATCCATCTGGTTGACGATGTACCTGATCGCCTTTTCGCGTATTTCCAGGTAGGACGCCTCCGAGCACACGTGCGCGGCGTCCATGATCGTGCTGAGGTTGATGCCCGATCGCTTGTTCAGGAATCTCCAGACCTGACAGGGAATGAACGACAGTACGCTCTGAAAGATGAGTATCAGCGGGACCCACTGGTAGTATCCGATCCGCCGGTTTACGGAGTGCTGCGCCAGGGGGCGCCCGGGCACCACCTCTTCGGTCGGCAGGTAATAGGTGTTGCTGACCCAGCAGACGGCGTTCGTGTAGTCGACGTGACTGCTCGTGAACTCCGCCGGACACCAGCAGTTGATCGGCGATCCGACGAACTGCTTCGTGCTGACGAGAAATGCAAACAGTACCGTAAGTATGACGGTGTACTGGCGGCTCAGACGGTCGACGTAGTCGTCGTCGACGTGAAATTTCAACTCGCGAATGCTCAACACCGACTTGAATAGACGATCCATGGATTGTCGTGGAGGTGTCAGGCTCTAATAATTGCGCCTGTTGTTGTTATTAATATTATAAGTCCAATTCAAATCTCTCACGGTTTCCTGAACATACTGTATTATAGCCGAGAACTTGTCTGGCATAGCTAAGGCAATGTCTAGCTTAGCTTTTCGACGAGCATATTATAATCATTTTTGTTGCTTTAGGCTGCAAGGGACAAGTCTTGTTCGACCCGGAAGTAATATCTGCTTCGAATCTAAAACAAAACCTAAAGAATAGAATTGAGCGTAGAATTGAGAACATGATCTGAAAGTTATAATAATTACACTGGTCTACGTCAATTTTGCTGACTTGAAGACAACATGTGATCTTTATGTATTTTGGTGTGCTGAATCCAAAAATCACACCCATTTTCTCCTATCACGTCCAGTTTTTCCGCAAAACGCTGTTTACTGATTTACTGTTTACTGTAATAATGTAGCATTATGTATTATAATTCTTTAGCTATATTGAATATGCAAAAAGATAAGGATGTGCAAAAAGATATGCTTAATATGCAGTGGACATAACTATTTATTAATACAACAGTTTATTAGGCAGTTTAAACTGCAGACGTCAGCATTTTATGGATATAGGCCTATATATAAGAAGCGTGAAACCGACGGCAGCATTCAGTCGTTCATGAGGCTTACAAGTCGCAGCAAATTTAGCTCTTCTAAATAGCTTTCTGTGGAATATGTCACCCAGCACTCGAACACTTCGTGAGCAGTACAGGAATGATCCTGACAAATTTTGCTACATTTGTGGTTGTTTAACAACACCTAAACAAAGAAGAGAGGTGTCTGAATTTGTGCATAAAGCTTAGCATGCATATTTCGCAGTTAAAACCAGGAAAACCTTGGGCACCACATAAAGTGTGCAGGACATGTGTTGAAAGCCTCAGACAGTTCATAATGTGACTAAAGGTCAGAGAAAGTCTTAACTTTGGAGTTCCAATGGTGTGGCGAGAGCCTCGAAACCATGCATGTTGATGACTGCTACTTCTGTCTGGTAAATATTTCAGGCATGTCCACAAGACAAAATCTTCCATCCAGTACCCAAATCTCCCCTCTGCTCTGAGACCAGTTGCTCACTGTGACAAAGTTCCTGTACCTATTTGCACTACTTTGGGAGTTTCTTACGACGATGAATTTTGTCAGTCAACAGACACCGATTGCGAAGATTTCGTGGCCTTAGAAGTTGACGCTGGAATGCACCAAACATTCAACCAAGCTGAGTTGAATGACCTAGCATGAGACCTAGATCTGCCGAAGTCGTCAGCAGAGTTACTGGGTTCAAGACTGAAGGAAAAGAATCTGTTCAGTGTTGGCTCCAGGAACCACGCTTATGTATCATGGCAGAGAGAATGAATCTTTTGAAATATTTCCATATGGAGGAGTTTGTACACTGCATCAACATCAAAAGACTTATTGAATCAATGGGATGTTATAGTTGTAGACAAGATGCTTTTTACGACCTGATTACTGACTTACTTGGCAACTTAAGAGTCGAGAATTATGACCTTTCAGTTCAAAATTCGAAGATTGCTTTTCGAAGACTGGGAGCAAACATGAGTGTCAAGTTGCATTTCTTTCATAGCTATCTGAACTTCAAATCTTGGAGCTATGAGTGAAGAACAAGGAGAATGCTTCCATCAAGACATCAAGACCATGGAACGTAGATATCAAGGCAGATGGAACTCAAACATTATGGCAGACTACTGCTGGTGTGTACAGCGTGACAACTGTGATATCATAACTATACCGGAGCATCCAAAAAGAGAAGATTCCTTTCTCAAAACTTAAATTTAAGCAACTAGCTATTGCTCTTATTGCTCTCTTGGTTAGAAGACAGACTGATTTTTTGGCTGAATAAAAAATATTACGTGTTATCGGTTCTTCAGAATTTCCTATTTTCCCTTATGTTTGATTTTAACACCTATAATCACACATTCCTCATTTGCGAAAAAATCTGACGTATTGCATAATTTTTGACTCCATATCTGGAATCAGCACCTCTCAATTGGGTAAAATCAGCAAAAATACCTAGGTCAGCAGAAATTTTTTTAAAAAATGTAGACCAGTGTTATCTAGATTCTGACACTACAAAATTAAATTGTTATTCTAAACAAATCATTTGCGTTTCAGTCGGATTCGGATGAGATTCTAAAAGATTCGACGTCGCTAAAAGTCATAATTGTCATAATTCAATTATATTACCTTACATTTTATTACAATAGTATCTTCAATTCATCTTTCGTCGGCAGTTGCGGATTTACAGTCTTAGGCCCCGGTACACTTTCTTATAAAAAGTTACAGATCGAGCGTGAAAAGTGCCGAGATGACCGTTTTTGTTCGTCAAGTTTTTCAAGTTTATAAGCTTTTCTCGGAAAACTTTCGGAAGAGCGAAAGAGTTACATATGATATCAGGTGCATGAGTATTAGTGGCGATAACATTTTTTCTTTTTTCAGGAAACGTTGCGTGAAAAATGGTTGCATTTTGGAAAATAAAGTTGTTTAAATAAATAAAATCATTATAAAATATTGTTAATAGAAAAAGTGGGCCCATAAATTTTTATGTTGCTGATGGGGCCCGGTACAAATGGTTCATTTGTATCACATCCGCCACTGTTCATCGGTGTTCATAAGATCAAAGAGACATTCTGTAATGTAATAATGTAGCAAGGACATTTATATGGCACCACCTCTAGACTATCACTCAGAAGCGCTCATTATTTGCAGACAGAGCTAAGGCATTGCTTCTTAATTGCGCAAAATCTTCAAAAGAAGGATCTCGTCAACATTGTTCTCGTAGGAAAGGCTTGTTGCAAATAAATAAAAAGAAGCCGAAAGGAAAATGCTATGCGCTGATGGATCACAATACCCGTATTCTAATTCTAATACCGCCTATTTGTTTCACTTAGTCCGGGCTCTAGCAGGGATATTTTACACCCCCTGATTACCCACGCACACACACACCCACGCCCCAACACCCCCAATTTGAGACCGACATCCCCAGATCCCCCTCCAAATTTCAGCTATGGGATGACATTTTTTGCTTGTCAGACTTTTTTGATAGGGGACTCCAGATTTTACCTACACCCCCAAATTGATAATCCTAGAAATAACTCTGGGCTCTAGTATTCATTGTGTGTTCCATAAATCTTCTCGTCTACTGGAAGTATGGGCTTACTGTAGATGAAACCTAATTGGCTGATGAATTAACTGCTTGTTCAAGAGATCAGGGATATCTAATTAATTCAATTCACTCTAAATTCCGGAAGATTAACGAAATCCTCTTTATCCAACGGGAACCCCATATTAGGTGAAAACATTGTATTTTTTGCCCGTCTGCCCAGTGTTAGAGTTGTGAAATTTGGGCTGGGGGGGTTGAGGACCGAAATTCAATGAATGACAGACGCTGCATGTACCCGACATGCGATTTTTGGGTGGGTTGCAAAGTTAGCTGAGAGGGGGGGTTCAACCACTCCAAACCCTCCCGGCAACTACAACACTGCGTCTACCCACCCACTCCCACTGAAAATGGAAACTTTGGACCGTGGGTAATCAGGTCTATACTCAAAACTCATCTCTTTCAGATACCATCTCCTCCACAGCCTGCCTTGCCGTCTCCCACTGAATCATATCTGGATGTACTTGGTCCTTTACGGTTGGGATTTGGAGTACCATCGACTGACGCCTAAGGGTATTCGAAATAGTGCTTTGAAAGTGCATTATTATTGCTGCTATCGCTGATGCTATTGTTGTCGTCGTTGTTATGCAGACCCTACAAGTTTTATCATTAATCAAACACTGGATAAGACGAGAAAAACGACGTGAAAATATCAACTACAGCCTACAATTAATTATACCTGCAATTAGAATAGAAGACAGTCTGACCATTTATACTGTTGTGATGTATTGTTATAACTATTTGCATGTATAATATTATTAATTGTAGACTGTGGCTGATATATTCACGTCGTGTTTATCGTTTTATCGAATGCTTGATTGATATGATAAAACTAGTAGGGTATATCTGCATTGCATATAATCTTTGCAGCATTTTACACCGTGGAAACACCACGACAAAACAAAGCAAAACGAATTGAACGGCCAACCATTTAATGCCTCCGATGTGTACCGAATGACCTCCACAAAGACCTTTCTAATCGAATTTTTCGATCCGTCGCTTGACCAATCGTTAACTTGAGCTCGAAAGAAGTCGAAATGCGTCTCTCTTTGCACTCTCTACCTGTACTCGATAAATCACTTTCCAAAGGCTCTGCCAGCCAAAACGACGTCGATTTTTTCCATGCTAAACGCCTTGACATCCGCACAATCATGTCCATCGCGTATAATAACAATGATGATCAGAGTTCACGGGCAGAAGGATACCTCAATCATTTTTGACGGCCTAATGCGTGTGGATGTGTGTGTGCGTGCGTGCGTGTGCGTGTGTTTGACAACGGGATCGCTTGGGCGATGATGATCGATGCCGAAGGAGACCGCGACCAGCAAATCTTTTGACCCGGGATCGAGCGGCTGGCTCTGCGATGAAGTACTTGGCAAATATCAATGCTGCTGCAGCCTTCCGTATAGACCTATAAGAAGATCGCAGCTTAGCATACGCTTTAAGACGGGCAAAGCACGGCCCGGGATCAATACCTGCTACGGTACCCCGTGTACATCCGGGCAGCCATTAGGGACGCTCTCTCGACCTCCGGATAGGATGACACTCTCCGGTACGGCTGGTGGTACGGCGGGGACGTGCTGAGACCGTCGTCGGTCGTGGTACTCTTGTCGGCTTCCAGGAAACCGGACCAGCTGTTAATTATTTCCAGGGACCGAGCATGTAGCAGCAACAATTGCATCCCTTTAAATGAATCCGAAATTGAAAGCTGTAAATTATGTCGTTAGAATCGACCTCACTTATTTACGTTTTCACATCACAATGGGTCAACGACCTACTGCATATAACGTACTGATATTTTTTTCTCGCCCATTTTGGTTGGCAGCCCAAAACAATCTGCCTACAAACACAGTTTTACGCACGCAACAGTCTAAGAGGAGAAGCATTAGGGAAGAAATTAACCGCGTGTTCAAAACTTCCCTAAAACATCATTATTAGTTGGTGGAAACTCTCAACGTTTCTGTCCCATGAAATTGTGGAGTCAACATCAGAAATTCAGTTACTTAGTGTCTATGTTCGCAAGTTATATAAAATTATAATTGTGTAGAAAGTCTATACAGTAGACTGCTGGGATTTCTGTAATAACCTGGCTTTGAAAGTCCACAAAACACTGGCTTACTTACTGCTTACTGATTGATTCATCAACTGACCGACTTACTGATCAACTCACTGACAAATTGATTGACAGAAATTGTAAAAACGTTCTAGTATAGAATTTATTTGATTAATTTGCCAGCCACAAGATTGACTTTAAGCGGGTTTTCTCATAAGTTACCCAACGATCCTCAGTGGTTTAGTAGGATCTCATCTCTACTGTAAGTTAAACTCTAGGAAACCACCTACAGCACTAATTTGACGCAAAACAACATCACGCTTCAAAGTTAAGTTTACGCCATCTGCTACGTTTTTGCGAATCGAATATTATGAAGCCAAAGGTTGTTACAGCATGTCCGAGTCTAATAAGGAATCGTGCGTTTTGCTCAGCAGACATTTTGAGCAGTGGCGTAGCCAGAATTTTTCGAGAGGATTATGGTTCCCATCCACATGATCCCAACTTTTCGGAAAATTCTGACAACCGAAAAAAACGTTATCATCATTCTCACCATCATGATTCCCATCACAGAAAAAAATCCTGACAAGCCGAAAAGGTCGTCAGCTACTATTTTTGCTTCAAGAACTGTACAGTATACGCATTAAAAACTTTTTGGTCGAACAGCCAAGAGGTTTGAACCCCCAAAACTCCCCTTGGCTACGCCACTGATTTTGAGACATCAACAACTATGCAATATTGGTCGGCTTTTATCTAAGCTTGATCAATGAGGTTGAATTTTCTTGACTTCACAAACGAAAAGGGAGAAGCAAGGACTTGAATCAAGAGTGATACAATATCTACGAGCTTTTCAAACTCCGAAACTATTATTGAATACCCGAACATACAATTCTAGATTAGTTTCCTTATAAGCCAACATTGATTGATGCCAAAGTGCATAGAAGTAGATATGTAGCGATTGACAGATTGATTGATAGATAGTAGAGGACAATTTAATTATTACGCAACTAATGATGATGATGATGATGATGATGATGATGATGATGATGATGATGATGATGATGATGATGATGATGATGATGATGATGATGATGATGATGATGATGATGATGGCGGTGATGATGATGACGATGATGATGAGTTGTACAAAAAATGCTGCATTCTGGAAATGCTTTTAATATTTTAATTATAAAATCTATTCAAAAGCAATGTATCGTTTTCTAAATATATTTCTCTTTACAGATTCAAATTTGATCCCGCCTGTGGTAATATGATTTTAAAAAGTGCAACAGGTGCAAAAAACTTTAGGCTTATCAGAAGTGATTAAATTTAAATACACCGACCAGATGTCATGATGAAATAATCAAGTCAGAAAACGCACCAAGAGACAAAAGAACAAGACGTACAAAGCAGGTTTTAAACTCGGAAGACAGATCAAGAGAAATTAGGCATTGGACTTTTAATCTTCCGTGAAAATATTATCTTCGAACGTAGAATTATCTTTGATTTATGCAACAACTGCATTTGATGATGATGATGATGATGATGATGATGATGATGATGATGATGATGATGATGATGATGATGATGATGATGCCCATGATAGGTTCATCAGTTAAACAGTTTTTCACTAATCAGCGAAGCACAGGAACAATATGAATCAGAAAGAAACAAGAGAAGACTAAGAAGGACACAAGAGAAGACTACGAAGGACACAAGAGAAGACTAAGAAGGACACAAGAGAAGACTAAGAAGGACACAAGAGAAGACTAAGAAGGACACAAGAGAAGACTAAGAGTGACACAAGAGAAGACTAAGAAGGACACAAGAGAAGACTAAGAAGGACACAAGAGAAGACTAAGAAGGACACAAGAGACGACTAAGAAAGACTAAGACAACAAAATGTTGGCGTATACAAAGAAAATTCTGCCAAGTATCGCGTGACTCCATCAAAATCATTCCTTCCAGTCTAAGTTATCAGCAAAGGACAATTTGCACTGCACCTAATGCGCTACAAAATCAAGTCGCCGCTAGCCTCTTCTACCATGCAGTAAAGATAAAGCGATGTATGTCTTGATATCGAGTCATTTGCAGTCTACTGTGTCTATCCGTCTGTCAATCCGTCTTATTACCATCGTTGCTGTACTTGGGCGTTGTGTCCGCCCAAATAGGCGCTATATAACCTAACGATGCTTACCTGCGCCATTACCCTTGATGGCGGCAGCCATATTTCATCTTCGCTTCCATTCGGAAAAGAATAACATCAGGGATTCTTCGGTTCACTTGTAGAGCGAGAACAAAAAATATCAAATATCGCGGCAGATTATGGACATTTCAAATCGATAGATTCTGATTACGAGAAACGCTAAATGATTCAGAGATCACCGCTGGTCGCTTCCAGAAGGATTCTCACAACGAAATGAAAAAAGCATAACACCGCGAAATGCTAATCAATTTTGCAGAGAGAGAGAGAGAGAGAGAGGAGAGAGAGAATAGTCGTCCACATAAATTCAACGCGCCGCCGTGCGCAGCAGCAGCAGCAGCAGCAACAGCAGCATCCTGCGGGGGAGATGATAACGCTATGATGACGCTGTCGCTGTAGTTGTCGTTGTCGTAGTGCGTCCACCTACCGCGCGCAACGACGAACGAAGAGGCAAGCGTATACGACGCATCCATCGCCGGGAACAAATACCTCACGTATAAGGTGTACGGTCGCTGAAAATCTGGGCAGGGAAACGTGGGTAGGGGTGGGTGGGTGGGTGGCGAGGGTGGAATGAGGAGGAATGAGAATAGAACGGTGGCACGTGGGTGGGGGGAGGTAGGACGACGACGGCGGCGGCGGCGGCTCAGCCCACGCACGGCAGCCGGTGGCGGCGGCGGAGGAGGCTACGGCTGGTCGGTTGAGGCGGGGTAGGAAGAGCGGAGAGGGAGGGAGGGAGGGTGGAGGAGACGGTCGCATGGACAACGTGCCATTAGCGGAGTTGCATCGACATAGAAGGTGGAACTCGTGGAGGGGTGGAGGTGGACAGGTTGAGGAAGAAGAGATACAGGCTGCTTCTGCTGCTGCTGCTGCTGATTCAGGTATTTGCTGTTCGTCGAAATAATCGATGGACGTCGACTGTAAGAACACCTGATGGTTCGGTCCCCGAGAGCCGGGAGTAGGAGAGGAAGGGGCAAAAGGAGATGGAGAGTGGAGGAGGGGAGGGAGGAGGGATGGTTGGTGGGGGAGGGAGAGGGGTGCAGCGGCCACCGAAGACGAGACACTCGGGGGATTCATCATCGTCTGACGCCGTTCCTAGAAGAGAAGAGTGCTGCTGCTGCTGCTGAGGTTAGCAGCGATTTGTTTTTATTGATCATCAGCGCCAACGATGATTGAGGTCAAGACGATTACGTATCGGATTGTCACCACCCCCATCACTCCTAAACCACCCTCACCACGATCGCCACCGCTTATCCACCTTCCCCCTCAACACCTATTCTACTTATAATTATATGAACCAGATACAGAACTCTCTCAGCTGAACATCTTTATATATATATATATATATATATATATATATATATATATATATATACAGGTGCGATTTCACCGATTTGTGACCTGGAGCAGTGGGGATATGTCGAGCTTGGGGATGTAGTTGTTGGGAAATGTAGCAGTGGGGATGTAGTGGTGGGGATGTAGCAGTAGGGGATGCAGTTTGGCAGTGAAGGGGAGATTCCCCTTCCCTTCCCCAAAATCGCGCCCTATATATATATATATATATATATATATATATATATATATATATATATATATATAATATAACTGGCAACGATGAAGTAGAAAGCATACTAAATGGACAGATATTGGAAAAAGTTGAAACATTCAAGTACGTAACTCAAGAGCGACGGAAAACACACAGAGAATGTGAAAATGAAAATAAATAGAGGATTACAAACTATGGGAAGAATGAGAGCACTATGGAGGAATAAAAGCTTAACAATTAATACAAAACTGAAATTGTACAATACATTAGTAATACCTCAAATTTTATATGGATCGGAAACTTGGGTAATGAAAAAATCAGACGAAAACAGTTTAATGTTTGTAGAGATGAGCTGTCTAAGAAAAATAATGGGAGTCAGCAAATGTCAAAAATTGAGAAATGAAGACATCAGGCAACAGACAGGAACCACAGAAACAATTATCGATAAAGTACGCAAAAGGAGATTAGATTGGTTTGGGCATGTTAAAACAATGGACAACAATAGATGGGCCTATAAAGCACTGCATACGCAAAAGTAGAAGGAGACAGAGGGAGAGGAAGACCGAGAAAAAGATGGACGGATAACATCAAAGAAGATCTGGAAGCAAAGAACATGTCGATTGTTGAAGGATGCAGATTAGCGCAAGATCGAGCGAAGTGGAAATGTTTCGTATCTAACTATTGCCGCCATGCAGGCAGAAAGTGAAGATGATGATATATATATATATATATATATATAACTTATATACATGTTTATTTGTACTTATATCGTATGTCTATATAATTATGTCTTATATCTTTGTGTTTTTCGCGAGGTGATGCGGGCATAGTGAGTCTAAAACTATCCAAGATTTAAGTTCTAACTTCTATAGTGGAGGCAGGAAATTTTGGGATGTGGAGTGGTCGTCCGCTGTTTTCTCTTTTAAAATGCAACAGTCGTTAACCCCTTAACTGGGGATCCCGGATATATCCGTCCGTTTTACATTGAGTTACAGTTAAATACACGGTTAAGTGGTTAATTAATAAATGCGCTTCTATCAGCGTCATTTCCCTATCGTTTTAGCAGCTGTGCCATTGTTGGGCCATTCGTGCGTTCTGACTTTTTGCCAATAAATATTCTATCGATTAGTTTAGAAACTATAGATATTTCTATAATCTGGAAAGACATATTTTAGTCTCTCAGTGAAGTGGAATCGACCAGAAGTTCATCAAATTACTAAAAAAATATCAGGTGGCGTAGCCAGGATTCCGAAATAGGGGCAAATCGATATTTTCTGCTAAAAAGCAAAAGCTCCGTGCCTTCTTTCCCATGGCTACGTCAATGAAAACGATGCAGTCCTTATTGAAAGTCACCAGGCTGCTATGTAGGCCTATGTACGGTTTCCAAATGTTTTGTGTTTAGTCTCTAGGTGGCGCTTCACTCGCAATTGGAGACGTTAAATCTTGTGGTCATGATAAAATGCGCTAATGATGAGCAAAATCTAAATAATTGTTGGTAAAGCAAGCATTTGCAATAAAACACAATTTAGCCTATTGCACAAGTAGGCTAAATAAATTATTAGGCCTACGAAAAATTAATCTTATTAAAAGATTGTAAATATCATCGCATTCATCGGATCACAGATTTTCTATTTAACTATAATTCACTTATCTTTCTGAAGTTATGAACTTGTGATTTTAAAAAGCGAAAACGGGACCCTGGGAATTGTTAACCTCAGGGGCAATGGGCCACATTTGCAGCATTCCATGGGCGGAAGATAGCAGAGTGGGTTACGCGCTGGAGCGGCAGGCTGACGGAGCTGGTTCAAGCCCCGGTAGTGCCCCTAGTGGCTTTCACAAGTTCACACAGGCAGTAATGCCTCCTAAGCCACTCTAAATCACGCTAAGTGTATTCCTTGGAAGTTGATTTCGATGTAATTCATTAGACAGACTGCTAAGACGAGTTACTAGCCAAATTTTCTTTCCAGGGCCCAGGACTCTGTTCCATCTTATATAATTACTGGTCTTATAAATACATATTCTTGTATATTTTTCTTGAGTCGTATTGTCATTTGGGGTTCCAATATGCTGTAACACCAGTCATATCCTTCCGCTTCATTCATAACCGTTCCAAGCAGTGGCGTAGCCAGAGGGATTGGGGGTTAAACCCCCTTGGCTGCCGAATACAACATAATTTTAATGAGACTCCATGCATTTTTAATTTTTTGACGCGACTTTGGGGTCAAAGTCCCCCCTTGGCTATAAACTGTAAAGGTTTAAGTAAGAGGCGAGGACCGTTTTTTTGCTTGTCAGCTAAAAAACTTGAGGCGATAACGTTTTTTGCTTGTCAGGATTTTTCCAAAGTTGGTCACGGTCAAAACCAAAAACCAAAACCATCCTTCTGGAAATCCTGACTACGCCACTGGTTCCAAGATATATTTAAATGCCAATTTCGATTCTAAGCAGTATTAACATGTCACTTTTGAATTTGAACATTTGATTTTTCCATGTATTTATTGTCAGCAGATTTTTGCAGCGGTTTTATTATCAGAATTGTCCTCAGTAATTAAGATTTTCTGCCATCTGATTGAAATGATGAACTTCTAATACACACAAGAATGTGATGCAGTTTCAGTATGTCCCTTCCTCCCTTCCTCCCTCCCTTCCTCCCTTCCTTCCTTCCTTCCTCCCTCCCTATGTGTGTGTCTTTGTTCATGTGCCTATATAAAAGACATTCTTGCACACATGCTCAGTAGAATTAATTCGCGTCTCCCTGCAAAGACGTCTGTCAGTTTGAACTTTTAACTAAGACGCTTCGTACATCATCAAAGATCATGCTCTGATCATCTTCGTACAACATCAGAGATCACGGCATAGTCGTGCCTTCCTATTAGTTCGTCCCAAAACAATCTATCTCCTTCTCTCCCCCTCCCCTATCTCAGTCCCACTTTTCCAGCTCGCTCAGCGTCTAACATATTGCGAAGTTGGAGCCGGATGCCCAGGAGAGCGCAGCGCCTGGCAGAACCGCCATTGCCCCCCCCACCCCTCTCCCCAGCTGGCCTCCTAGGTTTTTGGCGCGTCGAAGCTGGAAGAACGAGAGAAGGAAGACGTTCCATTCTGAGCCGGCGGCGCCCTGCTGGTCGGCCGTTGGAATGCCTGCTTTTCGGCGCTATCTTGCGAGAGTAGCTGCGCAAAAGAAGAAGCAGAAGTAGAAGAAGCAGAAGAAGTCCACTTGTACAGTACAAGGCGCGGAGAAGATACGAGACCATCTCGGCACAGGTCGTAGCCGGAACAGCGCTGTTGGTTGGGCGGCGGACGGCATACTCGCTATTAACTAGGTAGACTGCATGTGCCAATATGCTATAGCAGAACTGTGATGTTACGTGTTCGTCTTGGAAACATTTCAACTGTCTTGTTAAAGTTCTGTCGATTTTCCGCGAAGGTTTGTTGTGGCAATCTACAGCCGTTTACTACTCTGTTATTAACTCTTGTAACGTCTTGTCTAACGATCCGCGTGGCATCTAATGTAAATAGTTTACAGTGATGGTAATTTCATCGGATTGTGAAACTATGGAGTCGTCATCGATGCGTCTATTACGCAGTAGCGTAATTCCGATTGCGCACCGTGTCTGTATTTTGCTTCACAGACTATGTACATAACAGCTGGTATATTGCAAACAGACCTCTTTAGGAGACTTTCCCCTTTAAAATTATTGGTAAAATTCCCCTAAAAGTTTTGTGAATAAATAATTGCTATGCAGTGTATCCTGATAACATAAAAGATATGGGATATAGTAGACAAATAAATGTCAACCGACTAAAACGAATACTATTTTTTTTACTCACAATGACACAGGTGTGTGCTAAAAATTTCGTGGAAATGTGGGGAACTGCATATAGATCAGTATTTTAATCAAAAAGTGATTTTTCCACATTTTGAGTCTACACAGCAAGCTGAGTAGAGCGAGTGAAGTCGGCCTTTAATAATTTTTCAGATTTCATGATGTATTATAAAATAAATGGAAAATGTACTGATAGTCTGATACATTCATTAAAAGAATTAGTCATCGCTTTTACTAAATTATTGTATTTAGGATAGTGCATATCAAACGATATTTGACTCAAAATTTTACGCTAAAAATGGAGAACAAGTCCCAATGAATGTTTGGATGGAAATCCTGGGAGAAAACAGCGAACAGTTCTGAATTGCCCAGAGACAGCATGCAGATGGCCTTTAAAAGAAATATTCTGGATTTTTCGGAGTTTTCCAGATCTTCGAAAGTTAGACGAACTGTTTTCAGTTTTTCTCACAGTTGGGCTAAATCTTTGGCAACAGCACTGACTCACTCTGCACTGTTGTTCGCACTTAAAAATAAGTGCCGAAGAGGATTTTAATCAGACCAAAGCGAGGGTGCAATCGTTTCAAAATATAAACAGCCTCATATAAGATTTTTGCATTGATAGAATTTCACGTTAAACTTAAGTCGTGTGAAGGCTTAGCACGAACAATACAGTTCGTGGGGTCAGGTCTCGTTTGGTCGGGGGTCGGGCATATAGTCGGGTCTGGTCGAACCGGAGAGGACTCAGTTATGACATCACAGATCTGCGTAGGAAATACGACAATTTGCGAGATTTATACTGAAAAAGTCGCGTCTTACTGACTACCTGTTGAATTGGTCATACAGGTCGAGTGAAGTCGAATATTAGTTTTACACGACTTTACACATGTAGATCAGCTTAAAAATGTCAGTTGGTTGGGTACAAATATTAGGCTCTCCATGCACGTTCCTGCATTGAGTCAATGTTATTTTGTTTGCATATTATTATTATTATTATTATTATTATTATTATTATTATTATTATTAATTAATTATTATTATTATTAATTAATTTATTTATTTGAGACCAATAGGTTCTTGTGTAGATTCCAGAACGTAGTATGACGCATTTTTCTATGCACAGAGACTTGGGTGACATCATTCGACGTTAATCAGAATCCAGTTTTATCATTCCTCCCACGGACGGTTCTCTATACATAGACTTATTCGGTAGCCGCCAACACCTGACCAATACCGAATATACAGACGGCTGCCGAGGAGGGCAGACGGCGTCTGCAGACAGGCAGACGGATCCCAACGCGAGCAGACGACGAACTTCTTGTGAGGCGCCCACGTTGTTGTGTTTCGTTATATTGGCGAAGTCGTGGCATCTCATTGGTTGTTCGCGCAGCTAACAGCTGCTAGCAGCTACAGGCAGCTGAGACCGTTGCTGTTTCATGGCAGGTAGTGAGCGCATTATTGAGGAAGGTCTGATGATGATCATCATCATCTCCTCACGTCTCAGTTCTGCCATAGGATCGAACATCATTTCAGGTTCCCAGGGCCTAGAATCTAACAAGATTTGTACAAGTGTAAAGAATGCGTCTTGTTTAAAAACCCTTGTCGTTTCGGAGAGGGGGAGGGAAGGGGAGGGGATCACAGAATCCCTTCCCACGCAAGCGACTAAAGTCTTGGCTAAGGGTTAAATGCCAGAGGTTGAGTTAAATGCAAAAATCTTTCTATACATCAACAACAAACTTGAGAGAGACAGAGAGAGAGAGAGAGAGAGAGACAGAGAGAGAGAGAGAGAGAGAGAGAGAGAGAGAGAGAGAGAGAGAGAGAGAGACAGAGAGAGAGAGAGACAGAGAGAGAGAGAGAGAGAGAGAGAGAGAGAGAGAGAGAGAGAGAGAGAGAGAGAGAGAGAGAGAGACAGAGAGAGAGACAGAGAGAGAGACAGAGAGACAGAGAGAGAGAGAGAGAGAGGGAGAGAGAGACAAGTACTCTGGTATTCTGCTCAAGGAAGACTCAACGCAGAAATCCCATGTATTTGCGACCGCTATGTGTGACAATTTCGGGACTTAACTCGCAATGTAATGCAACTTTTCTATTGCTGCATGTATGCAGTGTAGTATTTGGATAATGGATTGGTGCAGGTATACATTCTATCGTCGATATTGCACCAGTTATAGAAAGATTCTGATATTGTCATATCGTTTAGGTTCGAGGACTACTGAAGTAAAATTCACAGCGATCAGGAATATTACATTTATATAATTTATTAGTATTTGCATTTTAAAATGTAATTTGCTTAATCGTTTTAAAACGAGGACAAATTACTTTTACCATTTTGCTGGAGTTGTGATATAAAAGTTATGATGAGATATGAATTATGATGATTTGCTTTTTGAAAGTAAATTCTAAAAGATTGTATTTTGGATAAACCTTTACGATGACGACGATGATGTTGATGATGATGAAAATGATGATGAACCATGATGTAACACGGTTCTAGCTAATTTGTCGTTTTTATGAGTCGATTAATTAACTATGCATGTTATTTAAAGAATCTAAGATCTGAATTTTCTGTTTTAGGTCCAAGAGACGAAGATTTTTTGAAGACAAAACACAGATCTAGAAGTCGGAACGGTCACGTAACCAAAGAACATGGATGACGACGGATACCACACTCAGCAGCGACGTCACAACTACCAGCGGGACGGACGGACTGGTTCCAGAGGGGGAGAGAGCGGCCCTCAACGGGTCAGGATCTATCTACCGACGTCTGCCACCGGAGTTGGTTCCTCTTCCATTGCTTCTCCATACGCGGATTACGGCCAGGGGGACGAAACCACCTCTTCCACCACCCCTCAGGTGATCAGAATTCTGCCGAGGGCTGTCTACAATCTCAAGAACGACCACAACTTCCCCGTCACCGCAAGACGGGGCTCCGTGGACACGGGGCTGGCCCACGTCGTCCGCATGGGGCGAGGCAGCGACGGCGGCCCGCAGGTCATCCACTTCGGTGGCCCGGGACACGCGGACGCCTCCGCCGCCGCCTACGAAGCGTCCGGCCCGAGGGTGATCCGCATCGGACAGGGACAGGAGGCCTACTACCCGGAATCGTCGTCGGGTCCGCAGGTGATCCGGATAGGACCGAGCGGAAGGATTCTGAGTCCCACGGCCCAACCGTACGGACAGCCGTACTACGTCCAGCGTCCGCAGGAACTGGATACGAGGCAGTCTTCTTCTTCTTCCTCCTCCTCCTCCGGAGTGTATCCCTCGTCGCAGCAGAGCGGCGTGAGGGTCTACACCACCGGGGTGCCCTACTCGTCCTATCACGGCGGACCAGAGTCCCCGCGCATCATAGCGATCAGCACACCGCAAGCGTACCCGTCGTCTGGGTCTCAGTCGCCGAGTTTGCGCTACACGACTCGACCGAGACCCGAGGGAGGAGGCGGGGAGGCAGAGTATCATGGTCAGAGTTCAGAATGGCAAGGCCAGCAGCTGCACGACCAGCATCCTCTGCGCGCCTACGTCCAGTCGCCATCTGGCGGCGGTTATCCGTCGTCGAATCCGGGGTATCGAACGATCGCCGGGCATCGTTCCTGCGGCGGTGGCGGAGGAGGGATGGATTCGCCTGGAGGCAGCAGGGTAACTTACAGAAACGGGGTCAACGACGACGGTCAAGGTCAACAAGGGGAGTCGCGTGGCTATCCGCCGCAGCGACTGCATCTTCGAGACGCCGGAAGAAGCGGTTCGCGGGAGATGTTCTTCCTCGGACCGAATCCGGTCAGCATCCAGATGGGCGGAGGTGGCGCCGGAAACGGGGCGGGAGGAACGAGGAGGGGGTCGTTGGGCGTCGTCCAGGTCATCCCGATGCGCATCGAACAGCTGAAGCAGCAGCAGCAGCCGCAGATGCAACAGCGACAATCGCAGAGCCAACAGCCTCAAGCGCCACAGCAGCAGCAGTCGTTTGTCTACACGACCACCAGCTACCAGGATGGAAGGCCACGGGGCGGTGGTGGGGGCGGTCCCGATGCCGATGCCTCCTCCTCTTCCGGGGGACCTCAAGTCATCCGCGGTAGAGTCATCACCAGCGGATCGGACCGCATGGGCGAGTTCGACAAGATCATCGCCGAAAGCATCAGGCAGTTTCTAATCCAAAAACAAGGACAACAGCAGCAACAACAACAACAACAGTATCCACAGCAACAGCAGTACCAACAGCAACAACAGTACCCACAGCAACAGCAATACCAACAGCAGTACCAAAGCTCTTCCGGTCCTTGGTACTCCGACTCAGGCAGCGGTGAAGCACAGAGGCCGGCCAACGTCGAGGTAAGCGAGGTTCACATCCCGTGCATCGGAGGAGGAGGAGGAGGAGGCGATGCGCAATCGGAAACCGGAAGTGGAGCCCCGGAAGAGGACCGCAACCTCTTCAACAAGTACAAGTTCAAGTTCGACAGCATCGGAAACTTCTCGCGATCGAACAGCCGGGACGACGGATTGGGGGCAGGGGTAGGAGGGGGAGGAGGCGGGGAGAGCGGCGATACCGGAAGCGGAAACTGGAGCAAGGGCGGCGGTGGACGCGGGGCTCCAGTGGCCATCTTCCGCTTCAACGATTTCGACGACATGGTGGCACGCATGATGGAACTGAGGCAGGCGTCACAAACTCAGTCAGGCGGTAAGAGAATCCATCCTCTGCCGGCCATTTTTAGAGTTACTCGCCATCTTTCCTGTTTACCCACTTTCTATCACAAAAATATAGGCATTAAAATAATCGACTATTTGGCATAAATCACGCCGAGAATGTTAATATCGTCTGCTTTGAATGTTAATATCGTCTGCTTAGAATGTTAATATTCTATATCTACATGTAGATATACTAAGATATACACTGGAATATCGTCTGCTTTGAATGTTAATATCGTCTGCTTAGAATGTTAATATCGTCTGCGTTGGAGTATCGCACATATCTTTGAAACGTCGCGCGACTTCGTTGCTCTGTGAATTTAGGAGACGATGCCATTGGGACGTCACGTGATCAGTTGTCGGTTCAGCCGGTTCAACATCAACAACACCAGATGGCGCCAGAACAACAAGTCAGTTTTAACAAAACAGCACAAAATTGAGATTTATAATATCGTCTTTCTTACCACTATCGTTGTTACATTGGTAAACATTGTCCTGTTGATGCAGATATCTTGGGTTACTGAAGTGAGAAGTGATTTCTAAACCTCAAAAGTTTCACATACTGTAATTATTGTTCCACGTTTCGGAAAGTTAAACCCTCTTGATTTCTTTTTGGAAGGATGTCCCGCCTGTCTAACGCTTTAGCATTGTGTCTCCGTTTTCCTTTGCGCGTACGTAGACTGATAATCGCCAGAATTACGAAGTTGCGCCTTCTTCCTTTCCGGGCCAAGTCCAGAGGAGCCAGATGAACGTGACGAGGGAAACTCTGCGACACAAAATCGAAGAATTCAACAGCAACAACCACGGTCTCATCATGAGCCTGGTTAAGTATCGACAACAGCGGATCTAATCGATTAGTTAATCTAAAACATACTAAAAATATCAATATCGTCTGCTTAGAATATTAGACCTAATATCGTCTGCTTCTTATATTAATATCGCTTATGATATTAATATCGTCTGCTTATGATACTAATATCGTTTGATTATAATATTAATGTCTGTTTAGAATATTAATATAATAATATCATCTGCTTATGATATTAATATCTTCTGCTTATAATATTAATATCGTCTGCTTATGATATTAATATCTTCTGCTTATGACATTAATATCGTCTGCTTATGATATTAATATCGTCTTCTTATGATATTAATATCTTCTGCTTATGATATTAATATCTTCTGCCTGTGATATTAATATCGTCTGCTTATGATATTGAAGTTAGTCAAAACCGCGATTAGTAACTGCGATAGATCATTTTTGGAAAGGTACGAATCTAATCTGACATTGCTGACCATTTGACGTAGCCACAGGGGAAATCACCGGTGGGGGGGGGCAGTCCCGTGTTCTGGGGCTAAGACCTATCGTGAGATTTGCGCAAAGCCTTTGAGAACACTATCGAGGGGGAGGGAGTGGATAGGTAGGGGTAGGTAGCATGATCGAAGAGAAAACTTGAATGTGCGCCGACCTTTTTATTTTGCTTATTAGAACCTTTTGACACTCAAATGTCGATGTGCCATCCCCCCCGCCCCATCCCAACTTTGCCGAAACTTTGGCTGTTGCTAAACTATCTTGATCCGATTTGAAACCCTTGACTGCCATTAGTAGGCGAAGGAAACCTAAGGTTGCAGAACTTTTATTTCCTTTACCTTCAAAGTGTTTTCCTTTATTTCGCTTATTAAATGGAAGGAAGCAAATAGAAAACATGTTATTTGATGCTTATACGAAACTTCACCATTGACCTGCCACGTCTGAGGCTTCTAAGCCATTCACAAAAGATAGAATGCTTGCGGAGTTTGTCTTATTGTAGTAACCTGTGTAAACACGCCGAAAGAACTAGCCTACACTGTAAATAGAGGAAACTTTCTGTATATCTTGCTATCAGAAATGGCGAAAAGTCTTGCTCACCCAAGTGTAACACCTCTGTACAGGACAAAGACCCTAGCTGCGCCAGGCTAGTCCTTCCTTAAAAGGAACCTTCGATTCATCCTGTGTTAGATAGAAGCCAAAGATTGATCTTGATAAAACAGAGAGATCTTGTAAATCAAACTCATGGCCAAAAAAGACAAGCGTAGGCAATATACCTACGCAAACAACACGTCAATAACGCCATGTCGTTGTGTGTGTGTGTGTGTGTGTGCGTGTGTCGTCAACGATTGGAATTTGAAACTCTGAGTTGCGGCTCTGTCTTGTGCACCAACAAAGGATTTAGAACAGAGGGGTGCGAAAATTTAAAAAGGTGTCGAATTCGACCTGAAACTTTTTTATTATACGAGTTATAATCCGGTCGGCGATGATGACGTCGAATACTATTAAGAGTCGCAAGAGACAGTCTCGGCGCTCGGCGAACATAATTCAGACCATCAATGGAACTCTGCCAAGAAACTGTGTCTTCAACATTACCTCGGTGGTAGGTGGACGTCGTCGTCGTCATCACCACCGCAACAACAACGACGACATCATTGGTTGATACGAAGCTAGTTTAAATTGGAAGTGGGTGCCGCAAATCAAAAACTCCTCAGAATAACCAACCCGCTAATATATAATTAATGCACAGACTTCGCTGTTTGAGGCAATCGGACCCAGAAGATTCGATGTGAGGCCTCTTAGTACCTTTGGGCCCTTGGAGCCCGCAGGGGACCATACCTACATCGCCCCTCAGCGCATCTTGTGTGGACGTTGTCCCATTGCAAGCCCAAATTTTTAGCGGAGGCTAACAAAGACATCGAAGACATTCAATGAAACGAATAGTTCTGCAAGATTTCTTAAGTTAATCCTACCCAGGATTATTTTCATACATATTCAAATGTATGCGTTGTACATTTACGTATATTAGGACTGGTTGCTTAGTAAGTTCTGCATAGACCAACTACTATTTTCTAATTGGTAATAAGCTCGAAAGACTAAACATTGTTTGAAGATATTACTGTCAGCTTTCTAGCTAGGATGTTCTTCGTTGAGGTTGGGTTACTGTAACTCACTGCCAACGGTTGTCAGAACGCGTTTTGGAATGTTTTAACGTGTTCTCTGTTCGGTCGTTTGTGTTCGTAATCCAGGAGCAAGAAGGAGCAACATTCCACGGTTTCATCAGAGTACAGATGAACCTTATCCGCCCCGTTGAGATGGAAGTTCCCACACAACCCCCCACACTCTACGACGTTCTCAACCACAATCCCGACAACTCTGACAACCCTGAAACCACCGCCACCGCCGACAACCGACCACAGCCAACCACTGACAACGCACAGACAACATTCTTCTATCTACCAAAAGACACGAGCAAAGTTATCCACATAAACAGGTACTGCAGTAGTAATATTGTTAGCATTTGTAGCAATGAGAGTAGCACTACTACTACTACTACTACTACTACTACTACTACTACCACACCAATACTACTACTACTACTACCACGCCAATCAGTGGCGGCTCTAGGATTTGGCAACTAACATCTAATCTTGGGGGCCAACCATTTGTTGTTTAAAAAGCATAATAAAAATAGTAATAATAAAAATAATAATAATAATAGTAGTAGTAGTAGTAGTAGTAGTAGTAGTAGTAGTAGTAGTAGTAGTAGTAGTAGTAGTAGAGGTGGTGGTGGTGATGGTGGTGGTGTTTAAGACAAGGTTGTGTTGTATTTTCAGTAATACAACAACGAAGGAAGTGATAAAGACTTTGCTGACGAAATTCAAAATCAAAGACAATCCGTTGAAATTCGCTCTTTACCATAAGCAAGGAACTGACGACGACTCCGGTAAATCGTTTTCAGATTAAATATTTTTTTACACGTCTACAGCCTAAATTCTTCATTTGCTCACTTGCTCACTGCTCAGCTCTCAAAAGTCAGCAGCAGACGTTAGCCAAGGCCTTCCATCCCTCCCTCACTGTTCTGATGATCGACAGAATTCTGTGTTCGGTTATGATGACGATGATTATAATGATGATTATGATGATGATGATGATTATGATGATGATGATGATGATGATGATGATGATTATTATTATTATTATTATTATTATTATTATTATTATTATTATTATTATTATTATTATGCCAAACAATGCATTCTGAATCCCCATTTCCCATAATTCCTGCATTATCTCATCATGTCTTCGGATTGAAAGTTAAATCGTTCATTGTCCTGAAATCATTTCCTCCATAGCCACAACAACCTAGCCTCACTAACCTTCGGCTATACTGACCATTGCCTGACTGATCATTTACCTCTCCCATTTTAAGAAAGCCTAGGCGCCTAAGAAAAAGCAGCCATACTGCGGCACTTCCACTCGAACGCGCTATATAACTTCACGAGATTTTACTTACTTATTGTTATTATTACATGGTTGCTAATGGTTTATTGTTGTTGTTGTCGTTGTTGTTGTTGTTCAGCTTCCATGAGACGCCTGAACGAGGAGGAGTTGCCTCTGCCGATGTGTCTCCTCTGGACGGACGGAGGTATGGAAGGACTCGCCAGAAACAAGTTCGTTCTCCAGGAAAACGATACCGGCGAGATTCTGGTATGAAACCGCTGAAACTGCTACCGCATTTCAGTAGATCTACTAGTTTTTAGTTACAATCCATGGACGCCCGCACATTGGGGCTAGGGGTCGTCTATAAATGACGTAACGCGATTTTGGCACTTTTGTGACCCCCTCCCTCTACGTAACGCGACGCAACAAAAAGTCAGACCCCTAAAGTATGACTAAACAACGGGCCGAGCCCCCTTTTCGTCTTCTGAAAAGTCTTGACAAGCAAAAGAGGCCATTCATCCTTCTTTTTTTCTCTCCAAACATACTGACGAGCAAAAAGGGCCATCCTTGTATTTTTCCCTCTCCAAGTACCCTGACAAACAAAAAAATCAAAAAGGTCGTCACTTAAAAATTTTGTGTTGCGTTAAGTCACATTTACGGAACCCCTCCCCTCGTCACACTTCGTAACAAATGCCCGGACCGCCTCCCCCTAGGCGCGTTACGTAATTTGTGGACGAGCCCCAAGAGGGGCACTTACCCCCCTGAAAAATGCAAATACCAATATTTCGCATTGAGATTTGAAAACCTTGCTAAAATATTAACTGTGACCGTTGTGTTAAAATGTGTTTTTCCCCTCCTGGAAGAATTTCTGTGGGCGCCCATGTTAAAATCTATACTATTTTTGCTGTTAAAATAAAAAAACCTCTGGCAATTTTTATCGCCGTTGTGCAGGTTTCTGTCTAATGTCACGTTGAGTGATTAGTTGGTTCTTTGAATTTGACGAGCGTAATTAGAGGATTTTGCGTCGTTCACCTTTTCGTTTTTTTTGCTGAACGTCTGTGTTGTTAACAGTGGGATGCATTCAGTCTACCGGAACTCGAGAACTTTCTGATGTTTCTAAATCGAGAAGAGGACGAATACGTTAAGGAACTGAAGTCGACATATCGTCTGCTCAAAGTTCAGCTACAGAGACGCTTAGAAGAACTGAAACGAGACTGAATCGAACGGGAAAACGTCAACAATGAACAATGTAGCGGCAACATCAGTGCACAGCGAGATTAATTTAAGCGCGATATAGAAATAATTGTGCAAACTAAACAGCGCACGTATTAATTGATATTTTCAATTATTTTATTACTTTATTTTTAATAGGACGTTGGGTTTCTATGTTCACAACTTCTAAGGGCAACATTTATCGAATTTCTGAAACATTTCGTGTAAAATACTTATTAATTGAATAATTTGTACAGTCGATTGGTGATAATATTTCTAGTTTTATTCTTAAAACTTTAGGCTTATTTTACATTTAAAGTAGGCCATCTGTTTGGCGCATCTTGATTTGATATTGATCACTCTGCTCAGTATACCAGGAAAAGTCTTCACACAGATTATACAAAAAAGAATCAACAGTTATATAGAGAAGGTAATGGGAGAACAAGCGGGATTCAGACCAGGAAGCAGTGGCGGCTCCAGGATTTGGCAAGTGGGTGGGGGCGTTGGGGTGGCAACTTCTAATCATGGGGGGAACCATTTGTTGTTAGCTACAGTGTATGTAGTATTAAGTATAGGGTCCCAACAGGGGGCTACTTGGGGCAGGCACTCAATAGGAGGGGCACAGCCCCCCGGGCCCTCCCTGTGGAGCCGCCACTGCCAGGAAGAAGTACCATAGAACAACTCCTTACCTTAAGACAACTAACAGAAAAATATACAGAGGCAAATAAAACTGTATACATCAATTTCGTCGACTACAAACAGGCTTTTGACTCAGTATGGCATGAAGGCTTATGGCAGGCTATGAGAAATTCTGGCATAGAAGAAAAACTAATAAATCTAATACAAGCAATATACAAGAAAATGGAAAGTGCAGTAAAAGTGGATAAAGACCTATCAGAATGGTTTAAACCAGAAGTCGGGAATAGACAGGGATGCGTGTTATCTCCACCTCTCTTCATAATAATTCTAGAAGTAATTTTTAAAATAGCAACTGAGAATCTAAACAGTGGAGTACATTGTAGTGGAGAAAATATATCAACTCTTAAATTTGCAGACGATGTAAGCTTACTCGCGGATAGCGCTAGAGAATTTGAAAGGCCTACAGACCAAGTAAATCAAACAAGTAGAAGATTTGAACTTTGGATTAATCCAGCAAAAACCAAAGTCATACCGTCTTGAAAATCCAATAAATATTCGGCTATGAGATGTCAAAGACATTCAGTATCTTATTTCAGTCATGCGTGATGGCATGTCGAAGGTACTGGCAGGCCCTACTCGAAACGGAATTAAATACGCAAACATCAAATGACTAAATAGCCTATTTCACACATGGAAGACTTTAGGTTTAGTATTTTCTTCTACGATATTGAGTATTATACAAGGACGTTTTCCACAGTTATATTAGCTCTGGTGTAATATTACTTGAAAAACCTGTTAAAGTTAAAGTTGACTTCTCTATCATTTCTTACTTCGAAGCTATTTTGTCGGCGCTCATTTGTCGGCGCTAATTTGTCTTGCACGAGTTTGTCGGTGTACCAAAATTAGCCTCGTGTAATGGAATGTAGTCAACCTACTGTACACTTTCTATAGCTCTTCTCGTAAAAGCTTAAATGTTACAAATTAGCGTTTTCTCCAGCGCTTTTTTCTCATCCTCGATCCCTTTCTGTCCTGTCCTATGTTCCTGTGACCAACTGGTTGTTGTACGCGTTTCGATAATTGTGTGCGACTGCTCTGTCAGGTATCTGTTATATATCGACCATTCTTGGTAGACTACCATTACAGTTTGATTGTCCAACGCTGCTAACATAGAAGAGCACAGCAAAACATCACACATTACACGGACCATTTTAACTTCCACTATACGTGCCGGCGGACATGTGACTGCCCGAGAAATGAAGTCTCGGACCGCCCGGGTACTAACGTATGGAGAAGTAGAGTGATGAACTGAAGAAATTGTTTGACGAATACAGTATGTGTTAGGATAAATAGCGTAACTGTGTTTGGCGTAGCAAAGCAGAAGCAGAGAAACTTACGGTAGAATAACCGATCAGTTTTCAAGTGGGCATTACCTGACGCGAAGACTATATGCATATGTAAGAACAGGATATGGGAAATGGAAGAGCAGCCAGGTAGGTTGGGTTAGGTTAATAAGTCAATTTATGTAGCGCAGAAACATGGACGAAGGGCCTAAGGCTATAGAGCGCTTTACACTTATACGATGTCTCATAGAAATATGTTTTAACTAAATTATCAATGTTCCCTCTAAGCTGCGCTACCGTGCGCACAGATTTCTAGCTCGTGGCGCACAGATTTTTTTTATCTTAGCGCGGAAGCAAGATATGTGAAAATATTTGTGTTACTGACTATTAAAATAAAAATAAAATAAAATGTAAGCAATCAAGCAGCGCCGCCGCAGAACATGCGGTAACTTTAAGCGCAGCACCACAACTTTCGTCAATTAGTTAGCCCAGTTTTGTTTGTCCTGTTTCTTAGTGTGCGGTGATGTTACCTCGTTATCGTAGGCGGAAATCATGATGTAAAGTAATCAATCCAACTCAAGTGGGGTTGGTTGACGGGTTTTCTGACGAAACTGCGATGCCGGTTGTAACTTCACGCACATGTATACAACTAAGCAGGGCCTTTTTCGTTAAAAAAATATTTTCCGGAACGCAATAGTCAGAAGTCAATTGTCAACATGACGTAGTGGCAAAACAGTTACTATAATGATTATTGTCAATACAACATTAAATTCGAGCATAGAAAATTTTAGAACTATATCGGTTCTCTATTTTCTATTTATGAATTTAACGTTGCAAAAATACCAGTCTTCAGATTTCCGGAACGCTTTTTGAATATCTAACTTGAAACTTACAATTGTTTTGATTAATTATATCATAACATCACAAAAAAGAGCTTCGGGTACTTCTTAAGACTGGAACTTATGATTGGCTCAACATCAGCAGCGCAGTTTGAATATATATCCACCGGTTGCACCAGTGTATTTATTCTAGCCACCTTGACATTGGGGGGGGGAGTTTGAAATGTTTGGAGGGAGAAGGTTTGTCTGCCCAAAAACCTTGACAAGCAAAAAAATGATCATCACATCCTTCCTTTTCTTTTTTCTTTCAAATACTCTTCTATATGGTCATATCCTTCTCTTTTTCCCCTCTCCAAAATAAACCCCCCTCTCGTCACACTTGGGGGGGGGGGAATTTCCACCCCAATGCAACATATAGAAATTTGGGGGGGGAATTTTCAAAGTTTGGAGTGAAAATCGCCCCAAAAGGGCCTAGAATAAACACTGGGTTGCACACCTGTGCACACCGTTACTAAATTAATTAACATCACGTAGGGTTAAATTGGTAAAGACCGATTGGTTTACTGCACTTAAAAGTCATTAAACGTAATTAAACTGACAATAACAATGAGTGATTGATGTGCAATGTTGATGTGTTTTTGAATAGTAAATAGAAAAACATTGAACTATCAATGAGTAAGTAATCCTGTTTTCTCGTTTATTCAAAAATATATGAAAACTTTTGTTTTGAACGCTCTGAACTAAGTGGAAAGACAATGAATGAAGGCAGGATATGAATGATTTGCTTTAATAAGAAGTTCCGATAAACAAAATTGAGCAAAACATTCTCATCATCATCATCATCATTATCATCATCATCATCATCATCATCATCATCATCAAAATCATCATCATCATCATCAATGGTAAGAATTGCGATCTGAATGTGCTATGAAATTACAGTAGAATCGTGCACGATATAAAAGCCAACTTATTATTATTATTATTATTATTATTATTATTATTATTATTATTATTATTATTATTATTATTATTATTATTATTGTAAAACAGACAATTTCTTGTGCGCCATATTACCAAAATGTCAGGAGCAAGGGCACACAACAGTCCAATAAAAATAAATAAAATAACAGTCATCGACAAAAATATGAATGGAAAACAATCTAAGGCAGAAGAGAATAAGATTTTCTACAGAAATAAGTCTTAAGATTTTTCTTAAAGGATTAAACGAGAGCATCTGATGTCTAACGAGTTAAAGCATTTTAAAATTCATATTCAAGTTTAACGATCTGATACAAACAGTGGCGTCCATCTGTAGTAACAGCTGTGAAGGTCCACCTGTTGTTGTGCCTAACTCTAACCCTTTTAGCATAATTCTTATTACTTAGTAATGTTCCAAAATACCATTTGCTGATAATATCTATGTGTATTATCTATCCTGCACAACAATTGATTAAATAATCGTACAACGGTACAATATAGATTTATTCAGATTTTTATGAGGGTCCAATGCCTTATGGACCCTCACAACCAAATTTTGTGAGGGTCCAGACCCCAGGATCCTCACGGGATTGACGCCTATGGATACAAAGATATGTTTTCGAAGCGCTAGTACTAAGCACGCATTCATTAGCCTACTTTCGCACTTCAAAATTAGAAAACCGACTTATTTATGCAATTTCTGCATATATCTCGCTTAATTTTAGTTAACGGCAAAGACGCCACTGCTATTTTACGGTGTAGACTGTAGGTGCCTAATACTGCCTATATGTCATAACTTATATTATTGCGCAGTTAGACGGTGATGGCCATTTTCCTATGGTACCTCCAGTTTTAAAAAAAATATTTAATAATAGCCTTGTTGACCTATTATGTGTCTTTTACAAGTATTTGGTTCCTGCTAAAACATTAATATTGACAATGCTTTTACAATGAAAACAGACAAAAGAACACGGAAAATAAATTAGAATATTTCCAACACCATCCTGTGTCGGTTTCAAAATTTTGCACACAAAAAATTTTTGTTGTAAAACTCTGCTCACGAGTTTTTGATTTTGCACAGGAGCCATCAGTCCTTAGAGGGAACATAACTTTTAAGTTTCCTTGCGAAAGAATCGAAATTGGACTCTCTAGTCACTTGGCCGGGTAATGCGTTCCAAAGAGTGGTATTTCCATTATTAGGAATGCATTCCAGGTAGGCCCTAAGTGAAAATAACATTCTTCCAATGAATTTTTCTTACTGTATTTTAAGATAACTTGACAGATCAAAGAACATCGTAATTCCATTACTTTATGTAGAGTTATTGTTGTACTAAGAAGTGTTTTTATTATAAAGTATTTCCTTTGAGAATTGTTGATATGGAGTTGATTGGTTCGTGACGTGTTTCGTTTGTGTATCTATGTTTTATGACGAAACGTGGAGTCGGTCTGAAGGTTCAGTCTACGATTGGTAGAAAAATTGTAGTTTTAAAAAATTTGCTGGTTTTTGAAAAAGGTCGATAGTGATGTATATCTGTATCGTGAAGTGAAAATAGTGAGAATTGAATCAATTGGATGTACGTTATACGCGTTTGAATAATTGCTTGCATGTGGATCTCTCTATCTTTCTCTGTCTGTCTATCTGTCTGTCTGTCTCTCTCTCTCTATCTTTCTGTGTAAAGTTGAATGTATATTTGGAAATTATAATTGAGATTAAGTTAGAGTTTGATAGTTTAAGGTTCGTTGTCGAAAATTAGAGCTTTACAGATTATTTTGAAGCTAAAAGCTTTATTTTAATAAAATATTTGAAAATGACTTTCAGTCTGCCTCCACACATGCCCTCGATATTCCCCAAAGGTAGATTCCTACCCAATGTAAGAATTCGTGACATCTGCAGCACTCGAGCTAGTGTTAGGGAAAATTTGGAGACACTTTTAAGCAACGATGGTGCTTGTCGAAATACCTGAAAGCAATAATTCTAATGTGACCTGCAGGCCAGACATGAGTGCAAATGCATCTCCATTGGCCCAACTTGCATTGGGCTGTTGGCCACGGCCAGCAAGGTGATTAAAATACAGGTAACGTACCTGTAGACAGAGAAAAGCGGAAATGAAGTGAAGATGAACATACAGTGCCTGTATATCGAATTTAATCAATTATACCTGTGTGGTTTACATCCTGAAGCGTGACATGCCATTTGTGAAGTTTGTCTTACAGACATTCAAGAGTAGCAAACTTTTTGTGTAATTAATCAGCCATGCGTTACAATGTACATCGTGCATGTGCTCACATATAAGCTAGTTCGCTGGTTCGAATATTGCCTGTTTACCATGGGCTGAAAGCCTGCAAGGCCTGACGTGCGGCGGGCCATTATAGCTGTGGTGTAGGCCGAAGTACCTACCGCCATTGACTGAACCCAAAACGCCCTCGGGTGAAACCAATGGGACCTCAATATTAGTTAGTTTTCCAGCCAAGGAGACGGTCCTCGTAAGTTTCGTGATGATTTATGAAAACGTTGTTAGCTACGATAATTCTTTCGATATGAAAATAGCGATAATATGTTCGCGGCTCTGTTCTTTGTTCTGCGCTATATTTCTCCTAACGCCAACCAGATTAACGTGAATGTATGGTGCAGACCTCATCGGTTGTCTGACGTAGTTTTCTGGTGCTATAGAAGTCGAGTAGAATTTGCTGTGGATTTCCATTGATATTCTAACGGCTGTTCTGCTCTCCGTACCTCAGAGAGGAGAAAATAATCAAATTTCTGTCGCCACCGAACGGTTAACCAATGAAAGCAATATTCATTCGCAGAATGCGCGTGAGTTGAATTTTCCGACAATTTCGAAAATAAATAAATAAAATACTTTATCAGTTCTACTCACCTTTTATCATCAATGGCCGAGTTATGGTAGAACTTCGTTATTACGTACTTAGTGGGCCTGTTGTAAAATTTAGTACGCTATATCTGACGTACGTTATATCTGATAGACTGATATCATCTAATACGGTAGCGCATCACACGGGATCGTTAACGGCGGTACCCTCTAACCGAGAATTCGATATAACCGACTCCGTTATTGCACGAAGTTATACTGTATATTGAGACTGAGTAGTGTACCATAATGTGAATATTAGTTGCCATCTGTTAACTAATCCGTGCTCTGTTGTGGAGTTCAGGTGTTGTTGACGCTGGCGTCTCTTCTGATCGTGACCTTCAACATCTTCGGCTTCTACCGAGGATTCCTCCGCATTCGACTCTGGAACGACGAGGAAAAGAACATTCTCCTCCTCCGCCGACCAATCGCCGCCTCGACGCTCTCTTACGTCATCAACACTCCGTCAACGATGACGTCATTGCCACGTCACGCGAAGTCGCATAATCGCACGACAACTTCCCGTCGTGTGTTCACTGCGTCTCCTTCTCCTAAGACTGAGGCGATGACCCTAGCGACACAGCCTCGGCCGGTGACCTCGACACTCCTCAAAAGTCAGGATTCTCCGTGCGTGTTGAGCGACGACGGCAGGTCACGTGACGACGGCAGGTGGTACAATTTCAGCGACGAGTCTTTCCGCTTCTACGCCTATTCCGCCTTCCTCGACGACCGCTCAAGCGGCGTCCGTCGCAGCAATTCGTCCCTGGTGCGCATCATCGCTCTCGGAACGGAACTGGACGACGCCGAGCTCGAGAAGAACATAAAGCGGTTCTCGTGCGTCCTGCACTACGACCTCCTCACCGGCGGGTCCGACCCGAAACTGGGTCGCCGGACCGTCGTCGTCCCGATGGTCGCCAAGGCCCGACCGATCGGGTTCGGGTGGGACTTGGACGAGGTGAATCTCAAGGAGTACATCTTCACGTGCGTCGCCCACACGCCCGGCGACGGTTTCCCTCCGCCCAGGGCAATAACCGTTGTGACGTCACCGGATCGTCTGCAGTCGGTGACGTCATGCGTTCCGATCGAAGTTCCGGCGAAACCCCGGATCAAGCAGGACATCGCCATCTGCGTCCAGGCGTCCTACGGACAACTGGATTGGCACCGGATCGTCGAATGGCTCGAGCTGCAGCGCATACTCGGGGTCAGTCGCGTGGGGGTCTACGACCACGCCCTCGACCCAGGACGGGGACTGGAGGTCCTGCGCCACTACGATGCCGAAGGAATGGTCGAGCTCCGCAAGACGGACCCGCTGCCCATACCCGGGGAGCAGCAATTCCTGCTGCACGGCACACCTGTCATCAACGACTGCATGTACAGGTACATGCACTCGTACAGGTGGATATTCGTCGTCGATTTCGACGAGGTAATCGTGCCACGAAGTTCGTACGACCTTCGTGAGATGGTCGGATACCTGGAAAACATGACGGCAAAGAAGACCCCGCCGCCGGTAAACTACCTGTTCCTCAACCAGTATTATTTCCTCGATTCCCCGCCCGACCCCGCCGTACCGACCGCGCACACGATACTCCGATACCGGAAGACGCCGCCGACGACCCGCCAGGGAGTGGCGACGAAGAGCTACGTCGACCCCCGGAAATGTGCCCAGATGCACAACCACTACTGCATGGGACTGATCGAGGGCGAGGACGATAGGAACGTGTTCGAATTCGTAGACTCATCGGTGGGAACGAGCAACCATTACAAGAGGTGTCACCTGACAGCTGCCGAATGTCAGGACATTCTACGGAATACGACAGACGACGACGTCGTTATGAAGTATTCAGTGGAACTGAGAAGGAACTTCGCTCGCAAAGTTGATCAAATTCTTGCTTAGACTAACTATATATATACCGTTAGTATTGTCAGTGTTCAAGGCAGTGGCGTAGCCAGGATTTCCGGAAGGGAAGATTTGGTTTTGGCTTTTGACCGTAACCAACTTTCCAAAAATCTTGACAAGCAAGAAAAGGTCATTCTGTCTTTCCTACTAGATTTCCCTTCTTTTAGATGTTGACCAGTAAAAAACGTCGTCACCGTTGGCGCTTAAAATCTTTGGGTCGGCAGCGCCAAGGGGGTTGACCCCGAAATCCCCTTGGCTACGCCGCTGGTTCAAGGTGCTAAATTAAAGCAGTGTGATATTACCTAATTGTGCAGTAGAATGTGTCTTCGTATAGTTAATGCAATGTATTTCATAGCATCCTATATAATTAATGAATGCGTTAACATTTTTCAGAATTTTCCTTTGGCTGTGTGCCTCCACGCCGACACTGAACATTGATTTTTAAATTAGGTCCTAGTTTTAGATAGACTGTATATAATAATTATTCTGTATCGAGATACTAACGTTTTAGAATCTGCCAAAGGTATTGATAGCAAGGTCGCTGACGTCTTTTGACTTATGGTCTTGTTTTCGGGTTGGGGCTGTCCATTAATTACGTCAACAAATAGGGGATGGGGTTTGAAAAAGTTTGACAGTTTTTGACAAGGGAAGAGGATCAAGAGAAGTTGACTTCAACAATTTCATTTTTTACAAATGATGAAACATGAAATTTCATGGAATACTATTTATTACAATGGAAAAAACCTGAAAAGCAAAAACAAGGTCATCTTCACATTATGACACTTGATGAACAAAAAAGGAAATGGTCATCACCGCAAAAATAACAACCTTCTAAACTTTTTAGGGAGACCCGTCACTGATCTTAGTTGGGGGGGGTCAAAAGTTTTTGACATAATTACAGGGGGTCACTGAAAGTTGATAGTTGTTGACAAGGGGCGGGGTCAAAAATTGGCCAAAATTGTTGACATAATTAATGGACAGCCCCTTGACAATTTTGAATTAAACTTCAAAACAAAATATAGACAATGAGAAGAAAATTACATTTCGTTTAGCAGAAATTTTATTTGCAATTGTGATGGCCTACCGTTTATTCGTCAAGATTTCACTTTGTAAAACTGGCTCCGGCCTAAATTGAAATCTGGCACAGACCTCGTTAAGATCCCACTTACGGTGTACGCAGTGGTTAAAGTGGTTTGTTGGAGGTGCCGGGGCATTACGTTGTGAATTTGTGAAAACCCTATGCCCGGGATATATTTGTCGGGGCCGATCAATGAGCAGTGGCGGCTCTAGGATTTGGCAAGTGGGGGGCCGTTGGGGTGGCAACTTCTAATCATGGGGGGGCCAACCACTTGTTGTTTAATGTATGTAGCATTAAGTACAGGGTCCCAACTGGGGGGCCACTGGGGGGGCAGGCTCTCAATAGGGGGCACGGGCCCCCCTGGCCCCCCCGGTGGAGCCGCCACTGTCAATGAGGTGCCGGGGGCCCATAACAGAGGTGCCGGGGCCGGCCCACTTTAACCACTGGGTGTGTACGGAAGATTTTAGTCGAGTGGAGATCGATTGGTGCTTTTTAGAACGCCTTTATGACCTTTGCTGCCCAAAAAATCGAAAATGTACAAAATCTGAAAATCTGATTTCCGATATTGCTGCACTCAATATGGCGTCTGTCGTCATGGCAACGAAGTGATTCAAACGTGCCACGAGTTCCAAAAGATCACGCGGAAGAATCCCGATTTCTTGAAAACCTCGGACTACTTTTATGCATCGTTATCGATCCCTATCTCTGATCCTCGCATTCATCCCCGAGGAAACATTTCGCCGGTGTTAACAACCGGATCCCGGATTAGGCACTTCCGCACTCGATTCCCCGGATTTTGTGTCGTCTTTGATGTTCACAGAGGAGTGGTTGGATGGATTCATGCTTCCATCCGTCCGCTTAAACTGAGAGCGTTCTGCGCTAGAACCGAATAAAGTTTAACGAACCGGGTCTAACCGCGACGCAGCTGGCGCCATCTAGCGATTGAAGCCGTTACCAGGCATCATCTTCAAAGTTTGCCTTTTGCTCTGTTCGTCGAGGCGAAGAAAATGCAGAATGTCGTAGAAATTCGGAGAATTTATCGACGAACGTAGGCGAGAAACTCTTTAGCGAGACCAAATAGGGAATGAGACAGATTTACATTAAGTTGAAGAGATTTACATTAAGTTGAAGAGACAATGAGACGCACTGGCATACAGAGCGAGAGAGAGACAGGCAGACAGACAGAGAAAAAGAGAGAGAGTGAGAGCAGAGGCGTCATTTGGGAAGGGGCTGGTGGGCCGTGCCCCCGGGGAAATGAAAAAATAATTTATAATGTATTAATGTGCAAAATATCGCAAAAATTGCCAAAAATTTGCCAAAATTTTTTAAAATTGCAAATTTGCCAAAATTGGGATTTTGCGCAATTAATTTTTAAATCCAAAATTGCCCAAAAGTTTGCCCAAATTTGCCAAAATTGCAAAAAGTTTGCAAAAAATTGCCTAAAATTTGCACAAATTGCCTAAAATATGCACAAATTGTTTAAAATTTGCAAAAATTGCCTAAAATTTGAACAAATTGCCCAAAATTTGCAAAAAATTGTTTGGCTTAAAATTATCTCGCCCCCCAAGAAAAGTGTGAAATGACGCTACTGAGTGAGAGAGAGACAGACTGACTGACTGACTGACTGACTGACTGACTGACTGACTGACTGACTGACTGACAGACAAACGGACAGACAGACAGAACGGGTAACTTCATCTAGAGTGATGTTATCTAGGTGAACTGGGTTATTAAATGTTAATAATGCTCTCTGATGCGCTGACCGGGATTACTTCTCCCGGACGTTTGCCAGAGACTTAAACACGCACTTGTTCACAAGATCTTATATCTGACTGTTGACTGTACAGCGCTTTTTCGTTTTGGCTGATGGCTATGTTACTGCACTTCATAAAATCGTCAATAATAATAATAATAATAATAATAATAATAATAATAATAATAATAATAATAATAATAATAATAATAATAATAATACTGAAGAGTAATTATAATGGTTTTCAGACAGACCAACTTAGTCTTTTAAAAATGTCTAAGACACTTGAAATCACAATTATTATTATTATTATTATTACGATATTATTATTATTATTATTATCGCGACGTATTATTATTATTATTATTATTATTATTATTATTATTATTATTATTATTATTACAGAGATATACTTCATCATTCAGCATACCGACAAGCTATGATCACCCTCATTCATGTATATACAAAAGCAATAGGATATATATATATATATATATATATTAATATACTGTACATACATTTATACATACATAGATACCGATACCCTATGTACACACGCTATATATCTGTATATCTGCCAATACTTATTTTATAGATACGTGTGTCCAGTAAAGAGAAATAGCTTTGGTCTTCATCGACGATGGTTCTATAAATAGACTCTGAATCTAATACGACGCTTACAGCGTGGGTCACGTGACAACGGTGCGGCGACAAAGGAGATTACGAGGGGTGGGAGGGAGGGAGGGAGGACGGAGAGGAGACGAAAAGAGGAGGGAAGTTGTCACGTGGACCGCAATTGGAGAGAGAGCGTCGTTGGTTACAACAAAGAATGCGCAAAACGGATGTGGAATCACAACGTACGGGTTCTACGTCGTATAGGTTCGACCGCTGTGACGTCACCAGATGCACCAGATGACGTCATCGTAATCGTCGTTGTCTCGATCGATGGCGCTATATAATAAATTGCTCGCCGTTCTACCGTAGTAGACACCGTAGCGGCAGTTATTTCGAAGAAGAAGAAGAAGAAGAAGAAGCTTCGGCTGTGTGAATGCGCAGTGCATTGTGGACGTAAAGCGCCCCTGGCGACTGACTGACTGACTGACTGCCGAAGCCGCGCCGATGTATGTATAGTATTATTGGTCGAGAGGATTTTTCCGCCATTCCCGGTGATCGATCGTGACGGGGGTCAACGGTGATAGGTCAAAGGTCACTCGTCGTCTGACCCCCCGTTTGACCGAGCGTCTGGCGTGATAAGTGCGTGTTTAGAGTGCGGCGTTTGGAAGAGTTCGTGCGACGATCGACGAGGTTTGCACTTTGCACCTATCTGTCTAACAGGCAAACGACTCCGCACCGGAATTCGAAAGTGCTGTCGGTCTGACGTGCCACGTGACGATGCTACCGTTGCGCTTTTTCTTATAGCAATTTCGGCGCCGTCTGCGCGTCTCAAGTGCTATATAATTTCGGGAGAGTCGAACAGCAATCGATGCGACATTCCGGCGACTATTTTAACGGCCCGTGACATTCACGCAACGCGAAGAAGAGCGACGGTTTAAGAAGAGTGACAACATCGTATTTGAAGTCAATCCAAATGACCGAAAGGAAATCAAAATGGCCGTCAATTCTAAATAGGAAGCGTTTACATCGTTAGCATTCCAGGCGATTTACATGCCGTCTAGACATAATTCCTGTAATTATTGGCGCGGAATTGAGTGACATGCAGTGAGAGACGGTAAATGGCAGTGACGTCATTTCCGGCGGTAATATGTCTCTGACGTCACGAGCGGTCGGCTCAAGCGAGGCGGTGATCTCTTACGTCACTGTTGCGCAGAATCAAGCGAAGCGAATCTGATCAATGCCATTTATGGAGCGCCAATGTTTCTCACAACACCTGACACTGCTCACCTTCGTAACAGGTAGAATTCTCCATGTTCTCCATCGATCATGAACGCCTGCACATAAGGGCATCTGGAAAATGCAAATCTATTTTTGTAACTCACTATAGTTTGGCTTTCAACCAATATTTTCACTGTAAAACATTAATTAATTAAAATATAAAGAGTTCATTCAGTATCTGATTTTGTTTGGTTGTTGCTGGGCATCAGTGGAGGTTCCACTTGTGGTATGAGTGGGGATGCATCCCCCCACCGGACTTCCGGACTTACTTTTTTGCTTGCGAAATTTATTTTTGGGTAAAAGCCTAGTAAAATTAACTTCAAATGAGCTTTATTTTGCTTGTCAACCTATTTTTCGGTAAAAGCATATAGTCAAATTAGGAATACAATTAATTTTTTAGCCTTTTTCGACAAAGTTTATTGAGTTTTCCTTCTATTTTCATCCCCCCGCCAGCTTTCTGTGAATTCATTTCATCCCCCACCAAGAAATCCTGAAACCGCCACTGCCTGGCATTCCGACAAGCTTTAAAAATTGTAAAATCTTGCACTTAAGTGCAAACCTTACTAAAATATTAACCGTAATCATTTTGCTTTGTCCTTCCCCTGAAAAATTGATGTGGGCGGCTGGGCGCCCATGCCATTGTTAGTCAACGCCGTCACGAATTCTCGGACTCTACATGTAAGTCTACAAATGTTTGATAAAAATCGGTTGCCAGATAACCCGACATTTTTATTAGCTTTGTAAAGTCTTATCTCATTACAACCGAATCTAAGCGGTCAACAGCGACTTCAATGGAAGCAATTTCCTTTCATCTTGCCGCCGATTTCGCATCTACAATCATCTGATTACGAGAAGCCTGCAAAGGATTTCTTGACAGAGGCACGTAGGGGCCTACTGTAAGCTGGACATGGCACTATGGTATATATATATATATATATATATATATATATATATATATATATTATGCCTTCGGTACTTTTATATATATATATATATATATATATATATATATATATATATATATATATATATATATATATATATAGAGAGAGAGAGAGAGAGAGAGAGAGAGAGAGAGTCAATATGGCTAGCCACTGGATTGAATTGCAATTCATGACCAGGTACCAATATATAGGTACTGGTCAATTAGGTTTATGTCCTAGTCCATTAAGTTTCCAGGTACCATATTAGGTTTCTGATCCATAGATCCATAGAGTCACAGAGTGGATCAGAAAACGTCTCCCACCACTAGACACACACACATGTGCACATATACACACTATGTATATGCATGCACATTGCACATGTTTGTTTGTTTGTTTGTGTACATTAATTTGTCTAATAGAATTAAGAAAACAGAGGATCGAAATGATAATACAGTTAAATACACCTACAGTAGAACTTCATTATAACGAACTTAGCGGGTCTGTAAAATGTAGCACATTATATCCGAGGTACGTTGTATCCAATGCCATCCAATGGGACCAATACGATAGCGCATCACACAGGTCCAAACACATTACGGTACGTAATAGCCAAGTAACCGAGTACGTTATAACGAAGTTCTACTCTAGTCTATTATAGCCTTATAGGTTTCAGTGCGTGTTTGTGTGTTCTGCTTTGCCAAGATCTCCTGGGCTCTGCGACCGGTTCTCCGGCGCGTTGCATATCTCTGTGAATCGACGCATCTATATACGAGCTGTTGTTTAATTGAATTTGCGATTCGAATTTTAATGGCAACCTGTGAAGTCATTGGCATTACAGTGGATGGTTTTCCGCGAAATTCGACAGTATGACCACCGAAATAAATTTAAGGGCGGCCCAGGGGCTTCCAACTGCAGAAAACCCAGACATGACCAGGAGCTCAACTTTACACTAATGTTGAAAGCCTTTTTACAGCATTTACAATACAGAGTTACGCTAATTTTGAGTCAATAAAAACACGCTTTTGCAGTAAATTCACCAATATGCGCATATATATACATATATAATTTGGAGATACACGCTCATACACGCTCATTATATACATATATACTGATATCACAAAAGTTTATTAAATTTTGGTGGACTTTTGGAGAACTATTGTATAAACCTTCTATCAGCCAACTAGAATGCAGTCCCTAAATTAAATCTTGATCATAAAATCTTGATCACGTCTCTTCTATTGTGTATATATACTAACCTCAATATGGAAAATCAAATTATGCAGTATATTATGTGCTAGACATATATATAGGTCTACTCCAGTGGTGTGTCCCTAGTTGAATTATTCGATGATACACAATAATAATAAGAATAATGAAGTATTGTATTGGACTTCAGAAAAAGACAGCCGCTGCTCTAGCGATGCGAGACAAAAGCATATTGGCAAGACTCTTCCTCTGTCTTTGTCTGTCAGTCAGTCAGTCTGTCTCTCTGTCTCTGTCTGTCTGTCTGTCTGTCTCTCTCTCTCTCTCCGTCTCGGAAACGGAATTCTTTGCCTAACACGTCATCCAAAAGAATAATAATTGACTGACTGCCTTATTGGATCTGACAATGAGGGAGGGGTTAAGATTCAAATCTTGAGCGACCATCGACTGATGCCTAATGCATTACTAAAATGGTGCTATAGAAGTTCAATAATAATAATAAAAGCAACAACAACAACAACAATAATAATATTAATAAAATTGTTTTCTGTTATCGTGCTAAGAACTAAAGACGATCTAGCAACGATGGTTCGGGTTGCAAGGATTAAGTCAAACTAGCGCTGATATCTTCGGGTTTCCATCTAAGAACAAAGACAGAGCCATGTAGAGACACGGGTGGAGGTCAAAGCGCTTAACAGCACTGAAAGAAAGCTCCCAAAATATTAAGTATTTAACAAACGAATGAAGCCAGGTATAATGAAAATGCTGATGAAATTAGTGGTGTTTAACAATAATTGAATGGCTGGGTGGAATAAGGAGTTAACTGTATCCGACCCCCCAATGGTTTGAGTATCAATAACAATAAGAGGGGTAACTGCATTTACTTCTATATTTCACCGGAGCCTTCAACTGATATTTTCACCACTAAGGGGGTAACTGGATTTACTTCCTTATTCCTCTGGGCCCTTCAATTGACAACCTCACCATTAAGGTGGTAACTGCATTTAACTCCTTATTCCACCCATCCATTCAATTGTTCTCCTGCAATATATTTCCGACCAATTTCACTTCCGTCACGGAATCGTTATGCTCAGGCACGCTGGGAACGAATTTTCAGCAGGAAAGGGGCATTTTCTCAAGATAAAAGTTCTGACAAGCAAAAGCCAAAAAGGTCGTCACTTACTTCGTTACTTTATCCCGTCAAAAGCCCTGACGAGCAAAAAGAGGTCGTAATCCCTCTTTTTCTTCTATTAAAAAATCCTCACAAGCAAAAAAGTTAAAAAACAGCCTTATTTTCCAGGTGGTGTACTGCACCCCTGATTTTTACCGGTGAATGCAGCTGCACCCTCTGCACCCCCATTTCGTACGGTCCTGGACTTCTTCGTAGTATTCTGCCCTTAGGCAGGTTTTGTATTCCAATTTCGCCATTCATTCCTATCATAGCTTTCTCCTTTAAGTCTTTATAGTCCTTTTCTATCATCCAGTCAAGTAGCAGGTAGGTCCTGGACTTATGCTATATAAATGTGTCCATTTTGCTCTATCACGCAAGGTGTATTATCCTCAGTGAATGGATGCAGAAACACTACAGTACATAGAGATTAACACTCGCTGGAAAGTCCATGGATTTATTATTATTACTAGATGCCGTCTCTCTCTCTCTCTTTCTCTCTCTCTCTCTCTCTCTCTCTCTCTCTCTCTCTCTCTCTCTCTCTCTCTCTCTCTCTGGCAAAGCAAAGTTGACGTCAGTTTGCGTTGGGCGTGTGACAAGAAATGTTTACCCCGCAGACATCTTGAAGACGTCATACTTCTTTAGCGCTATCGTAATGTATTTAGCATCATTCGATGATATCCAATTATGTAGACTTCTAAAAATTGAACAACGATGGATGAAGAAACACAAGAATATTCGTGTAATCTAATCTAATCGTCAATGTATTGTATTGTAGAGATTTTGGCATATTTTTATAAGGTTGCTGAAATCTGATATTTGAGAGCGACGCCTACTTAGATATGGGCTGCGTCACCGCTTTTATATCTTTTACCATTGTTGCTCTATAAATGTGTTCCGTTTGACCTTTTACCCATATTTTCCACAATTATTATTCGTACCAATTGATTCCCGAATATAAATACTATAATCGTATCGTAAACGTAAATTTTTAGGTCGATTATTAGTTGAGTTTGAAGCCGTTTTGCGCAGTGCTGATTTACGTGACTAGGCCTATATGTTACTATGTAATGTTCGAAGGCTCATTTGCGGCAGGTCTTCATTTATACAATCAGCGACTGCGCAATGTCGCGTCATATCGCATAAATCAGACGATCAATAATTCTAAATGAAATATTTAAACAACTATAGTCCACCTTAAATAAGTTAAACGGCTAAACGCTATCCGTGCCAACAGTGTACGAAAATTTTCAAGATTTTTGCAGGGTAAACATTTCTTGGCACACATCCAATGCAAACTGGCGTCACTTTCTGATACCATAGACTCTGTCTTGTGATAATTAAAGTCTATGGGAAAGTCTATCTATGGTAAAGACAAAGGAAAGTTGAAGCCAATTTACCGCCATATTTGTTTTTAAGGTTTCGACACATGTTAACATGGTTACGATAGAAATTACCGTAAACCTTCTAATACAAGAACCTGCTTCTGCTAAAACAAATGACTTTATAAAATTATAATCCGTTTTATTTGGGGCCCAGCTTCTATTAGAAGTTTTACGGTAATGAGATCACACTTAACAACATGGCGGAGACTGGCTTAAATTTCATACACTTTGCGCTCGCTATGGTGATAACTAAATTCTATAGAAACACAACACAATGGTAATATAATAATAAATTAATAATTATAATAATATAATACTTAAATTGGCATATTGTCCATGGATGTTGCATATAATAAATAATGTTGCTCTTGACAGACTGATTCGAGTAGTTGTGTGCAAAATTTTTAAAACATGTGAGGCAGATAATGTCGAGTATATCAGAGTCCTGACGGGTTTGGATAGTATGCATGCTATTGTAGAAAAGCGACAAGCATCCTTTGTTAGATATAGAAGAAGCCATGTACTTTGCTCAGTGCATTACTAGAATTTGTCTGAGGGCAGAGGCTGTACTGTGTAAAGTTTGTTCTTAGTTTATTTGTTTATTATTAGGTTTATTCTATTATTATTTTTTTACTATTATTTAGTTTTGTCCAGTTGATTTGTGTTTTCCTTGGTTGTGTACTACTGGTTGTGTACTACTTTTTTATGCTGTGCTTGTCACGAATAAAGATGATTATATTAGTTTATGTCAGGTTCGAAATGGCGACGCAGAATTCTCGCACACCCTAGCAATAATTCGAGAGGGCATGTGTTACGGCAGCGGGGAGGGGGAGGTGAAGGAGTGGCACACGTGCGCCCGCCGTCTGTTTGATCTCGGTAATTCAGCGGCCGCAGTGGCAACACCACAAAACGTCAGCATCAGAAGTGGCTATCGATCTCCAAACGATGACTTCTGCCACTGGCACCACCACCACCACCACCACCACCACCACCGCCGCCGCCGCCGCCGGAACCACCGCCACTGCCACCTGTAGAGTTCACAGACCGTTGCTAATGAATGCATCGCACTCGCCTTCTCCATCCGGCCCTGCACCCCTTCCCCCTCCACACGGAAACAAAAATATGGAAGTCAGCTATTTGTATCAATTAGAGGCGGTCAACGTTGCCAAACAGCCGAGCGGTCGAAGGTCTGTCTCTGTCTCTGTGTCTGTTTCTGTGTTTGTCTCTCTTTCACTCTGTGATTTGGAAAATCGATCGTCTGTCCATCAATTGACTCAGTTTTAACGACAGACGACGGCTAAACACGGCTCTGATGTTTTTTTTCAAAAACAATAACAAACCTCTGTTGCCACCTAACGACCTCCACGCAAATACACAACAGGTACTATATACAGATATATATATATATATATAATATATACTGTATATATAGTTATATACTGTATATATATGCCTGTGTGGATGGATTACATACATGTATTTTTTGGTTATTTATATTTCTATGCGCATATATTAAGGTTGCATTTCTGGCTGCTTTGTAATTTGAAAGCTATCGATTGAACTAGATACTGCACAGAGCAGAGAATACAAGGACGGCGACAGACAGATGAATACGTAGGAACCCGAAGACAGAGAGAGAGAGACAGAGAGACAGAGAGACAGAGAAAAAGACAGAGACAGATAGAAACAGAAAGACAGAGACATAGAGAGACGTAGAGAGTTTTTTGACTGCGATACTAGATTTTGAGAGCTCAGCAGTAGCCGGTGTCAGTGAATCAGAAGCAGTGTTTTTGTTTGTGTGGAGAAAAATTTGCCCGCTTTGCGCGTGGTTGAAGTTAACTTGAAACTGCTTTCTTATGACCGTCAATGCTTCAACACGCTCCAACAGAACACTCTAACAAGTGCATCTGGACTGGTTTTCAGCAGGACAGCGGACATAGAAAAGTGTATCCCTAGTGAGTGTATCCGTCATCATCGTTATCATCATCATCGTCATCATCATCATGATCATCATCATGATCATCATCATCATCATCATCATCATCATCATCATCATCATCATCATCATCATCATCATCATCATCATCATCATCATCATCATCATAATGGATACACTAGGGATACACTTTTCTATGTCCACTGTCCTGCTGAATTCCAGTCCAGATGATCTTGTTAGAGTGTTCTATTGGAGCGTGTTGAAGGCCGTCTGTTGCTCTGTTTGCAGTTATTTCTCTGAGGAAAAGTGAAGCGGAATGTCCGGACTCATATTGGGACGAACCTTCGAAGACCTGCGCCTACCCAATGATAGTCGCTCTTGAACACCGCTCGGCGACTGTTCCAGCTGCAGACCTCTTCAGGAAAAACAACACATGCAGGTAGACGACAGCAGCAGCAGTATATAGCAGCAGCAATAGCAGCAGCAATAGCAGCAGCAATAGCAGCAGCAATAGCAGCAGCAGTAGTAGTAGTATAGATAGTAGTGGTAATAATACTAATAATACTAATAGTACTACTACTACTACTACTACTACTACTACTACTACTACTACTACTACTACTACTACTACTACTACTACTACTACTAATAATAATAATAATAATAATAATAATAATAATAATAGTTGTAGTATTTACTATTTCTGTTTATATTACTATTACTACTAATATTACTATTATTACTACTATTGCTACTTGGAAGCGTGATATCAATACTTTGTTCTTTTAGTAATTGTTATTCAGTTATTTTCGCGATGGACTTACACGTAAATGCAAAACCGGAAAACATTTCAGATGGCAATAACAATAGTTCTTTTCAAACTTTTGGTGATATATAAATCGTTATTTCTTCAGCAATGCGTCATTACTCAATGCACCTGCAGCTGACTTTAAGCGCAAATAATTCTTCTGAAATCTAACGTCGTAAAACTGCGCTTCGATTGCGCACTAAAGAGGTTGCCGCCGTAGATTTTCTTGACGTTTATTTCCGCGTGGAACTAAATGAGAGACCTATCCTGGAAATAAAATGTCGCCCTTAAGGTTTCTTTTCTTAGAAAAAATCGCATTATGCAAATACTTTACGAATGATCAACTGAAATAGCCATAAACGACAAATGGGCCTCAAATTTACGTTTGCCGAATAATATGCTTTAAAATGCTCCAAAATATTTATAATACTTCTGACTCAGTCCACCTACAATAATGATACATCTGCAATAATAATAATAATAATAATAATAATAATAATAATAATAATAATAATAATAATAATAATAATAATAATAATAATAATAATAATAATAATAACGTGTAATTTATTGTATTTGGATCTAAAATACTGAGGCAGAGAGACTGGTCATTGCGCAATGCTTTTCTTTTATTCGTCGTCGTCTTGAATAAGCGTAGATTCTATTTGCAATGGCAGTGAATAGTTTACCGGAATTGCGCGTCCAATGACATCGTTCTTCGCATGATGCATATTCATCGGCTGCCTCGATCGATTTATATTCATCTCTCGCCGCATTTTATGCCCACATTAGCTGTAAATTAAGTGCCAGGAAATGCTACTTGTGTGTGTATGTGTGTTTGTGTGTGAGAGAGAAAGAGAGAGACAGACAGACAGACAGACAGAGACAGATACAGAAATACAGAGATATAGAGAGGGGAAGAGGGGAAGCGGGAGAGAGAAACAGACAGACAGACAGACAGACAGGCAGAGGAAGATGGAGTGAAAGTGGGAGAGAGAGAAAGAGAGAAGAGAGAGAGAGAGAGGCACAGAGACAGGCACAGAGACAGAGACAGAAAGACAGAGCGGGAGAGAGAGATGTGCGAAGACGCCCTCTATTGTAATGCGGCGTCGTAATGTATGTGGTGCTTGGACCCCGGTGGGCCATCGGTAGGCGAGGGTCAGCTGCATCGGTGGAGATTCTTTCGAGGAACCGGGAGAGGGGACAGGCCCCTGACCGACCTATCGCCCGAGCCCCCTTCCACCCCTCGCCCCCACTCCACTGAAGGAAGGGCGTGTCTCCGCCTCCATTTGCCTCTTCTTCCTTCCGAAGGCGGTAATGGAAGGGCGCCTGAGATCGCGGGTCACAATACGTCACACCCCGTGCGGTCGCCATTAAGAGGGCGAATAACCCTCTTGTAAATGAAGAGAACACGGAAGGCGCCAGATAAATGCACGCGACAGAGACTTTGCGAGTAGCAATTCATTACAGCAGAACATTAAATCTACCGATACCACGTAATCGCACTAGTTCCGTACAGTTGTTTGCTAGGCCTATGTAAATGAAAAAATAACATCTTACATTTACAGTATAATGAGCATAAATATTTTATTCTTTCTCTCTCTCTCTCTCTCTCTCTCTCTCTTGCTTTCTTTCTCTCCATTATATTTCTCACTCACTCACTCATCCACCCACTTACTCACTCACCAACCCACCCAATCACTCACACACCCACCCACCCACCCACCCACCCACCCACCCACCCACCTCACCCACCCACTCACTCACTCACTCACTCACTCACTCACTCACTCACTCACTCACTCACTCACTCACTCACTCACTCACTCACTCACTTACTCACTCACTCACTCACTCACTCTACTGTTTGTAAATTGTCTTTTGCCTTATTAATTTGTCAAGCGAAAGAATTTTTCTACGAATCTTGGTATTTATTGTATTTTATTTATTTAAAATTTATGAATGAATAGCTTTTGAGCATTTTAAAGACAAAATGGAAAACTTCCGCCATCTGTCAATATTTGCCAGTTGCCAATTTTACTGTCAGGATCATATGGAGTGGTCCTCCAAGCTCTGTGGATGGACTGATTTTCCAACAACCAAAGCGAAAGACCCAAGATTCCGATAATCTGAAGCATCCTATCAGAGATTTCGCCGAAAGGTCCACTAAATCAACCCCAAACCCCTCGAACAACACAACTGTTTTCATCGTACGGCGTCTATCAGAGCCACATCTATCACGATTATCCAGTTTGATTGGCTTGGCGACCTCTAGTGACAGTTCCAATTCCCTGACACTGCCATTAGATTAGCGTCGATAGTAGACTCGACTACTCGTTCTGTGCTTGGTACTTGGCGAAGACAATGAATATAAAGATAGTTGATCTCGCCTTTTTTCTGCCGGCATCGAATATAAATAGAAGAAGTAAGAAAGTGATACGGTGGCGCTAGATAAAGAGCCCGTCACATGCGATGCCAAGCTAATTTCTTTTCGTGTTCGGGGAGTGCGGTAAATTCTTTTTCGTAAAACCGATGGCAAAATCAGCGCCAGTTCTTAGGCACCAGAAAAATGCTTGATGCTGAGAGCAGAGATTTTTAACACCCCTAACATCCCCAAAACCCCCAAATTTGAAGTCGACACCTCCAAATTTCCTAATCTAAAAATGGTATGTACCCTAAATAGCCCCCGAACACTCCCCAATTCGAGAAGTAACAACCCCCAACTTTATTTCTCTGTTTTTGAGACCTGATAACGTTTTTTGCTTGTCAGAATTTTTGAGATTTGGTAAGGTTTTTGGTTTTTTGCCTGTCAGACTTTTTTTTTGGGGGGGCGATGACTTTTTCACACTTATTCGGCAGAGACCCCAAATTTTACCCACACCCTCCTAAATTCACAATCCTAGAAATAACCCTGGCTGAGAGCGACCGGTACTCGGTACTCAACTTGATCCCACAGTTTGGAACTTTTTCCTTTCCTAAGAACTGTATAAATTCCATTGTTGATTCTTTGTAAAGGAATAATTTACTTCCATTTAAAATTATGGAGTAAATGATTATAAAGATTACGAAATAATGATTGAGATCGTTGTTGCTGCTAATGACGATGTTGTTGTTGTTGTTGTTGCTGCTGCTGATGATGATGATGATGCTGATGATGATGATGATGACGGCGACGTATTTGTCATTAGATGCTCCAACTTTAGCGAAATTTCAGTTATTCTCAAAAGACGTTGAATCCTAGATACATAATTGATACCTTCTGATATGTCCTAGATTCACAGCAGCAGTAGCCTAGACCTATTTGATACATGTATGTCTCGATGCTACCAGACTTCCATATCTAAACATCAATATAGGCCTAACATCCGTGTTGTCCATGCATGATGCGATTTTTTTAAATTCTGAGAGTTTTACATTACAAAAACACACCCAGGTCAGACAGAGGCGTCATTGATGACCTGATCTGTCATTGACGGCTTGATCTTCGTCTAATAAATCACGAAATGCTGTCATTCACGCGTCACGATGAATGCCATCCATGTTTGACGAAGAATATAAGATCTATAGGGCGGTCCTTTGGGCAAACGTTTTCGATGACGACCAAATAATCTATCGATATCAAACTACGAAGATGAGACACAGAGTTTGTCAGATATATATATATATATATATATATATATATATATATATATATATATATATATATATATATATATATATATAAAACTCCATTTCCTATTCCTCGTTGGCTTTCGTTTTATCGTGCAATGATCTGAACTTTTGTTCGCATCGTTGTCATCAATTCAACTCCAATATAAGTACAGTATAGTTGCCGCTATAAGTTAATAAAGTAGAATATCTCCATAGATCCAATAATTCTTGGTGCCAAAGAATCACAAAAATGCCGATCTGATAAATGATATGATGATATGTGATCGGATTAGGGTTAGGGTTAATGTTAGGTTAGGGTTATGGGTTATTCATTGGAATTGAAAAAACAAAGGCGCTGAAGAGAAGGCATTTTTAGTTATCAGCCGAGTAGTTGTTCGAATTTAACGGAACTTTGTTACGACCATCTGGGTTTTCTTCCCATCTACAGCGCGATTTCATGGACAATATCCAGGATTTTACCAAGGCCGGAGCTTTCAAAACACAATTGAACATTTTGATTTTTTAAAAAACATTTTCCGACTATCAGCACATCTGACACTTACTTAGGCCTAAAGGCCTTTCGGTGGTTTGGAGCAAAAGATTTATTTATACCAAATGTCCTGTAATCCGGTAGAAGAGAACCGAGGCATTTAATTTAATCCTCCGGATTCTGAATCTTTTTTAAGTTCTTAGAGGTAAAGTTTTTTTCAGTTTGCGATAACGGCCCATTTATTCTTCGTAAATCTCGCTAGAATTCAGTAAAATTAAATTGTGAAGATTCGTCTACATAGAGATTCTGAAATGATTACAAACGAGAGGGCCGAGCAGTGTTTTATCCAGGCTCCAGGCCTTTGGGGGGATTGAGGCTTTCGGGGGGATCGACTTGGTTGTAGAAGAAAAGACTCAGTTCAATGCTAAATTTGTGTAAGTGCTGGGATTTGGGGGCAATTTTGAGGGTTTTTTTTTTTTTTGGGGAATCTCCCCTCCTAACAGGCCTGTATAAAACACTGGGGCCGAGCCTCTGTGTCCATGTTCTCATTCAGGCTACAATAATCAATTGACCGCAGACCTTAACTTAATTAAGGCCGCAAAATCGTTGTAAATTTATCTGAATAATTATTACAGTATAGTAGATTTCGTTATAACGAATTCGGTTATAACGTGTATTCGGTTATAATGCACCGCAATGTAGTCCCGCAATGTAGTCCCGTGTGTTGCGCTATACCGTACATGCATTGTATGGTGTTGGATATAACGCACCTCGGACATAACGTACTAAATTTTACAGACCAGCTAAATATATAACGAAGCTCTACTGTAGATAATTACCAGGCTTGCATGTCCATGGGACATATTTTTCTGTCCCGTCCCATCCCATCCCATCCCACCCCATCTCATCCCATCTTATCCCATTATAATATTAATATGGACTATTAATATAGAATACAGTTCAAATAAAATTATGAATTATGAAATTTATGAAATTTTAGGCCTAGTGTCTACTAAATAGGACTACATGTACAAAGAAACATGTAAAACGATAGAATTTATTAACTCCATATATTAACTTTAATGTCCTACCAGAATATATATATATATATATATATATATAATACATTTACATACATATACAAGATGTATATATACTGTATGCATTTATATATATATATATATATATATATATATATATATATATATATACATATATGAAGAAAGCAGAAGGGTTAAACGATTCAAAAGCGTAAAACAAATAAAAAATTAAGAGTAAGAGTAGCCCTGTCCCATGAGTTCCATGGGATGGGAAGGAACAGTGCTGTCCATCCCATGATTCCCATCCCATGAGACAATTCTCATGGGATTATCATGGGAATGTAATTCCCATGGACAACTCTGATAATTACCGAATGCATGTTGTTGATTTCATTTACCTTTTCAGCGCCTGGCATCAGACAAACACCTGTTATCAACAACTGTTGCGAAAGTGTCACGCCGACGTCAAAGCGAAACAAGAGATCCAGATGCACATAGGCCGATATAGAATCTACTCAACCACCTGTGCTGGCCACGGCAAATGTGAGTATAGTCGCGTGTTTCTACGAGATAAAGTTAAAACCCGCGTTAACGTGGGTTTACCGTAGTATTCGTACAATCAAAGTACGTTTAGTCATTAACATGGATGTATGTAGGTTTCATGTCGGTGACATTTGGCGTTGTGCGACCGGGTTCCCGTCAGAACACCGAAGTTAAGCAACGTTGAGCACGGTTAGTACTTGGATGGGCGACCGTCCCGGTATCGAGTTGTGACGTCCGCGGCGTGGCCGGACAAAATGTCACGGACAGAATGTCATGCGGACTAAATGTCAGCGGACAAAATGTCACGGGCAAAATGTTTTGTCCTAGCACCGTCGGCGGCCAACCAAGCCGTTCATCGCTTAGGCATCGAGGAATTAATTGGCAGCAGCGCTAAGCTGCGAATGTAGAACGCTGGTCTTAAGAAAGCAATGGCAAACTACACCAGATTAAGGACGTTAATACTTGCCCAATACACAGAGAGATCGGCGTCGAACCCTACGCTCGTTCGAATATGGCACTGCCGTGCAATAAATTTTCGTATTCGTGCACTTAATTGTTCCGCGTTTTAACGCGTCTTGGGTCAGATTCAGTGCGCACCTAATGACGTCATTGCCATGGATTGTGTAGCGCTGTTCTAAATCAATCGTTGTTTATGATGTTTGAGCTTCAGCGGTTGAAATATCAGAGACAGGAGCCAATATGCGTTTGCGCAATAATTATTATCTTCGCCGCTGCACTGTTATCAACGCTGACGATGATGCGGTGCATTGCCATAGACTAAGTACGCGACGACTGGCTAGACTGGCAGATGATTAACGGACCTCGGCGCCGTTTGAGTTCATCCTGAATGCATAAGACACACGATTGATGAAGCGCTGATCTAATCTCTAATATTTTGGCCAGTTATTCGGTATTGCATATGGTATTCTGCATGGTTGAAGCTAGTAACTAACCGTGCAATGAAATATTTTGGTTGAAACTGAGAGGGGCGTAGCCAGGAATTTGATGGGGGGTGATAATGTGATCGGGGAGGTATAAATCTTTAAAAACTTTGAAAATATTAAAAACACATTAAAATTTTAAGGTAGCCTGATTTTTGGGGGTATATATAGCGATATACCCCCGTCGCTACACCCCTGGAAACTGACTGACTGACTGACTGACTGACTGACTGACTGACTGACTGACTGACTGACTGACTGACTGACTGGCACCAACATGATGGGAAGGCAAACCCCAATTTTCTATTTGCCCAGAAGAAGCGACCGTGAGCTGTTTCCAACGACGGGCTGATGAATTTTTACTTTATTCTGAAGTCGGTTCCAGCGTTCATTTTAATCGACCGATTCGCAAAACAAATTCTTAAACCATTTCGCATTTCAGAAGCATCGCCGATCGTTTGTACAGTATACAGAGACAGCGAATCAATAGTTGCGAGATATCTGTGTATCTCGTCGACACAGCGAAAATGCATGTTACACTAATAACCGCACTTTGGACTAGCATCATTCGTGGTTTAACGATTGACCGCCAGCCAGCCTATAGGCAATCTTTTCCCCCGAGTTTTACGATGACGAAATTGCCGCCCCCCCCCACCCGCACACCTATGCCTCGCATAAGAGCGGCTTAAGCATGGAGCACGAATAGCTGGCTTAGCTGCTTAAGGAACAATAACTAATATTCGACCAGAATTGCGCGTAGACGGTCGTTACGAGACCTCCCGTGCGTCGTGAATACGCACGCATCTGAAGAGGCGTACACGGTCGTAAACTTAGAGGTATTTGGGTGGGGTGGCGGAGGGGGGGTAAGAGGCTGTAATGTTACTGTACGTTGCAGTAATGATGCAGCCGGCTTATCTCGTGTTAAGGCAAAGCATTACGGATATTATTATTCGTGTGAGCAGAGACGAAATTGAAAAGGGACGACATGATGGGATATTAACAGCGCCTATAATACGCTTTTGAATTATGCAACGTGGCCTCTAAGCCGATAGAATTTTTCATCATGTCTGCAGAAATGTTGCGCATCTAGTACGGCATCTTGTTTCTGTCCACGGGCGCCCATGCATTAGGGCAAGGGGGCAGCTGCCCTCCCTCCCTCCGGGAAAATGCAAGTCTATTTTTAAGACTACATTTTGGCTTCACGCACTGGGTTTCACAGTAAAATTTGAGAACATTGCTAAAATATTAACCGTTACCATTGAGGTCTGCCATAACCCCTGTAAAATGCAAATCTAACTTTTAAAACAGACTGTATTTTGACTGTATAAGAAACACGGGACACACCGGTGAGCCTTTTGTATTTTGCTTGTTCGACTTTTCGACCCCAAAATCTGAAATGTTGCCCCCGGAAAAGTTTCCGTTGGCGCCCATGATTGTGTCCACGTGGCTGTCATTGCATTCTTTAGCAAATTAGCTACTATGGCAAGCAAATTATATTATTGAGGATATTGTTTTCGGGTATTTGAAAATTCTATTCCTGGAAGAGCTATTCCGAAGCACTCACCAAAAGTACTTTGTGCTTGCATTATAATTATCTAAGCTAATTTCGAGGTTTACGTGCCATCCAATGTTGTTTTACCCTTCCCCTATTGGGGCAAGGGGAAGGACACCTTTTTACCCATTTCATTTTTTACGAATGACAACGTCTGTCTGTATCGAGGACAGAATTTTAGCATCGTTACTGAAAATATTTAAACAATTTTGTTGGCCATTTGCAGCAACTGTGACCCCGGCTATTCTAAAAGATTTCCGGCATGCACATTAGATAATTCAGACACTGTGTACATCCTGTGACTGAATTTCTAACTGATTTGCAAATCACTAACGATGACATTATCATTTTCAGCGGACCAAATGAGTTTTTCCTGGTTCTGGAAGCTGTCTATAGGTGTCGCCACTGAGCTTTGTTTATGGATAATCAAGTGGGGCATTTGTACGTTCCGACGCGAAGTGAAAACCCAATTACGAAAGCATTGGTGTGGTATCCGGTGATCGGAAGTTTTCGTTTCCCGACGTCCGCCAGAATTCGCGCAGTTCGTGATTGATAATATAAGCAGCCTCGCTTCCGTATTTCTGCAGCCTCGTCTTCGTATTTCTGCATCCCTTTGTCAATGACACGATGTCTGTGTTGCTGTTATTATTATTGTAGGCAACTCTTTCGGATGCAATAATTTTTCCGAAATTTCGTGTTCTGCTCGGATTCCGCGTTGTTCTGCTTTCTCGTTCTGTCGGGTTTTCATGTTTTCATATCTCCGGGGATCTTTCCGATGTTGCTATTAACGCCCTACACACACACACACACACACACACACACACACACACACACACACACACACACACACACACACACACATATATATATATATATATATATATATATATATATATATATATCGTAGATCAGTCTGAATTTCTGAAAGCGTGAAGCACATTGCAAAAGAAAATTTTATACGATACATTAACAGAGCGTGTTGTATTTTAAAGCGAGACAAAGTTGCAACGTCTGAAGTCAAATTGCTCGAATTGACGGACCATAGGCGGATTTCACCCCTCTCCCTTTGGTGGCCAACGCCCCTCCACTCACTGCAATCAGAAAATTGGGAAGTACTCAGATTTCCGGCGCTGCGGAACGCAATTTGGAATAGATTAAAGCGTAAATGTATACGATTCGAGAGTTTAAGAAAATTAATTAATCGAGCGTTCAGAGTTTAAAACGTCAGTTTCGCAGTTTTGACATGACCTCGACTTCGAGGCAAATCACGGTTGGAAGAAACCCATAATTTAGTATTGATGAGATTTTGGCTCTGTGAGGCGATCTTTAAAAAAAATTGCTCCGCCCCTCCTCCACACCCATCGTATACAGGATTATCTGATGATTTCTATTTCGACCCAGTATAGCGTCCAAAAGCTTTCGGCAAATGTCCAGCACTCACTGCACTTATTCATTCCATCAATAATTTCGCTTTGGTTTTCGCGCAAATCTGTCTTTAATTGCTGCTGCTGCTGTTCTCGTCAATATGCTTAATTCGGGTTGTCGGGATTCGATTCGTTCCTATATTTGCTAGGCGTCGCGCTCACCTCTACAATACAAACGTAACGAGTTCCACATTTCGGAGCTGTCCATTCCGGTTTTCGCGCAAATTTCGTCTGAAAAGGCGCTAAATTAATCATAACTGCATTACCGGCGACCTAGAGAGAGAAGGGAGGAGTGTGGTGCGATTGAGTTCCCGAATCGAATGAGATGTTAATGAAATTTTTGGTGCCTCACAATTAACGAATCAGATTACAACCGAGTGGTCACGTGGTCACGCCACTGGTCACGTGATCGACTGCCACATCCGAAGACAAGATTGAAGCGCAGATTGTTATAATTGCAATGGCCAACTGCTGCAATACTTCCTGCGTGGATAAGTCTTTCCCAGATTTTCTCTAGTATTTTCTCTCCTCGTAGTCGGTAAAACAGCCCAATCAAAGCCGCACAAGAAGAGGCAATCTAGGCATTTTCTCAAAAGACATTTTCTACGTTGTGCTCTTGCGCTGCTTAGAAGCGAATTTCCGCTTAACAGCGGCGACATCTTGTTACACCCAAACTCTTTAGATCGTTGTCATATAAAACCCTTGATTTATTACTATCTATCGATATTTTGTGCAGGTTGATGGTCAAGATATTTGACAACAACATATAAACTCTTTGCGTATCAAAATAACTGATTTAAAGTTGTCTCTGACATGGAAATGGGTCCATTAAAAAATAAAAATCAACCCAACTCATCATATATTTATACCCAACCCACGAAAGCAGTAGGGTTACTTTGTCCAACCCAACCTACCGTAATACATTACATTATTTCTTACACCATGACTTATTTTCCAACCCAGCCCAGCCCACCCTACCACAGATATGGACATTTCTTACCCAGCACAACCCAACCAAACCCATGGATGGACCCAAACCATATCCATGTCTGAGTTGTCTTATTAAGCATGAGGAGATCATTTCTAAACGTCTAATATATTTTATACATAAATTAACCAAGAGACGCACATAGTTTTCAGCATGCTCATAATGTCTCGAGCGACTTCAATCAGTAGGCTTACTTGAGGCAGCTGTCGCATTCTTAGCCTTTACTGGCTGGATTCTTCTTTTCTGGCTTTTCTTTTAGACAGACACCGACTTGTCGACTGTTTTCTTCCTCATATCAAACCGACGCGCACTTGCTCCGAGGCCTTCGATAGGTATTTCAGAAACTTCGTCAACGAAAAGCAGTTTCGAAACGCATGTCGGTAAGTAAGACAAGCTTCGTTTTTTGCATAGCTTGTCGTGCGCCATATAAGCTTTATAAAAACTACTACGCAGCCTTAATATACACCCGTGGACCACTTATGCCAGTGGATTTCCAACCTTTAATAGTCCCTGCCCTCCCTCAATAAGCATCCGTAAAATCCTAATGCCCCTGTAACTTATAATTCTTATTATTCAACAACAAGTGAACTCAACTCGTTATGTGACAGCAAATATTATAAGTATATATATATATATATATATATATATATATATATATATATATATATATATATATATATATAGGTGGCGCAAAATAAACCGGACTAGTCACACCTAGGTCTGGCATTTAATATAACATTGAGCGAACTGTAAAATTTCAGTCAAAGTCATTTTCATTATCTCCTCCGTTTGTTGCGATAACCAATGATAATCGCTTGCGAAACTGTCCAATATCCCGGTTGATAGTGCATGGGCTGATTTCGTCTCAGCATATTGTCAGAACTTCTTTCAAATGTTCAATATCGCGAATTCTCTGCCTGTAGACACGCTGTTGAAGCACTCCCCAGACTGAGTATAGTCTACGGGATTCAAATCCGGACTGTTCGGCGGCCAATTTTCTGATTCAATGAAGTCTGGAACGTGTGCAGTGAGAATTAAAGGCAACTATTTTTCGTGAACGATGAGCAGGTGCTCCATCCTGTTGAAAAGTGAAACTGTCACCAGAGTAAGCTAACCCTGACCCTAACCTTCACTTTGGTGACAATTTCAACAGCTTGTCTACAGGAAGAGAATTCGCGATATTGGACATTTGACAGAAGTTCTGACAGCATGCTGAGACGAAATCAGCCAGGACTTTATCAACTGGGCTATTGGACAGTTTCGCAAGCGATTATCATTGGCCATCGCAACAGACGGAGGACATATCGAAAATGACTTTGACTGAAATATCTTACGCTCTTTAAGAAAATCCTGAAATTAATAATGTTGTGTTTTAGGGTTGTCAGCAGTGCCATGAAGTGCTTCCACGAAATCAAAACGGACGTCGGCGAATCGTGCAACGAGGAGGCGGCGGATGAATACGAACGGAACTACATTCAGCCGCTGGTCGAGCAGACGAGAGACACGGTCGTGTCGAGGTGTGCCATGTCACCGCCGTACGAGCACTACTTTAACGCAGCGCCGGCGCCACCTGGCGAATCAGACGGTCATCGTCATCATATCGCACAGTCCGTTTCAGTTGCCTTATTATTCGCCAGATGGCGATTCCGTTATATCATGTGATGATCGTCGGAAGAATGACAGCGGTTTTCCGGTTTTCCGGTTTTCCGAACGACTGAACTGATTCAATTTGCTCACGGTGGTTTATTTTAGGGTGTCTGGACAAAAATAACGACGAGCATCAGAGCCGCTGAAAAATTCTCACACGGGGGTCGATTTAAAATTGAACCCCACAATTTTGACCATGGCTTATCTACCATAGACGGTGTGTCATCTGGATGATGCCCGGACAAATATCCTGTATTTGACCTGGATCTTGACTGATATTGATCTGGTGTCCATCGGCTGATGCTTCTGCGTACGGTGCAGTGGCGCTATAGAAATTTAAGATTAGAGTAGATTAATACAAGTCTGCATAAGTGCAAAAGAAAATACCATTATTACAGCCCAACGTCCTTTGAGCGAGCAAGGCATAGAGATTGATGCTCTCTGGAAGTAGTTTATCTATGCAGAGGCGTAGCAGCTATATGGACAACCTGGCCAAATTCCCAAGAGCCCCAGACCTGCAAAGGGCCCTCGGCCCGAGCCACAAACGTAAATTGGCTAAATAATAGGTAAAAAGACTGAAAAGCAAAAAAAGGTCATCAACCCCTAAAGGAGGGGGTTGATTCGCAAAAAATGACCGACAAGCAAAAAAAGGTTGTCAACTTTTTCACAAACTTGTCAGATCGAAAGTGTCTTGCCCCCTAAAACAGTTAAATGACGTCTCTGGAAAGGGCCCCCTGCCCGTTTTTCGCCAAAGACCTCCGAGAATTTTGTTACGCCACTGTATCTATGGTAAAGACGGCAGAAAGTTGAAGTCAATTTGCCGTCTTCTTTTGAAAGATTTAGACAATGGTTACCGTGGTTACCATATAAATTATCGTAAAACTTCTAATACAAGACCCAGCTTCTATTAAAACAAATGACTTTATAGTATACCCCAGCTTCTTTTAGGAGTTTTGCGGTAATGTGATTACACTTAAAAAATGGCGGAAAACTGACTTCGCCTCAGATACCGCATAGACTCGCTCTAGTGATAATTAAATTCTATGGAGTAAAGCTACATTGAGTATGACAACACGAAGGCTCCTGTTGGGGCAATAACAACCCTTGATCTCGGCTTTTCGCTGTAAAATTGTTGCTAAGACGACGAATAACTCCCATTCGAAGCGACCATCAACTGAAAATGTAAATTTACCGACGACTTTGGAGAAAAGACAGCTACTCATTATATTTACTTTAATATTATTTACAATTAGGGCCTATATTATAAGCTTATGACGACAATATTATATTTTCATCATCATCATCATCCTCATCATCATCATCATCATCATCATCATCATCATCATCATCATCATCATCATCATCATCATCATCGTCATCGTCATCGTCGCTGTCGTCGCCACCGCTGTCGTCGTCGTCGTCATCATCATCATCATCATCATCATCATCATCATCATCACATATGGTTAATATCTTGAAAACCATCATCACTTTCAGCCAAAGCTGTTGTCGATAGTGGTCTTTGAAAGGTGTAAATATTTGGGTTACTCATACTGCATTACTGTCGTTTTTATCCAAACTTTACTCGTCTCTCATGGAATCCGTCCTTCGAATAGCTCATCGGATTACCGAAGTCTACTGTGTATCCAATCATATGAAGTGTTCTTGGTTAAATTGTAATGTAATTTTTGTACTGCAATTTACATGACTTTGTCATCCAGGCTTCATCATCTTCATGTCGGCAACGTGAAATAAAATTGCGAAAATTATAAGCGATTTTGTTCGTTAGAAATTGGGATCTTCCTTATACATCGAACTGGTTCCTCTTCTTACCGAAATCTGAAATTGTCCGTTCAACGGAATTTCGTAACATTACCCTCTTGAATTTATATCTCTTGAAATTATTTATTTGAATTATACTGTATAGGCAATATTTATCTTGTCCTGTTTAGTATTTTTGTCGCTTCGAAACCACAGCGGCCACTAGGCTATGCTTGTGAAATCCATTAGCCATTAAAAAGAACTGAACGCGAGGTGGCGCTGTAGCTTCCAAAGGCTTTTGCTTCTAAATCCCGGATTGAATAACTCTTCCTGTCTCTGTCTCTCTGTATCTCTTCTCTCTCCCTGTCTGTCTTCTGTCTGTCTGCCTGCCTGTCTCTCTCCCTCTCCTCTCCTCTCCGAAGACGCTGCTTTCCACTGTTGTTTGCGTCTGATATCGGATTCGAATATATACGCCGTGTGTCGCAAAAAAGCGAATACTCCATCTGAAAAACTAAAATGATCTATAAGTACTGTCTTTCAGTACTGAGTATCATGTTCTCGCCGTCTGAATCGCAACCAAATATTTCAATCCAATCGGCAGAAATGTGGAAATTTCTAACAATTGTACTGTATATTTGGGTATAATTTTTAAAGGAAAATAATTTGGCGAAGACGTAAACCTTTCCTAAGCAATTCTGAAGTTAAACTTTTTAGTCTACATAATAATAGATTCGAACCAAGCTCTTAAAATTTTCGACTATTCGTTATAATCGCCGCAAAATTCAACACATTTCGATAGCAGAGCTTTGTTAAGTTTATTATCTCTATTTATACGTGGACTTGACGTACACGAGGAAATCAATTTTATAAAACTGTCCGAAAAAATGCGTCCCATTTTAACAAATCAACGCGTTTTTACGAGCGCCGTGTAGTTAGTCACGTGACCAGCCTTGCGTCGCCTTCCGGATTTCAGACGGAAAAGGCCGAAGCAGTTTTTTTCGTGCTGTCGGCATTTTGTGTCCGTGAATCAAAGGCGGCAAAGAATAGCGTTTCACGTGTCCTTCCTGCACTCTATCCTCGGTTTTAATGATTTACCCTCTGTTCCTTTCTAATCCACGCTGATCCTTAGAAAGTCCTACCGGCTGCCTGCAAGGTGGCGGTAATGGCGACTGAGACGACGGTCGTTTGGCAAACGCCGATACACGGTGGCCTCATAAAAAGACGCTTCGGCCTAATATTGTCCGATGGTGGCGAGACACGTGGACTGCGATACGCTAGAAGACGAAAATTTAGACTAGGCAGTCCTGTGACGTCATCGCTTGCCGTTTCTCTCAAATAAACGAAATATTTTAATATTTGCTGAAACATATGCCGCTATCTTTTCTAAAAATGATGAATTTAGATCGCAACATATAGTTAATTGTTTTGAGGTGCGTGCGCGTGTAGTGATCTAGGAGTTATGTTTGCCTGTCTGTCTGTCTGCTTCTGTCTCTTTGTCTATGCGTCTGCCTGCCTATCTATCTGTCTCTATGCCAGCATGACTGCCTACGTTCCAATCTATCTATCCATCTAGCTATCTGTCTGCCTGTCTGCATATCTGTCTGCTTGTCTTCCTGGCTGTCTGTCTGCCTGGATGGCTGTTTGTCTGTCTGTCTGTCAGGACATGCTCTTAAAAACTTCAAACAATAAGAATTTTAAATATCAAACACGCATTAGAAGACAAATAATGCAATTTTAAAAGAACATTACCACCAGCACGCGAAAACACCTGTAAGCAAGCATTTCAGCAAAAGATCTCCATACAATGCAACAGCAATCGATCGACTCTGACCAAGATGCAGTTGATTCTACGTCTTCACTGACGCAGGAGATCTGTAACAATTAGCGTAACAGCGTAACATGCTCTATGCATATAGACATGTACATACATGTGTGTGTGTGTGTGTGTGTGTGTGTGTGTGTGTTACCTCGTACCGTTGCTAATATAATTGAAGTGTAGACGGGCGCCTTTAGTGCAGTGTCTTGATCCCTGGCTGTTCTTTAGATTTTGTCTTCATTAGGATCTTAAAGTTTGGTTGACTGTTACTCATTATATATATATATATATATATATATATATATATATATATATATATATATATATATATATATATAGTTTCTACAGTATATTGTTTCTCTGTCTATCTAGTGACAATGACGTTATATCTTTGATTATAATATATTGAGTCATGTGCATATTGCTGCTAGCAAACACTATCATTTTGGCAATTGCTGACCTACATGCAACTATTGAAGTCCAGTCGAAAAGCGTTTTTGACAAAATACAATTAAAACATAAGACTAATATCTTAAATTTGACAAATACTGCAAAAAACTGTCCATTAATTACGTCAACAACGTTTTGGCAAATTTTGACCCCTCCTCCTTGTTAACAACTGCTAAACTTACGGTGACCCCATAAAATTATGTCAAAAACTTTTAACCCCTCCCCTAGAAGCTAAACATATTTTTACGGCTGGCTTTTATGCCAAAATATAATTATAGATATCAATCTTTTTAATTATTAAATTTATTGCAAAAATGACATTGTTGACGTCAATTTATCTTCACCCTGCCCCTGTCAACAGGTGTCAAACTTTTCCCCACACCCCTCCCATATTTTGTTGACGTAATTAATGGACAGCCCATAAATATAAAATCGCAGTGGCAAACAGGCAGCAGCAGCAGTTTCAAACTTTGTGTGCTCGAGCTTAAAGCCACGCTATTGTGAATTAATTATATTATCTGTGCTCTGGTCACGTGACATTCATGACGCAACATTCGGCGCAGCCGCAACATTCAGCGGGGCCAAGAGAAGTTGTGCTCTTTTCTTTACCTAAGACCGACTTCAAACTGTCACGTTCTGTTATCGATAGTTTACGCTGCCGTTCGGAAGCAAGAGACCCTCGCGCCGTTGTCATAGAAACGCTCGAGATCGTGTACCGACCGCTGCCTTGGAGATTAGGTCGTCATGGCAACCTGAAGGGTGTCGATTTCGACCGGTCCAAGGCGTTTGCAGACGATCTTGCCGGGGCTTTAAGTGGAGATGCGCGAGCCTCGATTTCGGCGCAGACGATAAAACCGCTCCAAGATCTGATTTACCGACTATCGTCAAGTCCCATCTTAATGAGAAACGACATCACAGACGATAATAATAATATTATCCGTTATCTTTAGCGCTTTCGCTTTCACTTCTGAAATTCGTTTGAATTTTGATAGAAGGTTTCCGATTTTGTGGTAGATTTATACTCCCGCGTAATTTACTATACTGTATACGCAAATGTTTCCTAAATGAAGTTTTGGTTTTTGGCGTCAAAAATATTGACATATCGTAAAGAAATCGAGATGTGTGGAAAGTTTAGACAAATGGCTGCTTCGCTGGATGAATGGGCGATAATTTGGGCTTTATTACGATTGTCAAGTGTACAGACGATCATCCGGAAGTTCTAGAGCCAGGATCATTGTTGATGCAGATCACTTGCTTTCCACAAATCATAGGGTCTACTCACATCCCCACTGGAAAGCGTCCAACGTCACCGGGTGAAATATGGCTGGCCTGAATTGCTCTGGGCGGCTGAGAAGATGGTCGGATGGTAGAATGGCATGGTGTACAGCTGGTAAAGCGGAAGCTGGAAAACTTTTACTTCGCAACAATGTGGTGTCAGTTGACAAAAAAGCAGCAGGTAGATTCATTCATATAGCACCATATTTCATGCATATATATATATAGAACAATCTCGATTCGTAAGAACGTTGCTTAACGGTTTTCGCCGCGTGTGAACGGGTCTTGATGTCTTCTCGCCACCCCCGTCTTTCTTCGACCGGAGAAAATCTCTTGGCGAGATATAGACGCGAGAATACGACGTCAAACAACTTCCGGCGCCGGAAGTCGGTTCTACGTCCGATTCGGTTCTTTCGCGTCGACGAAATAAAACAGAATAACAGAATAACATAACAGCGCTGAAGAAAATGCCATTTCCAAATATATATATATATATATATATATATATGTGTGTGTGTGTGTGTGTGTGTGTGTGTGTGTGTGTGTGTGTAAACAGATTTGAAACAAGATAAAATGGTTTCATAACAATCAGAGATGGACATGGGTTGGGTTAACCCATTTGGGTTAGGTTGGGTTGGGTTGGATTAGGTTGGGTCATAAATTTAGGCAGTTGTTGGGTTGGGTTGGGTTGCAAAACGCTGATTTGCACGTGGAGAAAAAAAAATGGTTATCGTTTTCCGCATTTTCATGTAACAAATGTGATACATGACAGTTAAGCGATTGGCCGGTATATTCAGGACTGTCTTGATATTGACTCCAAACATATTCCTATATAATATATATATATATAAAACCCCCTCGCCGTATATATATATATAAATATCCGCAGTCACGAGATATTTGCATAAGACCGGTGTAAATAGTTCAAGTTGGAATCGTGAAAGAAGGAAGTGTCCACTGTAAATCCATCTTAATCCCTTATTGACTGTTTATGAAACTACTGTTCCTTATAACAATTTTAGATAGTATAAGTACAAATTATCAGTTTGAAACAAGAATAAAATGGTTTCATATTGATCTGGTAGGTGGTCAGAGCATCTGAAAAACATTACACTGAATATACATGACACATATCCACTTGGGTGGGTTGGATTGGGTTGGGTGAATACTTGCAATGCCGGCATGGGTTGGGTTGGGTTGGGTTGGAATAATCGTTGTTGGGTCATGATTTTTCAGGAATCATTGCCACTCATGATTTGCACTTCTTGGATCGTAGTGTGAAAAATCAATGGCAGCTATTGCGGTGAAACAGTGCTACTAAAGGAAATGCTACTACACCTGCTATTCGAATTTGTTTCTTCTGGCGATTTGGTACATCTTCCAACAGGACGGTGCTTCGGCACATCGTGCTCATGACACCGTTTAATTACTGCCAAGGGAGGTAGACCTACCTGCTGTCATATATATATATATATATATATATATATATATATATATATATATATATATATATATATATATATATAAGTTTCTACATGTGCAGATAGCAAGATTGTTTATTATTATCTTCCTGTGTCTTTCGGTGTTCTTATCGCGCCGAATATTCTGTCTGTTATCGCTTCGAGTTGAGACTTTTATGCTTTTATTGGATCTGACGTAAATGGCTCTTTCCCTTTCTAAAGAAAGAAGAGACGATGCCGAGACTGAAGCCGGTATTTATTTGAAATATTTCTTTCTGTAGGAATAGCCACGGGTTTATAATTATAGCGCTGCTTTATTGGAATGCTATCACGCAATCAATAATACGCACCCTTATTATTATTATTATTATTATTATTATTATTATTATTATTATTATTATTATTATTATTTTATTATATTATTTATTATTTATTATTATTATTATTATTATTTATTATTATTATTATTATTATTATTATTATTATTATTATTATTATTATTACTATTATTATTATCGCAAGTTCTTTCTGCTTTTATTGTTAGAAGTAAATTTTCAGACAATTTAGGCCTAAATTTGCTTTCGTTTTTTTAAAGAAAAGATCAGAAGGAAATTCTCGAAAAGCAAGAAGTTTGTTCTTGAACATTTATAAAGTTTGAAGAATATCGCATCTGGGAGTATTAGAAATCTGAAAAATAGTAAAGGTTTTTAGTGCATATCAGTAATAGTGCTAGTTAGTTTGAAGATAGTCGTTCAGTATTCATCTATCCATCGGTAGACGGTACATTCTTCCACCTCAGAATCGTCATCCAAAAAAGACCTCTCCACGTTTCTAATCAGCGGACTCTACAGTCTGCACCAATGCAGCGGTCAACTAATTATCCATGTTGCAAATTGAAATTTTTTCGAAGAGAGAGAGAGAGTGTGTGTGTGAGAGAGGAGGAGGGACACGTGGTAATTGTCAGCAGGCTTCTTCTTCTCTTCCTTTTCTCATCCGGGTTACAGCGGCGCTTGTCCTAACGAGCGTCTGGCGAATTGAGAAAACGCTCTACCACGGCATCTTACTCACTTACTTACTGCTCCCATTTATATTATATACGGCGCGCTGGAGTGGCGACTTCTCACGGCCGCGTATGTTCCATATGGCCTCGTGGAACCAGTTGCCGGGCCGCACTTTCATATGGTTCCCTGCGGACGCATATATCTGCGGCGTTCTCGCTCCTTCTGTCCGGCGCTGCATGTTGAAACAACACCGGAAACTCTGGCGCTACATAAACCATTAGAAATGTAGTACGGTAAATAAGGGAAGAGCGAGTTAAGTTCAATGACGACACTGTACTGTAATAATCGTTGACTGCCCGTGCACCTCCTGCATCATCTCACCTGTGTTTAAATTCTAGTATAATCATCATAATCACCATCATCATCGTCGTCATCGTCATCATCAACATCGAGCTTCTATAGCGCCATTATATACTATTATTGAGTGCTTATGTCTTGTCTTTTTGTGTTCCGAAATCACAACTTCTTACTTAGATTGTTTCTAAATTAAAAAAATTTTTTGAATGCTTGAAGTTGGATCGAAAACATTTCCTTTTGAAGTAAGGTAAAGCGAAATAAAGGCACATTATTGGCAACGTAACAGCTGGTCTTTGCTGCAGATTATTTTGACAGGTTTATTATAAACTACAGAATGTTATTGAAATCCATGCACCCCTATAGAAACAATTCATGCATTAGAGTCATAACTAATCTGTGTTATTCTGTTATGTTGAAACGCTAAGTTCATGTTTAAGTACGTTCAAAACATTTTCCAGAAAACATTAAAAAGTAGTTACAAGATTTTGTCGTGTGCGTACATAAGAAAAGATACGCACAAACTGACGTCTGAGACACGCTTTGTGCACTATATATACAGTACTATACTGTATGGCTGACACAACTAATAATACAGCGAACCATACTGTATGACCAGGGGCCCGTGCCCCTATTGAGAGCCTGCCCCCAGTGGCCCCCAGTTGGGACCCTAACATACATTAAACAACAAATGGTTGGCCATGATTAGAACGTCACATCACGACAAGCGATTCATATAGCGCGATATAGGACACGGAATATATATATAATATATATATATATATATATATATATATATATATATATATATATATATATATATATATAGCTCGTGCAAGGAGTGTTCAATGATTCTCTCTTCTTCCTCTTTGTCTACGATGCCATTTATCTGGCGCCAATTTCTCGAAGCTTCTGCCTCATCTGTGCCAGATATACTTAGCCGTAAATTACCTCTCGGTCGGTAAGAACGTGAACATGTATAGGCCTTCTGTAAAGCCGCGCAGGCGATGGCATTCCTTTAGCTTTCCAGTCGGCGGTTCGGTAACCATTTCCCCTTTCATTTCCGGCGTTCAGGCTGGTTCCCGTCATTTCGACTCCAGCAGTTCGCTCGGTAATGATTTTTCATTCGACGTAATGCTTTCGGTGCGCCTTTTCCTGCATCGAAACGCCTTTGCAATGTAATGCAAGTATTTATCTATAATCTTTTGTTCGCGTTTCTCAAAGCGTTTCATTGTCTAACTGCGGATTCTTGTTCCGACTCTCCCTTCGGGTATATTATGATCCTCTGTTTTCTGTCAGAAGATCGTGTTCGCTTTTATTAGAATTTCAGTTATTTATTATTCAATTCTAATAATTCTGCCTTTGACACGCAACTGTGTCAAATGCACCTGGGGCTTCTTGTCTTTAATTTCTTTTAAAGATTTCATTGTAAGATTGTTTTTCACGACTTGTATCGCACTAATTGTACATATGTTTTTAAAATTTATTTTTGCATATTCTGCTGAGATTATTTCCTTGCCTTGAAATTCCATTTTTACGAACGCGACACATTACCAACATTTGAATGACCGAATGTCCGTCTGTTTTTAGAATTTATACAGCGCTCTAATTACCATGCGCTAGTCGTCAGTGTCAATGCTCTCTGCTGGCGCTCGACTAGTATAGATAAAAGAATGCCTGAGATGTCTAACACGTGCATTCCCTTCAGATAGATTCTGCATGTTTATTTTATTCCCTATCCTGACTTCTTCTTCATTTCCTTTTTATTAGCGAATTTCTGTCCGTTTTCCATGCGATTTCCTTCCCTGATTTCGCTTCTCATTGTCATCCTTCTACTCCCCTTCTTCTTCTTCTTCTTCTTCTTCTTCTTCTTCTTCTTTCTTTCTTCTTCTTCTCTCTTTTTTCTTATTCCTCTCGAGTGTGAGCTCAGATTGAATTTATTGCCGAGTTTTTCCGGTCAGATTGATCCCGTTCGATAACTCTCGTCCTCTCCCCCGCACCCTCTCCTCCGTCCTTCTCTCTCTCCCTCTTCTCTTGCTCCCCATAATCTCTAAACTCATTACGTCGAATACTGAAATTTGTTAGTCTTTTAATAATTATTATAATGCCTACATCAGCCTGAAATTAGCAAACATATATGTCGTATGTGCATATAATTTTACAGTGCTTGCAGGCATTTATAGCCCTGAATTTTATACAAAAAGCCATACAACCTCCTATTCTGGCCGGTCGTAAGATTTGCCATGCAATTTTTTCGGGGTGGAGAAAAATGTCGATTTTTTTGCGTTTCCTTTTTCTTGAAAATTATACCGGAACCACTGATCATAATAAAGTAGTGTTATAGATGGATTAAATAACACAGACAGCGCAAACGATGTTATAGGGGTCGTCCATAAATGACGTAACGCGATTTTGGCACTTATTTGACCCGTCACCCCTACGTAACGCGACGTAACAAAAGTAAGACCCCCTAAAGTATGACGTAACAACGGGCCGCCCCTTTTCGTCTTCCGAAAAGTCTTGACAAGCAAAAAGGTCATTCATCCTTCTATTTTCCCTCTCCAAACATACTGACAACCAAAAAAGTTAATTCTTGTATTTTTCCCTCTCCAAATACCCCTACAAGCAGAAAAAGGTCGTCACTTGAAAATTTTGTGTTGCGTTACGTCACATTTACAGAGCCCCCCCCCCCTCGTCACACTTCGTAACAAATATCCGGACCCCCTCCCCCATAGGCGCGTTACGTCATTCGTGGACGAGCCCTTAGAAATAGACACTTTTAATATATTAATCACGCCAGTCGTCGAAATGCGCTTTATCAGTCATTTGTGGCCAACAAGATAGGCCCTGCGCGTCGGTTGAGCGATCCTACAGCCGACGATACTGGATACTGTATCTAATACAGCTGAAGTATGTGGATGGCTCCTTCAATCCACATTGCTCGCTTGCATTATATCTTTTTAATACGCGAGCGATGAGTGTGTCTAAAGAGAACATTATAACGCGTACACAGTTTGGCAGATAACAACGCTCTCTCTGTATGTCTGTCTGTCTGTCTGTCTCTCTGTCTCTCTCTCTCTCTCTCTCTCTCTCTCTCTCTCTCTCTCTCTCTCTCTCTCTCTCTTTACGGGAGCAAGTGTGACCCTCCCGTGACATTTCAGCAACTCTGATTATTTCTTGCTCGCCATTTGCATTGCACCATCAGTTATCCGTCATTTCGTCTGCTTTCAAAATTCAAATGCATCTCTACTTTCGTTAATCTTGATCCGACACTCCATCATGCCTTCATCTGTCAAACCCTTCGTCATTCTTATAATCTTATCCCACCCCATGCAGCTATTTTCTCTCCGTCTGTATCTGTATCTGTCTGTATCTGTCTGTCTGTCTATCTTCCTCTCTCATTCCGACTTTCGATAATGAATCATCGGAGTTTTGGGATCCTCAAGAGATTTCGTCTTTTCAAGAAGAAATTCTACGTCAAAACTTTATCCAAAAATTATATTCGCCAACATTCTCGCTTATTCGCTCTTCCTGGTCATCAATAATGTTTAGTTTCTCGGTGTGTACATGTACCTTTGTTCCTCCTCTGCCTTTTCCTCTCTCTTTCCTCTCTCTCTCTGTCTCTCTCTGTCTGTTTCTCTGTCTCTGTCTGTCTCTGTCTATCTTTGTCTCTCTCTGTCTCTTTCTGTCCCCCTCCCCATTCCTTTCTCTTTCCCTCATGCGAATCTTGCGTTTCTTCAACACTTTCGTGTTCAAATACTTTCAATTCCAGCCGATTTTATTTCAAAATCTCTCACTTATTAAAGCTTTTTAAGATCTGACGGCTGTCCAATCAAACATGTTCGCTCTATCTGTACGCATCTATGTCGACGCTTCAGAAAGTCACGTGACTGCTTCACGTGATCTGATTTTGGAGGGTAAGTCACGTGACGGCTCCAGGCTTCAATAAAATAATCCGGTAGAAGCGAAGATAAGGTTCTTGTTCTTGTTTGATTCTACTCTTTCAGTTCGTTTGACGTTAAGAACAAGAACAAGAACAACTTCTGTTCGTTAGCGAGGTAATGCATGGATCGGTTAATAATAATAATAATAATAATAATATAATAATAATAATAATAATAATAATAATAATAATAATAATAATAATAATAATAATAATAATATTATTATTATTATTATTATTATTATTATTATTATATATATTATTATTATTATTATTATTATTATTATTATTATTATTATTATTATTATTATTATTATCCTTGAGACTTTAAATCCAAGCATAGTTTATAATACTTCCTAAATTAAGAAATTATGACGTCATTTACCTTTAGCTGTACACTTATATTATAGAGGCCAACAACTTAACACAACTAGTTCAAGAGTAGAGAAGCTCTTGTAGAGAAACGCTGGAGTTGCCTGGAACCAATTTTTAGATTTGCCTCGTGGCTAGAGGGGTGGTGGTGGGGCGGGTGATCCAAACGGTCAGTTAATTTAGAATGAGTGTAAACATCTTTTTTAAAAAATCGACAGCCGTTTAATGCATCCTCGATGGAAAGGAAAATGAACATTCTTTAGAGTAAGTAAGTAAGTATGTATGTAAGTAAGTAAGTAAGTAAGTAAGTAAGTAAGTAAAAAGCTCGTGAATTTATACAGCGCTTTCTAGATATTTCATCGTAGTAGCTGCGTAGTCTTAAGCGCTTGATCTACCGTTGAGATAAAGACATAGTCGAAGTGTGGCTATCTAATCTAAATCTAATCTAATCTAAAACTTCTACAGCGCCAACTAATAATGCACAGGTACATCAACCGATGGCACGCCAAATCCAAATCATTGAAGATCAATTTCGGCCAGAGCAAAGGTCGATTCCAGAGATAGAATTTTTGAGTTAAATGTCTACGTATCTGTAAATAGATCTTAGAATATTCTGTTCTTTGAAGTCACGTCCTTTGGGACTCCGTAGCGTTCTAATGATTTTCCGATGAGAAAATCTGCGTTCGACGTCGTTTTCACCGGCCGCGCTATCTTCCGTCCGGTCTCCAGACTACGATCATCATCATCACTGCGATCGGCAGAAGTGTGTCGGCGCGTGCGTGCGTGCGTGTGTTTGTTTGTCGTCGTCTAAGACTTGACCCTTCTTCTTCTCGATAATAGTGTGGCCAAGTTGACCGCAAATTACCGGGTTTGTCGACAGGCGGCGCTCTAAGCCTCAAATCTGAACCGGTCGGCATTCAAACCGAGCCTCATCGCAACGGGACAACCGCACCTCTTCTAGAACGGCATGGTCCTTTCCAGTACACGGACTTTGGATTGAAGTATGGTAATACTTAATGTTCCCTTAATAATATAATATGAAAGGTTGTCGATTTTGTTCGCCATCTATGAATGGTTGGACATTTTTTACTTTAATAAATTTTCGCCATCACTTTTGAGGAAAGACATGGTCGCAACAGCATGTTTCAGAGACGGACGTTGACCCAAGATCCGGTATTACTACACCCAATGCAAAGAAAACTGAACTTCGTTTTAATGGCCGTCGGCGTTTTCGTATTTCACCCGATGTTTAAATCCCGTTTCTTCGCCCGTTCCATCTAATACTCGTTTCTCATTGTTTCCTTTCGGCTCGCCTTTCCACTAATGCGGTCGTTAAAAGAACCGTAAAATCTGACTACACCTGATGCTGTTTACTCCTGTCGCGTCACGGTTTCGTTCCCTCCGCACGGCGCTGGGTATAAGAGCAGACGACGGACGAGCTGCGTCCCCATCAGACGAACTAGTCTTAGAGCGGGAAGTGGAGACCGGCTGATGACGTCATTTCTGGCGCGAAATATACGTCGACGTGATTGGATTGCATCCATCCATCCTTCCATCCGGTCTCCACGAAGCTTTGTAGGAGAGGTGGAAAGTGGAGAAGATGGCGAAGAAGAAGGTTCGATTTCTTGATCTGCTGCTTTTCTTGACTTTATGGATCGCTTTTTCTGGTAGATCGGATCCGCAAATTAACATAAAATCTTTCTTTAATTCGTTTATTGGCTATTTATCAGACGACATTTAATAATAATAATAATAATAATAATAATAATAATAATAATATTATTATTATTATTATTATTATTATTATTATTATTATTATTATTATTATTATTATTATTATTATTAGAAGCGTCGATGACTACGATTCCGACAGACTTTGGCATTCACTGATAACAACGACGAAGACGGCGATGATGATGATGATGATGATGATGATGATGATGATGATGATGATGATGATGATGATGATGATGAACTTACACCCAACTAATCTAATCAGCTTATCGGTAGGATCGAGTGAGATTAGATGTCCAACTTAATCAACCTTTCTTTCGGAGGAAATGCCAATCGATCTATTTGCCGCTAAATTATTCCAGATATATTCAGACGCTATAAGTGAGTAAGTAAAATGCAATACTTTCCGAAATACAGTGGCGCTATATAAATGTGAATGATGAGTGTACAGAGAGCAATATATATATATATATATATATATATATATATATATATATATATATATATATATTATAATGTATTGCTATTTGCCTCGTTAGCAATGAAGCATTTATTTTGAGAATTAGAACAGCATCGAATTTCACACTGAATTCATTTTTCAGCCAACTCTGATTAGAGATTTTGTTGGTTTTGTCTCTCTTTTCGTATCAAGAAACCAGCAAAAATCGTCTCAAGGGACTTATTTGCTTATTCAATTCAAATTCAATTCAAATTAATTTTATCGTCCATTTCAAACACATAGGTGTTCATCGGGGACGCCTCAGACCACAAACCGCAGTGCCTGTGTATACTTATAGCGTCTTATAGCGTCTGAATATATCTTCGAACTTCTCCGAGCGGAAATTAAAAGTACAACTTCTAAATTTAATCACTCGAACCCGCGGATTGGATCTTTAACAAAAGATCGTCGTAACAATTCGAATAATCCTGGCTTAACCCTGTTGCTAATCCAGTGACTCAATCCAGTGGCGAAATCTATCCAGAGATCCATTTTCGTCCTTCGCCACATGTGGCTCACTATCCAGAATATATGGAAGAAGGCGAGAAGGAAAAGAGGGGGAAGGTAGGAGAGGAGAAGAAGGAGGAGAAGGTGGAGAAGGAGATAGCTTTGCCTGCTGGTGACCTTACAGAAAGCTGTGATTGTAAGGGATCCGAAGTCCACTTTGGTGTCCGATGGCTGGTTAACAGCAGGGGCGATTGTCTCTATCGGCGGTCGGCGACCGTCGACGCTTCGCCCGATGCCACACCGTCCGTCGGTCCCTCCTTCCTTCCCTAAGTTAGGAGCGGGTGGATCTTTAATAATTCACTCTGTGGAAGCGTCTGTTCAGCGCATAGGGAAATATACTGTACGTACACAACATGTACATCTGTACATACTTACATGTACACACATATGCACCCGTAGCAGAGAGAGAGAGAGAGAGAGAGAGAGAGAGAGAGAGAGAGAGAGAGAGAGAGACAGACAGACAGACAGACAGACAGACAGACAGACAGACAGACAGACAGACAGAGACAGAGACATAGTCAGAGACAGAGAGACAGAGAGACAGAGACAGACAATGACAGAGACAGAGAGAAAGAGTGAGAGACAGAGAGAAAGAGTGAGAGACAGAGAGAATGAGAGACAGAGACAGAGTTCGTCTGTGATTAATACAGTATAGCAAATATTCCTCTGTTATCTCCATATGTATCTTCGGCAGTGTTATTGACTCAGGGTTTCATGTAGTACAGTTACGAACGCAATGGAGGCAATACGACCATTGCCACTTGTTGCACATTGGATGAAATTGTTTTCTCTCTCGCGCGCATGCGCAGTAACTCCGCGTTTATGGCCGACATTTTCTCGGGTAATTTCATCGCGAATCAGATCGGATCTGGCGCCGAGTAGAGCTGTGCGCAGATTAGGATCACTCAAGTTCGAGTCGGGTTGGGGGGTCATTGTTGTGCAGAGACGCGAAGAGTCGAAAACTTGATCGAGGTATTCAAGGCATGCAACTGCAGGATTCAGAGTGGATGCATGACGACACCGGAATGATCCGGCAAAAGCTCTTGCTAGGTCATGTAAGTGCATTCATGCATCCATTTTTATTTTTATTCCTTCATCTCTGCCATTCTAGAAGCTTAGACTGACAGATTGACTGACTGACTGACTGACGGACATACTTACTGACTTACTTACTGACTGACTGACTTTCGGAAAAAATGAAACAAGCGCTGTGTTCGTTTGCAGAAATTATCTCATGGTTGCGAAATTTAGTCTTTAGCTCTTTGCTGCTTGGATAAGTGCAGGCGTTAGAAGTGCAAATGATTACGACTACGACTACGACGACGACGTCAGTGACTGCGTCCATAACAAAGCAATGAACATAAATATTAAGTGCAACAAATGAGGCGAAACACAGGAACAAAGACTCGATTAATCATATACAACAGTTATGCTTATTGCACTCGTACATACGTACACACACACACACGCACAGCCACATACATATATCATCATCATCATCATCATCATCATCATCATCATCATCATCATCATCATCATCATCATCCTCATCATCATCGTCATCATCGTCATCATCATCGTCATCGTCGTCGTACAGCATCATCATCAGTAACATCGTCATCTAATCTAATCTACTCTAATCTTAAACTTCTATAGCGCCACTTCATAATGCACAGGAGCACCAGCATATGGCTTACCAAGTCCAAATCACTAAAGATCCAGGGTATCTGGCCGGACAAACGGGTGACAGTCTATGGTTGATAAGCCATATCAAAAAGATGGACTTTTAACCTTGTTCTAAAAATCTGTAATGAATTCGCACTGAGACATGAGGCTGAGGCAATGAGTTTCTCATCAACATAATTGCTTTCTGCCAGCTCATTAGAAGCAATTGTTAAATAATACTCTATTTATTCATAGCCTTGTTTCATGTCCTTCCGTAACCCTCATATTCTCCATGCACTGGTTAGGACTTCACGGTATATCGAGGTGACCACAATACCCCCTCAAATTGCATATATCCGCTCTCAGCAGCCTCGCCTGCACAAGCTCGAAGATCGTCCGCTATGTTTGATTCCACCGTTGTCTTCTGGTACAGTTTGTCCACGGCACCTTATTCCGTATTATTCGGTGCAGTCCCAGGAGGTTACCCTGCCCAGGACTTCTCCCCCCCCCATCCGCCTCCCTGGGGACGCGCCTCCACGCCGTTGTACCCCATCTATATACATAGATGTAAAAGTAGTCCCGTAGACCCGTACTAGACCGAATGCAGGGTCCGGCGCTGATCTCCGTGTACTAAGCAAGCAGTGAGAGAAGCCATTAATCTGGACTAGTTTGTCATTGCTTTCCCTAGACCCACGTTTTACCTTCGCACCTTAATGCTGCTACCAATCCATCGACACCTATAGCGACGAACAGGGTTTAACCTAGGTCGTTTCCGGGGGAAAAATTGCCCTTCCCCTCGGAAATTTCAAATTCCCCCTCGGAAAGTTTGGCATACTACATCAACTAACAGCAGCCCTCTATCTGACTTCCCCCGGCTTTGTGAGTCCCCCTCCCCGGAGTCCAGAGTCTAGATTAAACACTGGCGACGAACGGCTTGGTTGGTCGCAGACACCACGACTCGATCCCAGAACGATCACCCATCCAAGTACTAACCGTGCTCAACGCTGCTTGACTGCGGAGAGATATCGATAATGGGAAACGGTCGTACAATGTAAGTAAATTTATATATAAAATATATATATATAATATATATATATCATATCAATACATATATATATATGTGTATATATATATATATAATACATATATATATATATATATATATATATATATATATATATATATATATATATATATATATATATATATATATATATATATATATATTGCAAGACTGTATTTAAGGAGGTGATCAGAGGTTGACGTTGAATACATTTTGGAACACGAAAAGTGGAACACGAAACCCATTGGAAGCGCCTCCAGCCCTCCACTCGACTCCGGAGTGGATGAAGGAAAGGATCCGGTTGAGATCCGGAATCCGGCGGTTTCGTCGTAATTCGCCGTTAACGAGAACGTTCGAAGAAGAAGACGGAAGAAAGAAAGAAAGAGCGAAACGACCGCCGGTCACCGCGCATGCGCATCGGTCTTTTCTTGATCGTCTGTCGTAAAGCTGTTCCATTATTACGTCACATCCATTGTGCCTCCGGCGGAAGTGACGTGTTAATGCCGTTTTCCATGGGATGACATATATGCATATATATATATATATATATTGAAATGGCTCGTACGGTGCTCAAAGAGTACAAAAGAGTGCAGAGTGTGATTATCGTCTAAGCTGCGCTTATGCGTTTTATACGATGGCAATATTGGCGATTTATCTAGCGCCAGTGCGCGGCAATTCCTTCAGATATGGTAATTTAGGGTATACCGGGGTAAGCCTCGCTTGACTTCGAACCGCAGATGAGAGAGAAGCGAAAGAGAGAGGGAGAGGAAGGGAGAGAATGAGAGAGAAGGAAAGGTCAGAGGAATGACGGACGGTTGGAGAGATGAAGACGCAGTCTTCGCTCGAATGAGATCCAGTTTCAGTCAAAAGGACATAAAAAGGAATAAAAGGTAAAGGTCAAAAGTCAAAGGCAAAGGTCAAAAGTCACTTCACAGGCTCAACGGGCCGTGCATAGACGATACGAAAGGCCAGCGCCTTCTTCAATGTTCTCGAAAACTCGAAAGCGTCCTCTACAGTGTAGTATACACTGGATTATCTGGATACAAGGGTACGCCCCATTGTCTAAGCATGCTTAAATAATGTCACGCTGGTTTTATCATGTAAATACACCTGCATAGGCCCCGTATAATTATAATTATGTGATGTATTTCCGGAAGCATAAAATATTGCTTGAAAAGCGACTCTCGTTAATTCTCTAAGTATTGGCGTTGAGTGTACCATATGAGGGACAGCTTTCAATCCCCAAGAGAGAAAAAATATAACAGTTTTATACGCTGTATACCATGAACCTGCGTTGAAATCGCCAATCTGCAGTATTATTGAAATGTTGGGAATTTCGGATTGCTGTCTCGTCACATATATATACTCGATCAAATTCCCACTTTTCGCTGCTGATGAAATGTAATATGTAATATAGCATTTGTTTAACGCCTCTATTAATTATACTCAGATAGACGGGATATCTCAGATTGAATGCCGATTGGTGTTTTAGAAACGTTGTCATGGGTGTAAACTTCAATTAGGCCTCTAGGCTCGAGTCCATCCCCCACTTTTTAAGAGTCTGCCATATATAGGAACAGGGAATGGTCAGGGCCATATTAAGGTGGGGGCTGAGAGGGCTGTAGCCCCCCGGCCCATCATGAAAATAGGCCCACCGAGTTTCGAGATAACCTTTTTTGCTTGTCAGCACGATTTGCAGCACGATTTGGAAGGAGATAACCTTTTTTGCTTGTCAGAGATTTTCAGTATAAGCGACGGTCTTTTTTTCAGCCCCCCCGGCCCACTCGGACCTTAATCCGGCCCTGTGAATGGTAAGGTATAGGGGTCGGGTCCCCACGTTTTCAAACGAGTTACCGCCAGTGAATATTGTCAAATGAATAGACACCCAACTTAGGAATTTTTTTAAGTTTTCGAAACACCCAGAAACGAATTTAGCAAGCGCCAGAAGTTCGACACAGTAAGAGATATGCCACAAACACTGACTATTATGTTATAATGGATGCGACTTCCAAGATTTCTGCCAATAGCTGCTGCCTGCCACCGACAGACAGACAGACAGACAGACAGACAGACAGACAGGCAGACAGACAGACAGACAGACAGACAGACAGACAGGCAGACAGACAGGCAGACAGACAGACAGACGGACGGACACCGTATATTTCGTTTTTGTTCGAGACTCCAGAGATTTTATAGCGCAATTCGACGGCTACGAAGTCCAGCATCTGTATGCTCGATACGGCGGGTAGTTCCGCACGAATGGCATACGAATGCCCCCGCAATGTTCCCAAATTTCATCCAATTTGGTAGAGGAGCCGAAGGAGGGGTGGGTGGGGTGGTTGGGGTGGCAGGATAATCATTACCCGATTCGATGCTCGCAAACCGGAAACGATTCGACCGTTGCTGACGTCATTGTGATTTCCTTCCGGTCGCCGTCGAAAAGGCAGACGGCATAAACTTTGTTTTTCACGCTGGTTCCCGGCTGAAGGAGAGGCGAAGGGACTGGTTCCCTGTTCGTCCCGATAACTGTTCGTTAGCGCCGAAGACGTGGTTACGACGCTGGAGGAAAGGTCAAATGTCAAGGTCAAGGGTGGATTCGAACGCAGCGTCACGCTTTCAAGTAGAGTGCTGTTTTAAATGATTATTAGGGAAATGAGAGGCGAAGGGTTTCAAGAATTCGATTCTGACCCTGTTGACCCAAGGACAAGTTCATTGACCCCCTCCCGCCTTCCTAACTGCCCTTCGGTCACGTGTCGAAGCTGAGCGCAAAGCGGCGCCATCTATCATAGCGCTATATAAAGGGAAATATTTTTAAAAGAGACACAACTTTGCCTCTATCTACACAGAGGAGAGAGAGAGAGACAGAGACAGAGAGACAGAGAGAGACAGAGACAGAGAGGATTTGAGAACCAGAGGAGAAAATAATATAGCAGCTCAGTAAATGCCATCCAGCCAAAAATACAGATAAAAATGACACTTTATATGAAGTAAAACCAATATTCTTAGCAATAAATGCGAACGAAAATTAAATTTGCGAACTCAGAACACGAGATATGTACATGTAAAGGCGCTGTCGAAATATATTGACAGGACTTGTTCATTGGTGATAGCACCAAATCTAGCTACACGTTCAGCATTATCTTCTCAGTTAAACACCTGAGTAGAGAACACTTGCAGTGCTAGATCGTATCGTATTGCCTCAATATTTCAATATTATAATTCATTTCGATAATTCATTTTCGATTCATGTTTCAGAATGTTGACTTGAAACAAATGCAACTGAGCTTAGGTGCTCACATTTCTCAATAACTGTAGGGGGCTGTCCATAAAGTACGTCACGCTTGAAGGGAAGGGGTCTAAGAGAGTGTGACAGATTGTGACTAGGGGAAAGGTTAAGGACCAACATGACGTCACACTTTCAGTATAAATGAAACTTTAAATAGACCTGATAGGAGTTCTAGTAAAAGGCGTTTTTAATTCCTCATTGAAACTTTTTGCTCAAGATGCATTAAATTTTAGGTCTCAGTCATATTCGTTATCATTGTCGGAAGTTAAATATTTGTTTTTCTGCAGAAACTTGGACGAAAACTCGAATATGTTTAAACAGAAGACCCCTTTTGACGTAATTTATGGAAGACTCTTTAAAGGGGGAGATTTGTGACGTACTGTTTGGGTGTCCGAGATTTGTGACAGGGGAGGGAAAGTGAAAAATGGCCAAAACAGCGTGACGTACTATATGGACGCCCCTAGCTTTACGTTATGCACAAACTCAGCGACTCAGTGCATAGTTATCTATCTGTCTGTCACTCTTATACGGTGATTAGATTGGAATATAGTTTGAACAAAATATAAACTAAATTTGATGATTACTGATTATAATTGTTTCATATCGTGCGCCTTTTCCTTTTTTATCTGTTCGATATTAAGTATGTAGATGTTCTTTTATGTCTTGATCTGTGCCTCCTAGTTCCTTTATTAGTTCTATCGAGGATCTGATCATACAATCCGTGTCCTTTTTCTCTAAGCATCGACCCCTGTCCTTTTTGCTCTGTCCCTATTTGTCTCTCTCGCCCCCATCTTCCAGCCCTCCTTTTCCGCGGCTGTAGAGATAAAAATTAGGCCGACTTACATGCGTCGCTGGCCTTGCCCTTCTCTTTGTCTTTAGAATACTCTTCTGGCTTTATCTTATTCCAATCCGTTATTTTGTTATTTTGTCTTTTCTTCGTTTCGTCCTATATACATGTGCAGCTATATTGAGTTCATCTGAATTCAAGCTATCTGCTTCATTTCCTTCGCAGTTTTTCATATTTCCTCACTATCTTTCTCTATGTCTGTCTGTTTGTCTTTCTGCCAGTCTCTGTCTTTTCTTTCTTTCTTTCATGCATCTCGTTGTTTATCTTCCAGAGTGTATCCCCTGCACTCTCTGTCTCTGTCTGTCTTTTCCATTGTCTCTCTCTGTCTCTCTTTCCCTCCCTCTCCCTTCTCTCACCCTTTCTCTTTCTCTGTCTACGTCTCTGTCTCTGCCTCTGTCTGTCTCTCTGTCTCTGTCTCTCCCCTCTCTCTATCCATCATTTATCCATTGGAATGCATGAGCGCATCATTGCGAATCGATTGCCGCCGTCATTGGACCAAGAGATTGATTTTAATGGTCATCGGGATGGCAGGTGACGTCGTCAGTTATCTTCGCCTGCGTTCGGGGTCCAGGAACTCCACGGGATCCAACCAAAACGTCTCTCCTTCCACCCGGCTATACAACCTGCCTACATACATGCACACCCATATATATATATATATTTTATATATATATATATATATATATATATATATATATATATATATATGCCGGGTCTCTATGTGTGTATTTTCGATGTGTCATCCAGATGAATCGTTTCTGGACATGGCTGTGGATCTTCTGGATCTGTCTTAATCCGTCGTCGACACAGTTGGTCGACCGGCGATGCCCCCGGGCGATCGGCGGGCGCCTCTGCCTCCTCCTCCTCCGTAGGACCGACGGAGGAGGCCGCCTGCCCCCGCCGCTTAGGGTCCTCCGATGCCCGGACACGGCCGGAGGCGTTATCGATGCGTTCCAGACCGGCGCTATCTCCTCACCGCCGGACGATCCGGGCGCGACCCCGGAACCGATCGAAAATAAAAGGATTACCGCATCTTCGGGTTCGGAAGAGGCGATCGGATACGCCGAACGCTCCGTCGCTTCTTTTAACCTGACTCTCTCGTCCTGTTCCGGGAAGAAGGACGAGGAGGAGGGAGGAGGGTAAGGAGGGATCGAAAGGGCCCATTCCCACCCCTGCCACCGACGGTTCGTCGAGGGACAACCGATCGTCGTCGTCGACGGAAGAACACTCGCTTCCGGTAAAACAACCAACCGCCACCCCTGACCCGCACGACGACACCTACCGATTGGATCTGTCGAGTTTCGGCGTCGATGATCTGGACGACGAGGTCTTTGAGGGGATCGAGGCCGGCGCCGTCGCTGCCCTCAGGACTTGGACCTGTCCGGTAACTTCCTGCGGCGTCTCAACCTAGGCGCGCTCCGGCCGCTGACAATGCTGGAGACGCTCAACCTGTCCAACAACCTCCTCGAATATCTGGCGCACAATAAATCTCACGAACACCTCACCACCGAAGGACCACTACTGCCGAAGATCCGTACCGTCGATATAAGCGGGAACAGGCTGGTGGAGCTTCCCCGGCTGGCGATGCTTGATCTGGACCGGACACAAGTGCTGAACGTCTCCGGGAATCTGCTGTCGTCGCTGGGCAGGGAAGAGCTCGCCGGATCGTCTGACTCGCTGACGCATCTGGATTCGAGCGCCAACCGGATCACGGTACTCGGACCGAGTACTTTCAGCTGCATGACGATCAAGTACCTCGATCTTTCTCGCAATTTTCTGACGAGCGTGAAGAATTACACATTCGTAAACCTGCACGGCCTGACCGTTGTCAATCTGTCTCGCAACGCCATCGAGGATCTGGAGGTGGATGCGTTCTTCACGTGGCGCGGCGGAAAGTGCAGGGGAGAGGAGGAGGATGGAGAGAAGGAGGAGGAGATGAACAACGTCACCTTCGCGTCGTCAGTCAATCATTCGGACTCGGGAGTGACAGGGGATGGTTGCTCCGTCAATCGGTGGCCCGCCCTGGAATCTGTCGACATGAGTCACAACTCTCTGACGGCAATCCGGGACAACACGTTCCGGACCGCCCTGTGTGGGGTTCGGGAGCTCTACCTGGGATACAATCGCATCGTTCACCTGCCGCGCTACGTGGTCGAGCAGCTCAGGTGTCTGACGGTCATCGACCTCCAGCACAACGAGATCTTCTGGCTGGACGTCGGCATCTTCACCAATCCCAGTCTCCGCTCCGTCGATCTGTCCTTCAATCGACTGCGCAAGGTCATCAGTATGGCGTTCCTGTACTTGCCGAGTGTACTCAGTATCGACCTCAGCCACAACGAGATCGGGTACATCTACAAGTACGCCTTCTACCGTCTGTGTAAGGACGACCGAAGGTCGATCCGGATCTCCCTGCGCGGGAACCGGCTGCAGACGGACGGACTGTGGAAGATGCTGTCCGTCTTCCAGCACCAGGAGAACAGCGCATGCGCGATGACCGTCGATATGAGGGACAATCACGTGACGCGTTTCCTTGGCGACGCCGTCAAGCAGGTGCGCAGGGAGATAACGCTGGCGGAGCTGAAGCGGTTCGAGCGGTGGCAGGCGGTGTCCGTCGATCTCGACGGGAACGAGATCCGGTGCGACTGCGCCACCGCCGAGGAGATCAACACCCTGGAATTTATCGACCGGTCGTTCCAGGCGGCGGCGGCGGAGGACGTGGTCTCGTCGATCCGGAAGAACCTTCGGCGCTGGAGCCTCCTGAACTGCAGCAGCGGCGAGGACGGGCGCCAACGCGGACTCAAGGTCAAGGACTTTCTCGAGCTGAACGGCTGTCCGGATCTGACCAGGTACTCGTGTCCGGCGTCCTGCGATTGCCGGACAGACGGACGCTCCGGAAGGACGAAGCGCGTCAACTGCTCCGGCCGAGGTCTCGCCGAACTGCCGTCCTTTCCGATCGAGAACCGAACCGACCTTGACCTGTCCCACAACGAACTCACCGAGCTACGCCCGAGCGACGAAATGCGGCTCCAGTTTCTGCGTTCCGTCGACCTCTCGCACAACCGCCTCCGCTCCATCAGCCGCGAAGCCGTCGTCCAGATGATCAACGTCGAGGAACTGTTCCTCGACAACAACGAACTGAAAACCTTTCCGGCGGAAATCGCCGATCTGTCGCAGCTGACGAACCTCACGCTTCGAGGCAATCCTCTGTCGTGCACCTCCTGCCGCGACCGCTGGGCGCCGGAAGTCGCCGTGCGCATGCGCCGAGTCATATCCGACTTCGATGACGTTGTCTGCTCCGACGGAGCGCAGCTGTCGAGACGACAGGCCCTGTGTGTGGCGGAGGGTCGATCGTTTGAACCGCTCAGCGGCGGCGGCGGCGGCGGCGAAACAAAGACTATCAGATCCAATTCAAGAGCACTCATCGTCCTGGTTGGGATCCTACCGATCGCAGGAGTTGCAATAGTCGTGACCGTCTATCGAGTCCGGAACCGGACGCTGCCGGCGACGGCGACGGCGGCGGCGGCACGACGCCGGAAAGGAATGCGGAGCAGCAGGATGGACTGTTCCGGTGGACCGATGGACGTATTCGTGTCCCACTGTCCGGCTGACGAGGACTGGATCAAGGGCTCCCTGCTGGACGTCATCTGGAACCAGTTCCCGCGCTGTGTCGTCCGGTTCGGGTCCAACCTCGACCGTCCCGAGGTTCTGACCCGCCAGGTGGACGAGAGCAAGGTCACGCTGCTGGTCACGTCCCCGGAATTCTTCCGGACGTCCTGGAGATCTGAGTCCTACCGAGCGACGATCCTGGACAAGATGGAGAACAGTCCGTACGGGCGGTTGCTGGTGATCGCTCGGGGAAAGGAGGCGGCGGCGGCGGCGGCTGCGGCTGCGGCGAGCAGTGGCCACCTGGACGCGTTGGAGTTCAAAGGTCATCTGAGCAAGGAGGTGACGACGCTGATGGCCGACGACGACCGCTTTGCACAGAATCTCATTCAGTGTCTGTTTCTGACTCTTGGGAACACGGCCGACAACTACGAACGCGTATTCGTCGATTCTGACGAGGAAGATCAAAAGCTAGAGAAATATTAACAATGAACAATAAGCAATCAATAATAATAATAATAATAATAATAATAATAATAATAATAATAATAATAATAATAATAATAATAATAATAATAATAATAATTGCATAATAATGTTATATTATCATCACATCATCATCATTCTTCATAGTTGCATTTATAATTGCCATGATAGTTATTATTATTTATTATTTATTATGATTGTTATTTCCATTATTATTATTATTATTATTATTATTATTATTATTATTATTATTATTATTATTATTATTATTATTACTACTATTATTACTATTATTATTATTATTATTACTATTATTACTACTACTACTACTGCTGCTGCTGCTGCTACCACCACCACCACGCCACCACCACCACCACTACCACTACTACTGGCTACTAGCTACTACTACTACTACTACTACTACTACTACTACTACTACTACTACTACTACTACTACTACTAATAATAATAATAATAATAATAATAATAATAATAATAATAATAATAATAATAATAATAATATAGTAATGATAAATTTACAATAATTAATTAAAAACATCCGCAATATTTCAGACGCGTAAAGCCATCCATTTCTGTTGTATAAAATAGAAACTGTATCGAAGTTTGAATCAAACGGTCGCTTGAAATTGTTGAGCAGTTCTTCAGGCAGTTCTTCTACTATATTCTAACGCTCTCGATGCGCTGTATAATCGTTATCAATGTTGGACGAGGATTGCACCGGCAAAATCCGGTTAATTTCAATTTAAATATAAATATGTTGTATATTTTATAACTAAAAGGCCGAAAATTTTCAGATACTGTATATGGCTGGTTAATATCGTCAGTTTCTCTTAAATATATTTGTTTCGTTGGCGTAACTGTAAGGCTTGTTCAGGCTGTATACATACAACTATTCAGACTATAACCAGAACTATACTAATGTATTCAACGATACTGAAAATATACTTACATATAGGGTGGCGCAAAAATCCGGACCAGTTACATTTAGGCTTCCATTTAATATAGTCCGTTTTTTGTGCCACCCTGTACTTGAATACGATGTAAACAATAATATACAAACCAATATTATATACTATTGCATAAAACATAAAATATACTTGCAGTACATGTCTGAAACAAGAAATGAATAGCTTGAAGTCTTTTGCTGAACATATCTTACAGTATTTGCCTTACCTTAATTTGTTTATTAGTAAGTAAGTAATTGAAATCTCGTAAATTTATATAGCACTTTGAAAAGTAGTACCGTAGTTGCTGCTTATTCTTATGCGCTTAAAGTTTTTTGAAATAGCTATAGACAAGGTGGGTTGTCGGCCGGGCAAATGTCAGTGTATTACAATGAAAGAAATGAAGAGTATGATGGAGTTGGGAGAGAGAGAGAGAGATCGCTTGTATGTTTCGCTCCTCTCTCTGTCTCTCTCTGTCTCTCTCTCTGTCTCTGCCAGATTGAGAGAACCGCGTCGCTACATTCTAGATGTAAACCTGCAGATCGCCAAGCCAAGCCAAGCCAAGCCAAGCTCACGCCTTTTTTAGAAATCAAAGATACGCTTCATTACATAAAACAATCGCATTCGTGATAGATCTTGAGAACAAGAACTTGAGTTCAATTACTGTATATAAAATTACAAAAAGCAATTTCAACTTAGTCATGAATTCCATTAAGATTGTTTAAAATACATATTTCAAAATGACAGGTTTTAAACAAAAGCTTTTTCCATTAAAACATTTGCGGTCCCTGGATTCGACATTTTCCAGCACACTTCAAAGATACATCAGACAAATTAAATGAAGCCAATTATTAAATCGTGCCTGGAACCAATAAACGCTAAAATTATATGTTTTAGCCAAAGCTCGATCATACGCGTATGACGTTGAAATACGCGCGTATGAAAAAGAAAAAGAAAATACGCGTATGATACGCGTATTTTATAAGTCTGCTTGGTTGCTTATAATTCGCTTACTTAGAGAAGCAATATCGATTGCGACGTCACGCCACGTCACTGTAACTGATCCAAAAATTCACTTCGTTAACACTTGTTCCCCTTTTAATTTCTTTGTGCAGGTAAATGGTTAACAGACTGTGATAATTGACGCAATTTCATGGCTATGTAGGCCTAAGGTATTTTTGCTCACGTATGATAGCGCGTATGATAAAGAGTCATACGTTAAAATACGTGCGTATGTTACAAAAATATAATACGTATGATACGTATGATCTCGCTTTGGTTTTAGTAATTATCGCAGCAATCAATTATTTGACAGGAAAATCTATTTATTAAAAACCCAATTCATCGACTTCACAGTTCTCAGCTTTCACTTTAAATTGACTATGATCAAAAATCCATTAGTCTTAGTCACGCCTCAAAACACCATATCCTACAAAAAGCTACATTGCCACACGTTAACAAAGAAAGCTATGCAAACTTATGACAGTGATACATCTAATCCAAACTTAATCTAATTAGGTATTAGGCAAAGAGCAAATATCGTGAAATGATGACATGATTTTAACCTTTCGTAGTGCTAGAGCCGACCCCTATACAGACCCGCGAACGAAATTCCGAGACCCTTGGCAGAGCAGTCACGGACCCCAAATAGTTTCGAAGTTCATATTTCTCTAAAAAGTTTGTCCCCAAAAGTTCTAAAGTTTACAAAAGGCATACAGCTGAAGTGTGAAAAAGTGGCGATGACCTTTCTACATTATTAATTTTTGCTTGTCAGACTTTTCAGGACGTTAAAGACAAGCAATGCCTTCTACACCTCCCCCTTCTACACCTCCCCCTTCCAACCGCCTACAGCGTGTTCAAAATAATAAATAGTTTTGCATGAGATAACGTTTTGTGGACCCGCCCGGGCCCCCTACAGATCGCAGGGCCCCTGAGCATTTACCCCTCTCGACGGACCCCCCCCCTATTCAGTGTTTACACTTTCAACGGGAAGATGGCAGAAGTGGTTACACGGTGGACAGGCACGCTGACGGAACGGGTTCAACTCCCGTATGAGCCCCTAAGGTCGACTCAGCCTTACTCACTAGAAGCAGAGTCGTAGCTAGGCGGCGGGGGCAGGGAGGAAAAAGCTGCCCCGGCACAGTCCTGTGGGGGAGGGGGTGGTGGTGCGCCAAAAACCATGGTTGATTTTATTCACGACAGGAGTTTTAACAAGTTAAATGCCGTGGTCGAAAGTATTGCCAGTATGAAAAGCAAATAAAGGTCATCACCCGCTTTCTGCACTACTTTCGCTACTTTACTCGTCCAACGTACGTCGCGAAAAGTCTGATAATTAGGGGCGAAAATTTGACATTGGCCCTGGGCGCCGAATACTCTATAGCTACGGCTCTGGCTCGAGGGCGATTGTAACATCAAACTGAGGAGCAGCGTTCGCTTCGAAGTAAAGCGCTGGCCTGGACGTTTGGCTGGCAACCAACTTCTAGGTTAATGGCGTTTGTTTGCCACCTGCGTCGCTGTATGCCTAAGTGACCGGAGACCAGCACCGGCCCCAAAGCTCGAATTCGGGCATGGGAAAACTGCTTTACTTTTTGCACACACTTTCAACCCGATTATCGGGTATAGCCAGGCAAGAGTATTTTTTCTCTGATCAGAGAGAGAGAGAGAGAGAGAGAGAGAGAGAGAGAGAGAGAGAGAGAGACGACTCACATGACTTACAAGACTACTAGTCCTAATTAGTAATTTGCTCATTGCCTCTGGATCTCTGTGAGAATCGAATCAAGTTTTTAATTAATTGTTACACATTTCTCAATTTCTCTGCAGATATTTAAAGGACAAAGATGCGAGAGGCAAGCGCTATAACAGCCGATGTCATCCGACTTCCTGTTGGAATGACAGATTCTTTTATGATTGGTCGATATTGTTTGGTAAACGCCGGATGATTGAGCGAAAATTGATGATTCTATTTGCGCCATTTGAAAGAAAAACAAGGAAAATATTATAATAGAAACACGCTAACAAATTTCAATTAAACGCAACTTGCCGCATTCGTTCTGTCGTCTACTCTTGTCTTTCTTCGACTATTTCTTCTGATTTTTCTTCTCTTTTCGGCTCGCATTCTTCTTCATTAAAATGGCTTTCCTTCGTTTTGCGTCTGTCATTTGTTCTGATTTCGCGATAACGGTCGTTCGTCGGTGTTGCCGTTGTAGATATTCGAAGAAACCCTCTAAGTAAAAGGGTGCTTTGCTTCTCCTTTCGTCGTTCTTCTCTTCCTTCGTTTTCTCCGCTTGAGGCGAGAAAAGCATGAACTGCTATTACTTATGCGCAGGGACGTCTTTTTTTGGGGGGTGCAGAGGGTCGTTGCCCGCCCCTGATTTTTAGGGGAAAATTTTTCGCGATTTTTTGTTTTTAAAATCATTGTGTTCTTAATTGTTTTTATAATTTTATTACAATCTTAGGTATGTACTATGTAGTATCGTATGTATAGCATGTACTATGGACAAAAACCAATTTGCATACTGCATATGTATTTTTAAAATACTGCCTGCCTTGCAGTCGAAAGTCTTGCTCCTCCCCCTGAAAAACAATGGAATGACCGCCCTGCTTATGCGTTTGACAGTTTTAAAAAGCCTTCGTTGAATCGCAGAAAGTAACGATTTCACAAATCTAAATATTTCACGAAAGTCAAGGGCAAGAAGCAGCAAAATTATGAGCCACACGCATGTACTCAGATCGATCGACTTGGCGCTTTCTCTATCTCTGTATACCTATATCTGTCTGTCTGTTTATATGTCTCTGTGTGTCTGTCTGTCCTTTTGAGTTTTTAAAAATAAGCGCTAATTTTACACTCGTGATATAGTGATGAGTCGTTGTCGGTTTTTTAATGTTTTTCGGTATTCGGTATACCGGTGTAGGTATTAGTAAAGTCGGTTCGGTTTTTCGGTATAGGTAGGCCTATGGCTAAATACCGCGATATCGGTATTCGGTATATGCTCCACGTCGACGTAACAGCGTAGGAGATCTTCGTTGTAGACGTCAATTATTGCTGTCGCCGTCTTCTGAATCAATGTATTCAGTGAAATTTCACGGTTACAAGGCATACTCTCGTTTAACGAGACAGACAAACCCATCTCCAGGGGAAGAAACAACTATTGATGTTTAGAACTGTTGTCATAGTTCACAACTTCACATTACCTCTTGTTCACCCTAAAGTATACCGATAAGTTTCACATAAATACAAATTTCAGGGTAATGCGACGACTTGCTATTGTCCCAACTCTATAGACTAACTCCTGCGCGATAAACTCATCTTTGTTAGCTTCAACGGGTTTCTTGAAAAGTCTACACTGAAAGGCGTGCAAGAGCAAGCCACCTTCATCAGAGGTTTTCTTGAAATAAGTACGAAGCGAATCCACATTATTTACAATTGAACGTCTACAATTTCTTATTCCTACATTAAAAATAACACTTTCAGTACCCGTTAGAAAATTCGATCGGAATTCGAAATCTTCTAGCCTGTGTCAGTTGTTGTTGTTGTTGTTGTTGTTGTTGTAATGTGCTTGTTCGTGATGATCTTTTAAAGTTGTGTGAAAGTTGTATTTGCCATTCCTATTCTGGTTTCAATGTCCTTTTCACTCCTTCCATCGCTTGAGAAAACGCTTCCTAGACATTTGAACTGTGTTACCTGCTTTATTTCTATGTATGGAGAACATAGCACTTGATTGGAAGGACTTGACATTTTATTATCTGTACTGGAATCAAGAATCAGCGATAAGGGCTGGCGGGAAAATAGGGAAATGGATACAAATGTTAAAAGGGACAAGGTAGGGGTGTGGTTAATCATCAGACTTTTACAACGAATATGAGGAAGAGATTATATTATGCAAGTAATAGAAGGATTAGAAAGAAGAAAAGAATATAAATAACCTATGATATGCAGTAATGGCAGATACGGAAAGAAAACTACAAATGTTATTAGACAGGGTGACAGAAGAGAGTGAAAAGAAAGGACTAAGAATAAACACGAAAAGACCATATTGCATGGTAATAACGAAAAAGAAATTCCTATGCATAGACTACTTACGACTATATATCTGCAACCCTATAATTTTGGCGAAAGACTACGAGAATCTTCAGAATCATTGTAAAGCCAAGTTCAAATATGCTTTTGGTGAAAATGTGACTGATGTAGAAAGGTAACATTTCCAATTGGACTTAAGATAATATTTTTGGATTCGGTAGATGGCTCGACAACTCAAATTAACTGACCTTAGCCAACTAATAACAGTACGAGTGTGTTTTCTCAGTGTTGGAGTTGTGAAATTTGAGCCGGGGTGGGGTGAGGGTGAGGTTGAGGACTGAAATTCAATGAATGACAGAAGCTGCATGTACCCGACATGCGATTTTTAGGATGGTTGCAAAGCTAGCTGGGGGGTTCAACCCCCCTCCAACCCCCCGGCAACTACAACATTGTGTTTTCTAGAAAACATACCAGAACTAGTGTCATGTCCAATTTGTTTTTACACGTCTTATTTATATACCACTGCATTTTTAGCTGGCGGCAGTGGTCTGAAATGGTGATATACACTAACTGTCGAGTGGACTCGATGAGAGCGTATTTGGCTTAGATGTTCGTTCCAATTGTACTTAATATTTGTCTATTGTAATGTCTATTTTCATTTGAAGAGAGCGAATTCTTACGTGATCAGCAGATCTTCACAGCCTCAAAGGCGGTTCCAGGTATAGATGCTTGGATGTTTGGTTCTTCTCTCTGTTCCCGTCCCCAAGCTCAGTTGAGCAGCTTTTCTTCTCGTCAGCGCCGAAATTTAAAACATGTGTCCTACTTAACCCCTTCAATTGTGAACATTCTTTTGCGAATAACAACCAAATTTGTTTACTAAAAAAGAGAAGACACACTAACGCCTTATATAGCACTAGTTATTTTGAAACGTCAGACTGGAAGGGCAATGCAGACGATGGTAGAAAAGCCAACTTGAATGGATGTGTTTATCATCGTTTCGAAAGTACTCAGAACATTGGAAAATCTAACACAGCGGAAGGGAAAATGTCAGAACCTGACAAGGCGTTGACATGCAAAACTGTTATGAGACTCATTCTAAATACAGTACATCTTAACGACCGTTGCGTTGGCAGACTGTCGTCTAATCTAACCCCATCTCCCAATTAACCACTTGGCCACACCCCCACAAATTCTTAGAAAATAGCACTTTTTGTAATATCGTAAAATTAAGTTCTTTCGATATAATCCAATCTTGAACGTAAACTTACACATGTAATTAGTCAGCGATCGGAGCCGTTTCTAACAAATTTCTATTAACTCGAATTGTTTTGGACATTCGCGAAAATTGCCTCTCTAACGGAAATTCCTTTGCGCCTATGGTCTTGACCTGAGCAGAACTGGTCACAACCGATGACAGATGAGGACTTTCTCGAGTAAACAAAACCATTCGCCAGGTGGCCATAATCTTTTCCGCCTGGGATTCAACTATCTCGATGGAAAAAACCGTAGATTCGTAGAAGCAGCAATTAATAGAATTCTTTTTTAAAATCCTTAGCAGTAGGGCCTACGGTGACTCTGTGCTCCCAGAACACATAAGTAAGTCAACACTAGAAATAAAATTTCTTATATTGACATGATTCTACAACGGCGATTGGCTTAATGGTCTTGTTAAAAGTTAAGTTCGCTGTAGCAATGGTGCCAATACTAAAAAAAAAACAATAGCCACACTTACAACTGACTGTAACCTCTGTGTCAACGACGAAATATGTGGCATTCGAAACGGTTATAATACATCAATGGAAGAATACGAAAAAACATTTAGTTCCATGAATACATAAAATTAAATAATGCAACACAACGAAACATTTAAAATGATTGGAAAAATTGTCCGGTCATGAACCTTGCACGAAAATCGAATCAAAATATAAAGCAAACACGGCGCTACATAAGTGCATCACTGCAAACGGAAGACTGCCCTGCGGCGGGTCGAGACGCAATTTCCCCCTCCCCCCTCAGAAAAGAAGAGAAAAACCGGAACAAGAATAACAGGACACGTGACCGACTCTTCGGCGTCTCATTTCCCCTTCCGCTTTCTGTCGGCCGCCGCAGTTTCATCATCGATCTTCTCCCCTCCCTCCTTCCTTCACCTCTCCTCGTCCTCTTCCTTTTCCTCTTCTCTGTTTAAATCCCCTCTTTCGGTCGATAGATGGCGGGATGGTCGTCGTCGTCGTCGTCTCAGGCGCACACGCTCCAGTGAAGTTGGATCTATTTTATTCTCCTACTGACGACGCACAGTCGACGAGGCCGACAGCACCGCCGCTGATGCCACTGCTACCACTGCTGCTGCTACTGCTGTGTGCTATGCTATACGTCCGACCGCTAGGTGGCCGGCGGCGGCGCGAAGCAGATCGATGTCTCTTGGCGCATATCCGTTTTCTTCCTTTTCACGCTCCTGTTTGTTAGTCGCCGTTCAACAAGTCACGCACGGCGACGGCGACGGCGACGGCGGCTCGGGGGTCGGTCGGCCCCTTCCTTCGCTCTCGGCCGTCAACGGCAGTTGCCGTTAATCCTAGAGACGGTCGGACGGTTAGAAACGGAACGAAGAGGATGATGATGATGATGATGATGATGACGATGGTACAAAATCAGTTGGAAAAGAGATGACAGAGAGATGTGATCGAGATTTTAATCGTCTGATCATAATCTCTGAAAACCTTCTTAAGGTAAGAAATATTTTTTCCTTTCTCTCAATGCTCCAATATTTTCTAATCTTTCCCCTCCCTCCTCTTTTTCTTTATCTCACGATAACCTGAGGGGAAGGGATTTCATTGAAAAGGATGCCATTTATTTTCTAATGCGTTTAAGATGATATTCTATTCCTCTGACACCGTGGGTCCTTTTATAGCACCATTTAGGTGTAAATGTTGATATAAATTAAAAGTCTACTCTATAGAGACCATAGACTCTGCAAAAGAAACGATTCCTACTCGGGGTTACGATATTGCAAAGTGGCAAAGTAGACGCATAATAATAATAATAATAATAATAATAATAATTATTATTATTATTATTATTATTATTATTATTATTATTATTATTATTATTTATTATTATTACACTAATAATATAGTAAAATGTACGGGATCAACTTAGGCATGCAAATCGTCATTCATGTAGTCTTACTAGATTTACTACGTCATCGGTATCAATTAGGCCTAATATTTGTAAAATTCATTTTCGAAAAATGAAGAAATTAAAATTCTGAATAGAAGTAGAAAATTTCTTTTGAAATTAGCTCTACCGTGGAAAACTACCGTAATTTCCGACTAAATACTGGATTTTCAGTGGTTTAGTAGGATTTCTCCTGTATTCTACAAAAAACGCAATTCACAGTGCACAAAGCCAAAACAGCACACATATTAAATTTGAGTTCTTCGTAATTTTTGTGCTATATGTAATCACCATGTATAAATCAAACACAAATGCCTAATCTGATGTTCCATTGTACTTTGGTTACTTCTGAAGGCGTTCACACTCGTACCTGATACTGTCTTATCACCTAATTCGTTCCATCTGTCTACTACCCTATGACTAAAGAGATGTTGATCGTTTCTTAAACACATTTTAATCATGTCTTCAAGTACCAGTATACTGTGCTAGTGTCAAAAAATTATCGTTTGGTACTTCCATTTTGTTAGTACGTATTACTGTAGGTCTCTATCAGATATCCTCTTACTCTCCTTTTCTCTTGAGTAGTCATTTAGTCTTTCTTCGTAGCTTATAATAATACTGTAATAACAGGTAAAAAAAAAGGTAAAGGTCCGTCCATACTTGAGTTCGAGCGCTGATCTCCGGCTTCAGGCAAGCAGAGACGCAGGTGGCTTGCGCCGTCAACATAAAGTAGTTTGCCATTGCTTTCTCCAGACCAGCGTTTTACCTTCGCAGCACAAAGCTGCTACTCATTTACAACCGAACTCTAGTGGATGAAGTCTGAGTCGACATCAGGGCTCCCGCGGGAGTCGAACCAGTTACGTCACTGTGCCGCTATAGCGTGTTACAAACTGCCATCATACCGCCCCACTAATAATAATAATATAATAATAATAATAATAATAATAATAATAATAATAATAATAATAGCAGGGCTTAGAGTGGTTCAGTAGGGTTTGCCCTGTGTGAGAAACAGTTTCACACCCATTCTTTCACATTATTGTCGTGTTGTGTAATCTCATTCTTTGCCCTCTTATCCTCTAGTAGGTTTTTCCTATATTCTTATCTCCCATTAGTTTCATCATCATCACCACCACCACCATCATCATCATCATCATCATCACCACCATCATCACCGCCATCATCACCATTATCATCATCATCATCATCCCATCATCATCATCCATCATCATCATCAGCAGCAGATTATTCGTCATCTGGTTGAATTTTCTCCAGTTTTCTCAAATCGGAGCAGCAAAACGATCGGTCATTTCACCCGGCAGATGGAAGCAGCAGCACTTGACAATTCGTCTATAACGAACGAGAAACCAGACATCCAATAACTGCCGGTCCCCTATAGGCCTCTGCAGCAGCAGCAGCAGCAGTCACCATCGTCCCCGCTGTCTCCTTCCCTTCCCCTCCCGCCGGGGGCCGGAAACCCAGCGAAAGCCACCTGGCGAGAGATTTCACCGCGTCCATTTGAAATCGTCGACGTCCGGTCGTCTTTTGTGACCGAGCCATGAGTCTGCTCGGCAGTATTACCGGACTTCTATCCTCGATCGGCTCCAGCTCCGTCGGAAAGCCTCTGACGGACATTGGGCGCTCGGTCCGCCTCCCGCGAATCCCGTCTCTTACCAGGGACGGCGGATCGCTCTCCTCCTCAGCAGCTTCCTCCGCCGCCTCCTCTCCACTGGCCGGAAGCAGGAGGACGACGCCGCCCTGGTCCTCCTCCAGTTCATCGCCGTTGGCGAGGACGGGGTCGATGACCTTAGACGCCGAGGTCACGCCGGACGTTGACCTCAGTCACCTGAGCGAGGAGGAGAGGGCTCAGATAGCGGCGGTGATGGAGAGGGCGAAGATGCTGCAGGATTTCGGTGCCTACAACATCACTACTGGGTTAGTTACTCACTCACTCACTCACTCACTCACTCACTCACTCACTCGCTCACTCACTCACACACACACTCGCTCACTCACTCACTCATTCACTCACTCACACTCATTCACTAAATCACTCACTCACTCACTCACTCTCACTCACACTCATTCACTAACTCACTCACTCATTCACTACTCGCTCGCTCGCTCACTCACTCACTCACTCACTCACTTACTCACTCACTCACTCAATCACTCGCTCGCTCGCTCAATAATCTGAACCGATTATGATGACGACAACGGCAAACGAGAAAGCGTTGGGCTTCTGTGGCTTAGTGGTTGGCTTGCTACTTATAGAACGGTCAAAATTAATGGCGAATTACATTTTTGATGTCATTTCGTGTCACTTTTATGATCCCTGAAACCAATCGATTCGATGGGTTGGATGAACTTGGATCATTTCAGTTTGGTCTTCCCTGTTTCCATCTGTACAGTGTAATTGGCCTTTTATCATAACAGTCATGTAGCTTTTGGGAGTTTTGTGACGATCATTCGAACGGATGGGAAGCAACGGCGGACCCAGGGGGGCACAGAGGGGCACAGAGGAGGGCACAGGGGCACGTGCCTCCAAACCACCCCATTTTTGTTTTGCTATCTTCTCATCGTGGCAAAACCCGAAGCGTCATAAAGATGCGAATAAATGAGTGAGCGTACATTTTCTTCCATATAAATAATTTTAAGAACGTGTATCAATACAAATGAAGGGGATGCAAGCCAGAATGGGAACGCTATGCTCGGTGCCCTCCCCCCACTCCCCGCAACCAAATTCTTGGATACACCGAGATGAGATAAGAAGAGTTTGGAACCTTTGGCTTTCCGCTTCGAAGTTATTTTTACGAATGTATTTTGCATTTTACGTAATATTAAATAGCGTTCGATGAACAGACAATGACTTTTGTTGTTATTATTATTATTATTATTATTATTATTATTATTATTATTATTATTATCAAAGAAATTCGTTTCTCTTTTATTAATAGAGAGTTTAACTTTGGTTTTGGTATCGTTATCTGTGGAAACGAAACTCGCAAAATCCAAGGGAACCATATTTAACAGAAATTCATGTAATCGGGCGTCTATTTTGACGAATCAATAGATTCTTACATCAAAATCCAATTATTCAACTTTCTAATTCTTGGAGCGCCTGCTGCCCAGGCCTCACAATGATGGACCATTCCCCTTCCTTCCTTTTTTAACGGCGGTCGGTGCCCCCGCAGATTTTGTAGAGTTTTAGAAGTCAGTGAGTTTTAGTGCATTTTGGACATAAATCCAAACCTGTCATATACAATGGACCATATCTTAAGACGCGAGTCATCCATCGATCGACTTACTAACCATTCCACAAGCAAAGGATGTTTGGCAGGACTTTCATTTTTGATGTCCCTCGTTCTCGTGTAGTAATTTGCTCTAGTGTGTAGTAAGAAATGGCTGGGATGTGTCCTATTTCGAATACTGTTGATCGAAATTTAGAGGGCCAATATTGATTATTCTTGCATGATTTGATGCAATGGAGATGGGGACAAACGAAAATGTGGGTGTTTTTGGAGAATTTCTTCAATTCGCTGAAATATTTATAAAGTTATATACTGCTATTGTTCAATAGGCCTTCCATTGGCTATGTCACACGGCGAATTATTGGCTTCATATTATTACTGTAGCTTCATATCAATCAATCAATCAATCAATCAATCAATCAATCAATCAATCAATCAATCAATCAATCAATCAATCAATCAATCAATCAATCAATCAATCATCAATAGATTTTTATGGCGCCACTATCACAATGCCCATAGACTTTGTTGCAAAGTGCCAAACTCAAGGCAACTCTTGTAGATGCTATAATTAATTGCAGCGATTATGCGTGGTTGTCCAGCAGCTATTGGACAGCCCCTTGGCTCAAACCTGTGGGTGTCCTGACACCCTCGACACCCCATGATCGCCGCCTATGCCCAATACTAAACTTACGGCTTCTCCCAATCTTCGCCAAGGTGACGTAATTAGAGAACTAAAGGCTGCTTCTCCCACTTTCCTGTGTTAATCGGAGCTAATGCTAACCAGAAATCGAACTGGTCGCTTATTCGTAAAGCGTTTGAGTCCGCTGCATGCATTCTGTACTGCGGATCTGATCATGCGCAGAACTAAAATGGCGGTGGCCGGAAGTGAAAAACGGCCGACTGCATCGGGCTCGATTTTCAGCAATTATTATCGTCGTCTGAGTTTCGAGCGAAGGCGCTGCCTCTCGAACGGACGAGAAACGTTCGGTCGGATCTTCGCAGTCCGCTCCTCGATCACTCTTCGAATGCCGCGCATTTGAGGAACGGGCGCCGGCGTCTACAGAATAATCGCATTAATCTTGCGGCGGAGCAGTTCCTGTGAATTCTCGGCCCGAATCGCCGGCCGAAATCGTACATTCCACGTTCAGAGGCGATCCGGATTATTGGGATTCGCTGCGTCCCGGTGGAGCCTTGAGCCACCAATGATGGGATGGGATATCCACCTCATGCCAAATCAAAACTCGGTGCGATTAATTGTAATAGAGACTGGTTCTAGATTTTCAAAATGCGTGCGTGTCTGCAAACTAAGTATTTGTCCCTGTTCTGGCGCATACATACATACATACATACATAGGCGCAAGCGTAGATGAAAAAGTTGGGGCCCAAACTCTATAATATTTCCAGAGCCGTAGCTGGTGTTTTTGGCGCCCTGGGCAAGATTTACATTTTGCGCCCCTAAATTAGGGTGATGACCTTTTTTTAGTTGTCACAGCCTTTACTTATCCATTTTCGGGCTGATGACCATTTTTAGTTGTCACAGCGTTTACTTATTATCCATGTTTTGTTTTTAGTGTCACAAATTATTCGACACAGCTATTTTTTCATTTATTTTTTAATTGTTTTCACATACAAAATGCGCCCCCCCCCACCGGTCGGCGCCCGGGGCGTCTTGCCCCTGCCCCCACCTAGCTACGGCTCTGAATATTTCTTTCTAGCATAGCCTCTCAAAAGTAGGAGAGAAGGGAGGCTCAAGCTTAGCGGTCTAATAGAAGCTTACGTCTATGCATACTTGCATACGTACATACATACATACATGCTTACATATATGTATACTGTACATACTGTGCATACATACATATGCACATTCATGTATACATACTGTACATGTACACGTATTCGTGCGTGCGTGCGTGCGTGCGTGCATGTAGATGCATGCTGCACACAGTCCTCTATACATTAACGGTTTCAAGTCCGAACTTCATATTCACGCATACACTCGAATGCAGTGAAACTTGGCAACACCGGGCCATTCATTTAGTTTATGTTGCCATGGAAACTGTGCATTTCGTAATGACATCATGCGCTGTAGATCATCGGCTTATCATTGGCGGCCCCAGCTGCAGACTCACTGCGGCAGGGAACCAGTCTACGGGCGACAGATTCGATGATCTGCGGTCCTAACGACGACCGTTTCCATGGCAACCGTTGGCACGGTACGGCAAAATCAATTTTGTTGGACATAGAGAGAGAGAGAGAGAGAGAGAGAGAGAGAAGAAGAAGAAGAAGAAGAAGAAGAAGAAGAAGAAGAAGAAGAAGAAGAAGAAGAAGAAGAAAGAAGGGGGCAGACATGACGAACAGCTACACACACAGAATAAAGAAGTCTATTCAAATTCAAACCGGATGCACGATGCAGGGGAGGGGGTAGGTGGTGCAGAGGCTACTCGCCTAATGAAGGCGAATCACGTGACGCAGACCAAGCTGTGTATTTTAGACATTTGAAGACGCTTAAATGTACGATGGAAACTGCAAAGCTGTACAGTGTAAATTAATGATTTTAAAATGGTTATTTAGTGGGACAATATACAGTACATCAGTGGATTGGGCTAGAGAATACCATCATGGACAACGTCAGAAAAAGAGGCTAACATGATATGGACATGTAAACAGGATGGAAGACTCGCGACTTTCCAGAAAAAAACTCTACCCATAAAAGGAAGGTAAAAAAAGAAAGAGAAAGGCCCAGAAAATTGGGTAGACAACATAAAAGAAGATCTGAATGAAAAACAAATGCAGGAGGAAGAAAACTAACATTGGACAAAAAGGCATGGAACTGTTTTCTGAATAGCTACTGCCACTAAGGAGTTTGGCAGAGAGCAATGATGATGATGACGACGATGATGATGATGATGATGATGACGATAATGATGATGATTTAGCGGAACACTGACCATTTTGTAAACTCTGTTCGATCATTAGGTTAAACGTTGAGCTCACTATTGCAAGTGTCTTGGACTGGGCGAGATTGAACAAATATCATATGAATCAAATAGCACGAGTTTTCGATTAAGTGACAGAATTTAGAATTCTATATGACTACAGTAAAACTTCGTTAACGGGCAGTTCATAGACAACTGAGCTCGTTAACGAAGTTTTACTGTAGTCATAAAATTCTCAGACTACAAAATTCTCAATGCTGTCGCTTTTATTATTATTATTATTATTATTATTATTATTATTATTATTATTATTATTATTATTATTATTATTATTATTAATTCTGACAATTTCATATAGCGCAATACGCATAGCGAAGGCTAAAGTCAAGAGCGCTGTACAAGTGTCCCTAATAGGAGATGTTAAATAAATGTGTTTTAAGATTCCTAGTGAACAGTTCAGGAGATGTCACCCTAGTCACGTCCGCCGGCAGTGAGTTCCAAAGCAAAGGGTTGCCCCTCGAAACAGACCGATCCCCAAATTTTGCTGTCATAGACGGGGGTGGAACCACCAATTGAGAACGGCTGCTTGATCGAAGCTGCGAGCGCCGATCAGACGACTTGGGCTTACAGACCAGAGCCGTTAAGTACTCGGGGCAGAAAGGATCATTTAACGTCCTAAATGTAAACCAGCAACGTTTAAAGGCTATACGCTCCGGAATCCGGAGCCAGTGAAGTTTGTCTCGTAATAGCGGTGTCACATGCTCATTCCACCTAGCGCCGAAGATCAGACGAGCTGAAACATTTAGCACCATCTGAAGACGGTTTAGCTGGCTGACAGGAAGTCCGAGTAAGATACTGTTACAATAATCCACACGTGATAGAATGAGGGATCGAACCAGTTTAATCACTTAATCAGTTTAATTTTATTTGTCTACATTATTTGCATTCCTTGTGTTTTTACAGCATAACTTATAATTTCAAATATATTCTATTGTATATACATGCGTGTGTGTAGCATAAAATTGTGTCCTTATCCAGTTCTGTCCTCAATTTCTTTCAGTTCTTTGTCCTTCGCCGTATCCGACGAAGGACAGGATTCCGCTGACGCCAAAGACGAGAGGCAAATTGCATCAAATGGAGGGAGACAGGAAGGAGGCGACGCTTGTGACATCTGTCGACGCTCAAAAATCTCGTCTGTCGTGGCCTGTGTCGCATGTCAGCAAGCAATGCGATTGTGCCTCGTTTGCATGGAAAATCCATCGATCACCGCCAACGGCACGGCGTCTGATAAGGTCGGTACCAGACACGAGAATTCTTAACATTTTCCCGCTTATTCCAAATGAAGTAATAGAATTTATTGGAATATTTTGATAAATACCGTACACTTGATGACATATAGTAGTAGTAGTAGTAGTAGTAGTAGTAGTAGTAGTAGTAGTAGTAGTAGTAGGTAGTAGTAGTAGCAGTAGCAGTACTACCAGTAGTAGGAACCTTCTTTAGCGCCATTGTAGTAGTACATCAGCACCAATCGATGGTCGCTTCGGTAAGAAATCGTAGTCGTGATCTTGTCCGTGGTGATTCGTGGTTGAAATCCAGAGGTCAGTCTGTGCTTCCTGGTTCCGGCGAAGGATTTTAGTAACCAGGAATACAGTAGATGTGGTTTTAGTCTAGGCCTGAAAGCAGTGAGACATTCAGTCTGGTTATAGGAAAGGCGCAATGGTCAGTGTATCCATAGGGCAGTGAGACTGGGTCGTTAAGGATACGGAGGAAATGACTTCTGAAACTTTTACGCTTAGATATAAAGAATATATCTGTCTATGAGATAATACAGGAATTGAAGGAAATGAATCACGATGTTTAAAGTTGTCCCCACTCGTTTCAGAGGAATAAAAAAATTAAAATGTTAAAATTCGACCGAATATTTACCTATCTCCAGTTTCCTATTTTCGCCCAAGATTGGAGCTCCGGTAACTGGATCAAGGACATGTCGCATCGGGTGATCTAGATCTGGCTAGAGAGCCTACACTCTACATCAAGTATTGATTTAGTTTCGTCGTCTGTGAGGCACGGACGCTGTTAATCTGGGTGCTGTGGGCAGCAAAGCGAGATACCCGTCGTCGGCAAAATTGTGGAATTAAGTCGAAATTCCAGACGCGCCTTTCGGAAATTGGCGTTTTCGGAGATTTTGCGGCCGAAATCGATAACAGCGCAAGATTAGAAATGGCAACAGACAGAGGGCGCCCCTTGACATCAATGTCAGACAGAATTAAACACAGTCGGGTATCCCCTTTCTGCATGGTCATCTGGATTCCTATTGACCCGCGTGGCTGGATTCCTTACTCCCGCCCCCAAGAATTCCGATATGAACATGCACAATCATTTATGCTACATACAGTATTTTGAAGCCAAAGTCACATGGCTAGTTACGTTATTATACTACAGAAGGGGTGGCCAGACCTGTAGTAACCAAGAGCCATTTTTGCAAATTTTCAAAATCTTGAGAGCCGCATTGACTCACTATGGGTCGCGACCCAACTCGCAATGGAAAATTATTTTATTCATTTATTTTAAGCAATTATTATAATCCTCAATTAATTAATGTTCAACGGATTAGAAAAGAAGTAGGATCAAGAATCGTAACATCACCAACCAATCAGAGTCACCATATGCTTCATTTAAATTTTAAAAATAACAATATGCCCAAGTTTTAACAAAAAATAAATAAAATCAAGCCAAAATTTATTTTCAGATCAGGTAGGTCCGGAAAAATTTACAACCATAAAAATTTTGTGAGTTTTAAATTTTTTCGAGAGCCGCAATTTGAACACAGAAGAGCCGCATGCGACTCGGGAGCCACGGTTTGGCCACCGTTGTACTACAGCATGGCATGGCGTGTTGTATAGTCATTATATATTATATTTGCCAATTGAGCATTGAACGAGTCGGGATATCTGTTGTACCATGGGACATCATTCACCGGAGACTGCTGCTGCTGCTGCTGCTGACGCTGAATGATCTTGGTGGCGCCATCTATCGATGTAATCGATTATCATTTTGACATCTTTCAGTCGATTTTGGGTGTATGAGATCGAGATAGGCCTATTCAGTAGGAATTTCTGTTCCAAGCAGAGGGCTAAAATGAACCGACCGACAGACAAACAAGCAGACAGACAGACAGACACGCAAACAGACAAGCCGGCAGACAGATAGACAGACGGTCAGATGGCAATGCTCTAAATGCCATTATCGGTCATTCGTAGTCCTTGTGCTGCGAATGGGACAGAAGTCAGACTGGATGGGATAACTTTGTTTCAGCGGGACGTGGAATGGATGGTCGAAGGAAGGTCAGTTCTTTTATTGAACCAAGACTACGAATTGCCCCTGGAATTTTACTCTCCAGTCTACCATGAATCGTAGCACAAGGGCCGGGCTCAGGGACGGTGGTCAAAGGTCAACAACAGATCGATGGGTTGCAGGCATTTTTTATATTATTCAGACGATTAGAGAAAGACGTGTAAAGTTTCTGGTTGTGATGTGGCGCTCGAAAGCAACATTTTTCATCCATCCATCCGCCCCTCTTCCCCTCCAACAGCAGGACAGGGGACATGGTCGGCGACAAAAGGACGGGTGGAGGAGAGAGAGAGAGAGAGAGAGAGAGAGAGAGAGAGAGAGAGAGAGAGAGAGAGAGACAGAGACAGAGACAGAGACAGAGACAGAGACAGAGACAGAGAAGGAGAGAGAGATCAAAGCAGTGGGTCAAGAAGATAGAAACAGACAAAGAAAAGCCACTGATTGTACCCACACAGTAGGCCTAACTCTAATGATAATCGTTGAAGAGTACTGTAAATTCCTATTCACGGTTTCCCATGGACAACAATAAATATGGTCTCTAAATTAAACAGGTCTTTCCTTGGACTTACAGTGACATCACATTGGATTTGAGACTGCCCTGTTGATAGTTTGCCATATATTCTTCCTTTATTATTCGAGCTTGCTATAAATAGACTGAGCAAAGCAATACACTTGTGGCCAAAATTGTGGACACACTTGAGTTTTTGAGCAAAATCATAAGTTTTCCAGTTAGTTATCTTACACAGTTTTTACAATGAATTTAGATAAAACCACTCAGTGGAGTTGTTTTGTTTCATGAAATGATAAAAATTATAGTTAAATTTTATGTTTTTAGTTAAAATAGCTCTTAGTAAGTGCACTACATCAACAGAAAGTGTGTCCACAATTTTGGCCACCTGTGTAAACAGACACACACACACACACACACACACAACAACAACAACAGACACACAGACACAGACATACAGCCATAGTATAGTGAGTTACCTATTAAATGAATCCGAAATGAAAAACCAATTAAAAACTATCACATCAAAAGAATTATTATTATTATTATTATTAGTAGTAGTAGTAGTAGTAGTAGTAGTAGTAGTAGTAGTAGTAGTAGTAGTAGTAGTAGTAGTAGTAGTAGTAGTAGTAGTAGTAGTAGTAGTAATTAATAATTTAGCACAATAAATAATAGAGTATATCGTTGTGTTTTCACGTAATACATGTATAAGCTCGCTTAGGCTGCTTTTTAAAATTTCTATTCGGTTTCCAGGGCGACGGATGCTTTGTCTGCAGCCATTGCAGCGCCAGAGGAGCGATTCACCAGCGACTGTCGGTCGGTCTTCCAACGCCAGGTGGAGCGGGGGATGGGCAGGAGGAGGAGGAGGAGGAGGAGGAGAAGGAAGATGAGGAAGGTTCCGGAGTGGAAGAATTTGCCGTTAAGGAAGTGGACACTGCTATGGACCGGATGTGGAAAAGACAAAGTCAGTTGCTCGTTTATCAACTATTTCTGATTTTCATCCGAAAGCGTAAATTGCTGCTATTTTAGGTTCCGATCATCCGATGTCAGTGAAGACCACCTGACAACAACAACAACAACAATAGCAACAACGACAGCAAACAACAAAATATCTTACCGTGATTTTGAGTTACGAAGATAACAATAATAATGCTGTTGATGCGATTGTCGCTCTTAATAAGTCTTATTGTTGTTGTTGTTGTTGTTGTTGTTGTTGTTGGTGGTGGTGGTGGTGGTGGTGGTAATGTTAGACGTTTTCATAATCTGTAGCTTTCGTTAGTTCCTCTTTCTCTTTCGTTCCCCTAGTTCCGATGTGTTATCTATACTATTGTGTTGTCTTCTGTTTGTATCGTCATTGGTCGAACGTGCACTTTCAGCCATCGAGGGTAGGAAGTCCGTGGAAGAATTATCGTCATCCGTCGACTCCAGTCCCGTCACGGAGAGCCCGGACTCCGTCATCAGTCCTCAAACTCCGGTTTCACCCCCAGATGACCTGACACCGACCAACCACCACCTCAACCACAACTACCATCATCAGTCTCTTGAAAACCTTTTCCAGCTCTCTTCCAGTTCTCTTCGCCAGAATCGAACAGATGCTACCGCCGACGACGACGACGACGGCGACGGCCTATTCAACTTCGCGGAAGTCCCGGATGTGGACGACGCTCTTAGTCACGTGACGTATCACCTCCGCAGAGACGACGTCGGATATCCAACGGGCTGTGACGTCATCACCGATTCAGCTGTTTCGCAATCGGGATCACCGGTGACGCTGGACCTGGCTTACGACGGCGAAGAACTGGACGAAGAACGACTGCTAGACAGTGTGCTCACTTCCGGTTTCGACGAAGGTCCTTTTATGGACTCCGAGCGACCGGAACAGGAACCGATGTTCGATGATGATGACGTCACACAGAACGCAGTCGACTCGAACAAGATGGAGAGGACTTCTCCGGTGGCAGAGATCTGCGGAGAAGATCTGGATTCACAATTTCCGTCAGAAGAAGCTCCGCACTTACCATCTTACTTGTTTTCTTGCTCAAACGAAGAAACTGCCGAAATTTCGACGACACCGCTAGACTTCGATCTCCGTTTCCCGTCTCCGTCTATAAATAGCCAAAACGATGACGTCATAGTGATGCAAGAGGAACCGCTTCGTCTGTCATTTTGGGACGCTGGTGAATTAAACCAAGGAGACTTTATTCCGGCTCAAAATAAGGAAAACCAAAATGCGTCATTGCCGGTTGTCGTAAACCCCGATGGCGACGCTGCCGCGTTGCTAGGCAACGACGGTCTCTCGAGCAACGAGACAGCTTCTATAGCGCCCGATGAAACTGCATTTCTTCGCATCGACGAGATTACCGATTTAATGTGCACTATATTTTCCGACCAATCGGAACCAGTCTCCTGCTCGACGCCAGAGGACGCCGTGCGTTCCGCGCTGGAGCTCGGGAAAGCAGAGTCGTCTTACGGCGCTATAGAAGCTCCTTGTGACAACGGAAACGACACGGGTGCTGGAGAATCCGGTCCGGATGTGCGTCATAGTCTCACGGATCCGTTTTTCGGCTTCGACGTGACGCGCCTATGGACGGTGGAAGAGGGATCCGAAGACCCGGAACGCCCCTCGCCCTCTTCCGTGTCCCTCGACCGGACCGGATCGCTGGAATCGTCGCCGACCTTCGGGACGTTCAAGCGCTGTCCCAGCTATAGCAACATCCTCGCGCTTCCGACCTTGACCGTGGCCGGGTGTCAAGGTCAAGGAAAAGGACCTTTGTCGGCGGAAGAGGAGGCGTCCATCCGAGTCACGATGTCCGATAGCCTCGTGCTGGTGTCCACGAGCGATGACGCACGGCTGGACGGCGGTAGACGGGCGATGTCCAATCACGGATCGATGGACGGAGGAATATTGGAGGATCTTACTGACCGATCCTTGTGGGTTTTCTCCGACGAAGAAGAAGAAGAAGAAGAGGAAGAAGGAGTTGGCGAGAACTCCCCTAGTCTGTGCCTGCAGTCTGATTTGCTGTTGTCTTACCGGTCTAATGCCTCGCTGAGTCCCACTTCATCCATCGATTCCATGCCGCTGATGTCCGACGGCTCTTCCACTCGTGACCTCTTTCCATCGCCCGCCGTCAACCCGTTCCGCGACCCCATCACGTTCCAGGCTATCCAACCGTCAAGAACCGTTACCATCTCAGAATCCCGGGATTTTTCCAAAGCCCCTCACATTCCAACAAAACAACCATTCCAGGTCGATGCCTCCCTCGCCAATACGTCCCAACGTCAATTCTATAGCGCCTCCTTTCAGAATCCTTTTGCTGCTCCGCTGCTGCAGTGTTCTGCCATCGCCGGCCAGTCCCAAGGGACTGGCGCTGACGGATGTCTGACAGGCGATGCACCGCATCTGACTGACATTGTCAAGAGAATCTCTCCTGTCGCAGAAGCGGCGGGCACGATTCTCTGGCTGGATGCGTCTCCAGTCGGAAGAGATGGAAGAGACGTGGAAGAGGACAGACTGGTCGACGCCGTGGAATCACCCTCTGGCGGGACACGAGAAACGGACGCTTTTCCAGCGCACTCTTCCACTAGCCACTCAAAGACGGAAGCTGCGGACGACGGGAGAGAAACTGTCCATCCGGAGAACGAGTCCATAGCAACCGCGGACAAAGCGTTCCCAATTTCCGAGCCTCGTAAGGAATGTCCTTCTTCCGAAACGACCACCAACGGAGCATTTCCATTCACCACCGATACCCGCAAAGAATTTCCTTCTTCTGAGACGACCCCTAGCGGAACATTTCCATTCACCAGCGATTCCCGTAAGGAATTTCCTTCTTCTGAGACGACCCCCAACGGAACATTTCCATTCACCACCGATCCCCGTAAGGAACTTTCTTCTTCTGAGACGACCCCTAACGGAACATTTCCATTCACAACCGATCCTCGTAAGGAATTTCCTTCTTCCGAAACGACCCCCAACGGCAATCTGACGGTCAACGGAGAAGAGCAGTTCTTCCTGAGCGACGAGGAACTTCGAGAGATTGACCTGGACGAGGACATTCCTCCGAAGCACCTCCTGACGAGACGAACCAGTCGACCGAAGCTTCCCTTCTGCACCTCAAGGACGTCGTCGTTTGGCCAGAGGGTCTCTGAAATAGACCCGCACGCCGATCCAGGAAGGGGCACGCCTGAAGGTCATTATGAAGGTCATTTTGACTGGAAAAACCAATTCGATAACGAGGTATGTCTGTCTTTATAATAGCTGTAATATTAGAATCTACTTGCAATTTCTTTGTTTCCGAATATATATATATATATATATATATATATATATATATAATATATATATATATATATATATATATATATATATATATATATATATATAGGCCTACACAAATAATATTGAACTATATTGAATATATATATATGTTAATATATATATTGAATATTATATAGCGACTATAGGCAATACTATACATGCACACAATAATATAATTGTTTATATATATATACATATATATATACATATATATTATATATATACATATATACACATACGGAGACATGGACGTGGATCCATTTTTTACATTCCAGCCGAATCTAAGAAAGCAATAGGGTTACCTGACCCAACCCACGCAATAGGCCTACATTAAAATTTCTTAAACCATGACTTGCTTTTTTGCCCAACCCAACCCATCATAAGCATGGAAATTTCTGGCCCAACTGTAGTAGTAGTTAGTAGTAGTAGTAGTAGTAGTAGTAGTAGTAGTAGTAGTAGTAATAGTAGTTAGTAGTAGTAGTAGTAGTAGTTAGTAGTAGTAGTAGTAGTAGTAGTAATAGTAGTTAGTAGTAGTAGTAGTAGTAGTAGTAGTAGTAGTAGTAGTAGTAGTAGTAGTAGTAGTAGTAGTAGTAGTAGTAGTAGTAGTAGTAGTAGTAGTAGTAGTAGTAGTAGTAGTAGTAGTAGTAGTAGTAGTAGTAGTAGTAGTAGTAGTAGTAGTAGTGTTCTAAGCTTATAGTGAATTTAGCGATGTAGGCCTAGTGTTTTCAAGACGCTTTTCATTTAACCACGGCGGAGGTCACGTGATGTACGGGGCAGAAACGTCTATGTTCTAATCGATTCGAGACAAATTATCCCGTTTATTCTGTTCATCGTTTCGTCCAAAAAAATGCTCTCCATAAAAACACAATGTTCCGTTGCCGAATATCTATATTTATATAGCGCTCTGCCTGTTCCCGTATCTCCTCATATATTCGCCGTCGTTGGCATCCGTTATCCGGTTCTATGTGTCTCTCTTCTCTTCGCTTCGCCGCCTTGCTGTGTAATTATGTGGCGCCTTGTTGATACACAATTGGATAATATTTTCATTTATATGGCGCCAGCGTGTATTCGTACAGCTGCTTACGACGACCGATGAAGCGAGAACTTGTGTTCGGTGGAAAGAGGTGTCGACCGGTGCAACAGGCGTTATTGATTGAAAAGATAAAAGAGAGGATGGAAGGAAGGATGGATGAATGGATGGATGGATGGACGGATGGATGGAGGGAAGGGAAATGGAGAGAGGAAGCGCCGATTCGGGTCTCGGAGAGGGAACGACTGGAATTTATGTAGCGCCAAGAAAATAGATGCGAATGACTAGTGCGAAGACGATTGCTTCATTATGGGTTATGTGTAATCTCATTCTTTATTCTCTTGTCTTCTAGAAGGTTTGTTCCTGTATTCTACTTCTTTCTCTCCTTGCCTTTGCATCTACAAATAACGAAACCTTAGAATAGAATTGTGTAATATAATTACTGTAACCGTTGCGATGTTTCTTGTCTAGGACGACACCGTTAGAGAAATGTCTACACATGCTTCGAAACGCCGCCTGCCTTCGCTAGCATCCCGTGACGGTGCCTACTGTCCCTCATCCGATGTCCAGCAGCAGCAGCAGCAGCTGAGGATGGCGGAAGTCAAGAAGATCCATCCTTCCAACATGGCGACGAAACGGTCTTTCTCCGCGGACTTGAGCCGAATGGAACAGCGCCCGAGATGCGTTGGGGGCTCAAGGTCACTGCCTAACGAAAGCAGAAGAAGGGAAGAATCGGAACAAGAAGAAGAAGAAGAACAGGACTACGACCGCCCACCGCAGCAGAGACGACAGTTTCTTGCCCCTCGGGTCGACGTCCGGTCGAAGCGACAGGCGGCGGCCTCTACCAGGTCGAAATCGGCCGAGGTGAGGACCCGCAGCGGGTCGACCAAGCTGCCCCCGAGGTCCTACTCGGACGGGGACCGCTACCAGCAACAGCATACGAGGCGATATAACTACGCTCATCACGTCACTTCCGGGTTCAGGGCCAGGGACTTCGACGTCGATGATGACGTCATTGACCTCGAATTGTTTCCTCCTATTCCTCCTCCTCTTCCTCTTCCTCCTCCTACGCAGCATTCCCGACGCGGTGACATAATCACCGATAGGTCGGAAAGTGAGAAATGGAGAGAAACCGGCAAACTGGACAGGATGGGATCTTTCGAAAATTCAACCAACAACGAGACCGTCTCTATTAGGCAAGATGGCCGCCATCCAGTGGCGTTGCCAAGCACCGTTGCTAAGATACCGCCAGCGGTGCCACCGAAGCCTCCAAAGGTTCGACCAAAAGTGCCGCCAAGACCGAAAATCATGCGTCCGAACGCACGAGGAGGAGGAGGAGGAGGAGTCAAGGAAGAAGCGGAGAAGGAGCAGGAGCCGCAGGTCGTATCCGTGTTCGGTCTGGAGATTCCTTCGAGCGTTCATTCGAAGATGCTGCGAGTCAAGGACGAGGTCAAGATCGTAACGGCGACGAAGCGACTGCGTCTGGACGAGGCGGACGAGGTCCGGATCATGGAAGCGGCTCTGGCGGAACGATCGAGGGAACGAAGGAGGAATGCGGAGCAGGAGGAGCGGGAGAGGAAGAAGAAGCGCTTGAAGGACATCGAAACCCAACGACAGACGGCGAACCCCGACGGTGAACCCTTCTGGACGACGACGGCAGACCACGACTCGGGTCAAAGTTCACAGCGTGATGACGCAGCGTCGAAGTATTGCTATTCGGTTGGTCACGTGCGTCGCACATCCGATCCAACCCACTGCTCGGTCCCGACGCTGAGGAGCGGAAGTCGCGGCGACACCTGGCGATCGAACGACGCAGTACCGGTACCTGAAAAGCGCGGCAACGGTACGGAGCGCACCACACCGAAGCCCATCCACCTAGGAATCTCGGTCCTGGCCCAGAAGATCAACGGCGACTCTAACCACCACCACCACCACCACCTTTCCTCATTCCAGCCGATCTCCTCCACCGTCATGCCTGACCCGCGTGACACCCGGTTATCCCCGAAGCAACGTCGCAGGAGTGACCTTGGGCTCGGTGGTAGAGGTGGTGGTGGTGGTGGTGGTGGTAGCGGCGGCGGAAGCGCTTCCACCGGGTCGTTGCCGATGGTGCTGGCCGCCGAGACGGGACTGGACTTCCTGGCCCGCGAGTGCGTCGCCCTGATGAGGAAGAAGGAGAAGATCGACCGGCTGCAGAGGGAAATCGACCGTCGACGACAACACCTCGAGGACACGCTCCACCAGTGCGAGCGCCTGCGGAGCGAGGCCTACCGGGCGCTCCTCTTCGCCGACGACGAGACCCAGGAGGCGCCGCCGTCGCTGACGACAGGGCCGGCCGCCGCCGCCGCCGCCGCCGGCTCGTCGCCCACACAGAGGAAGGGCCTGATCAGGCCTATCGACTACCCCATCGACCCGGAAAAGTACTACGTTCGAGCCGAGGGAGGAGGTGGTCAGTTACACCAGACGCCGAACCACCCGCCATCCGTCTACAGTTCCTACGAATACCTGATCCACCGTACGGAGCATCACCCTCCGACTAGGAGACGCGGTGGTGCCGGTGGCGCAGGGGGAGACTCGCGCCACCGCATCTCCACCAGCGCTCCGCCCGCCTGGTACTCGCTGCCGAGTACCACCGCCGACGCCAGGTACTCGGATACGTTGATCGACAACGCGTACTGCTGGTACGGCGGCGGCGGTCGCGGCGGTACGTACGGCAGCAGCAGTCACGACTCCGGGGTGGGAGGCAGTCTGACGGGTACGGAAGCCGGGATGTTCAAGTCGGACCGCGAACAGACGCCGCCGCCCGCCCCCCGACCCCCGTCGATCGTCAGTCGTCGTCGAGGAGGGCGGAGAGGACGTGACGGCGACGACGACGGGCCGGTGTCAAGCGCTCCCCCGACGAGCGTCACTCCTCCGATGCCGATCCTTGACGACGTGACCGTACGTTCGAGGACCGCGCTGAGGGTGATGGGAAGCAGACCGCTGTCGGACGAACTGGAAAGGTACCTCCACGCCGAAGGTAATGCAACGTGCAACATCGTGTAATTAAAAATAAGGAACTTATATAGCGCAGCCTCTTATATTTTTGCTCAGAGTTGCTTGATAGGAAATTGAGAATTAGTATTACGCAACGGCGCCTTAATACAATAGAAAGCCTTTACATCGAATTTAGATTAAATTAAACCTTTTACTTTTGTGTTTATAAGTTCGCCGTGTTAACGAGTTTACAGTGTACTTTAATTTCGGCAAATGTTCTTATACAATGAAGTTTATTTATTTCATTTCGGGCAAATTAGTATCAGATAATCGTTCTTTCAATCTTGCCCTTTTATCGTTCATATTTATCCTCGTATTATCGCTCATTGCTCGTTAATCCCACGACGCTGTCTCTGATTGCTCATTGTTGCATAAATAATTAATCTATCATTTATTTTCTCAATCTTCGCCAATTGCATGAATTTCTATCTATTGCCATAATCATTGCCTCCAGACTGGTTTAGTCCTGCCTAAACCAAGGCAACCTAGGACTGCGTAAACGACTTTGGATCAGTATAGGGGCCCCAATGGCCCTACTAATGAATGCCAGTTCAAAATAAATTATCCTAGTTTCCTTTATTAATGGCCACACGGTCTGGCAAATTTCTTATGCACGATATTTGGTAATAAATCATTGGCTGTCACTTCGGGGGGAAATCGATACGAGTCTTATACTTCAGTCGCTGACACGACGGTACTGAACGCGCCCGTATCATCACTCTGCGGTACTGGCCGAGTACCGCGGTCGAGCTTCGTTATTGCACGACGAGGTCGAAAGGAAATATAATGGCGTATTGTCTGAAGGGAGCTATAGATGCGATGTACATGAACTGAGCCGAGGCCCTCACCGGACACCGTACTATACGGCAAATCAACGGCACGGTCGCCGACGTCTGCTTAGTCTGCTTGCTATTTGCACAGATGCGAGTGAATCGGCAGAAGCGACGTACGGAGGCGTCGAACGGCCCTTAAATCGAGTAGTTTCGGTCGTCATTAAATTTGTGTCGGATGGCATCCTGTGACAGCCGAATGGCGCCACGAAAACAGAGCAAACAGAGCTGATGGAAACCGTGGCATTATTATGCCCCTCCCCCACACACAATATCGGCTTCTTCAGACAAGGGCAAAAATTACAGTCTCGATACATTTTCTTAGCAGTTCCTTGCCACCCCACCCAGTAGTGGTAGTGACCTCAGCAAAGTACTGTCACACGCCAATTTGTTTAACCTAATATGGTTTATACACAATACTAAGTGTACTTGCTGCTGCATAGTTGTCCGCTTGTCTCACTTTGAACCTGTTTGTCTGTCTGTGGTCAATGTATTCATAAGCAATGAAATTTGACTTCTATAGCGACACATAACTTGGAATTGTATTCAGTTTCATCCAAACGAGTGTAAAATCTAAAAATTCGGTTATATTATGCCTGCAAATGCTGCGTAGACCTAAATCGTTGAATTTTCCATCAAAACTCTTGACGTTCTTAAACTGAAAGGCCGTACAGTGTATACAGCAAGTCAGTGTTTTTATCCAGACTCCAGGTCTTTGGGGGGAAAATTGACTTGTCTGGAGGGGAAGAGGCACAGTCATCAATGCAAAATTTATTGTGCTGCGATTGGGGGGGGGGGGAATTTTGAGGTTTTGAGTGGAGGAAAATCTCCCTTCCTAACAGGCCTGTATAAAACACTGCAGCAGGTATAGTACCTTCGAAACCGTCTTCCCATCGATCATGCTTTCCTTTCTCCGTAATCTATCTTTGGCTTTCGCTGACCTCCGAACATTAAGCAGGTCGTAAACACGCATCACGACCCATAATGATGGAAATTCTATCGATCGGGTTACGCAGAAATTGGGTCTTGGATCGATGATCACTGTCATCGCATGCCCGATTCTTAATGAGAGACTCTGCCACTGTACAGTCAGTAAGTATATAGGCCTACAGCTGCGATAAGGAGACGTTAACCGATAACGTTATGCCATAGTATTAATAATTAATTATTAATAATTAGTCTACGTCCGGCACGCTAGAGTTATTGGAATGGAAGAAAACGCAACGCTATAGCTGGGTCGTGCTTTTAACGACTTTTCGACTGAGAAATTACAGTAGCAGACAAAAGCTTAGGGGTAGTTTTGTGAGGGGCGCGCGTCCTCTCTGACCCCCGTATATATCGGCCCCTGGTCAAATCAATATAAAATTGCATTCATTAGAGTAGACATTAGATTGTGTCATTATATGGATGAAATTTAATTGGGGGTCGCAAGTGTGGTCGACAATAAGAGAAGCTTGACAAGACGAGATAAAAATGACACGAGATAGTTTGACCGCACGCCATTGGCAGATGTATTGTTGCAAGTCGTTAGATAAGGGAGTTGAGGCATGTGCTGTTGAAGCTATTAACATAAGGCATGTCAAACTGGCGGCCTGTGGGCCGCAAGCGGCCCTTTACAAACTGCCCTGCGGCCCGCACAAAGATTTCTACAAATTTTAATGTTTTTTAAACAACACAATTTCCCAAGTCGATCGCCTATGGCAATGTTTCGGCCAACCTATGTGTGTGAACAGTTATTTTCTTTTATGAATTTAACAAAAACTTCTCAGAAAACAAGGCACAGGGCTTGCTGATCAATATTTATCATCTCTTATCAAAGTGGGAACTGCTCAGACAGATTTCAGCCAGACGTACCAAATTATCTTGGCAGCAGCAAGCAAGAGATGTTAAGCCCAAGGACAAAACACTAAAACTGTCTAAATAAATATATGTTAAGCTCTGAATTGTTGTAATTTTACAAAACTGCATTTGTTGCTCTAAATGTCCAACAAACTGCAGGTACCCCAAGTATAGGCTAGATGTTGCCTTTTAAAATTAATTTTTGTCAGACTATTTTTTTATCTAGTCTTAATAACTTTGTATTCGTGAATGCTGCTGAAACATTTGTATGCACATTGTATGTTTCTAAATTGAAGTAACAAAAATGAGGCCCTAAATTTCATTACATATTACAGTAGGCTATATGATTTCAATTAGTTGTAATGTGCGCAATTTATTGTTGTGTGTGGCCCCCATGACAATGCCAAAGTGACTCATGCGGCCCTCGGGGAACCCTGAGTTTGACATGCCTGTATTTTATCTTATTTTACCGATGTTTGAAATTGAATAATAGTATTAACTGGACTAAATGTTCTGCACGATTGTCAATAATTCTGAAGATTAAGCGCTTGTATAAATTGAATAATTAGATTTCTGTAGCAATACAGTTCCACGCATTTCTTATTCTCACGATCGTCTACTCCAATTCTGCATCAACTCCGTCGCCGGAATTGTAACCTGAAATGCACAGGCGCTGTATAAATCTGTACGCTGCACGAAAGCGCATAGTGCTTCCCGTGCTATATGCTATACAGTGTACTGTATTGTGTTGTCGCAGAACCTTTGAATCTGATGTACGGCAGCGATAGAAGCATCGCCGATTCCACAGAGGAAGCATCACTCGAACAACAGGCACCGATCACACCAACGAAACAAAGAACCAAACAATCGGTGAGTCACGTGGTTCTATATCCACTGTCACGTGACCTTCGCCATACACACACGCAAACACACACACACACACACACACACACACATATATATATATATATATATATATATATATATATATATATATATATATATAAAAGAGACGATCTTTCAATCTTACACAATGGCCAGAGTCACGTCAATACAGTAGAGCTTCGTTAAAACGTACTTAGCGGGTCGGCACAATTTAGTATGTTATATCCGAGGTACATTATATCCAATACCCTCCAATACGGTAGCGTATCACACGGGATCGTACATTTCGGCACGTTATATCCGAATATACGTTATAACTGAGTATATGTTATAACGAAATTCTACTGTAGTTTCTTTGATGTTGCGGTGAAGATGACTCCATGTTTGAGCGTTGGCGAGAACTGAGGCTGGATATTTCGTAGACTTGTAGATTCTATTTAATGATTGGGTTGAATAAATCAAGGGGGTTGGATTAGGGGAGCGTTGTCAGTACCCCAACGCGGTCTGAAACCGAGTCCATGTAGAGAAAAATTGAGGTAATACTATAGGCCCTATTACCGTTATTACGTTCAGATCTTGAGATTTGAAGCTTCAGTCTATAGGACAGTATCGATAATTTAAGGGGAACTTTAAAAACGGCGAGTACAACAATGGCCTCTATCTTTCGCTTCATTTAATGCACAATTCCAGGAAAATATTTTCGTTTTATCTTCAGAAATATCCTTTTCCTACAAAGCGAATCCTGCTTACG